>BOPP01000168.1:2706418-2766095 GCA_017312745.1 Gryllus bimaculatus
CGGGGCCTCTGCCGGGCGGTCGAGCGGGGAAAGCGGGCGTCCGACGCGACGCGGCGCCGCGCGGCGCAGAAGAAAGTCCGCTGGCCTTGCAGCCGCAGCCACGCGACGCCACGCGACACCCCTGCGCAGGCGGACCTCTGCTGCCGCCGCCCAGGCTCGGCGCTATGGAGCATTTTTCAAAAAAAATTCAAAATGTTTCGGTATTATATACCGAATATAAAATGCCAAGTTTATTAACGTTTGCGCTTACATTACGATGTAAAAGAAATTGACATAATTAAGCAATGATAAATAGAGTTAAAAATGTTTACAAATATTTACAAATTTATAATAATACCAGTTTCTTGAGTTCCATAATTTATCCCTCACCCCCTTTACAAACATTTTTTTAAATTATGAATAATTTGTAGCAATGATTGTTGTTAACTGTATTACATAGCAAGAGTTTTGCCTGATTTGCATTGAAAAATAGGCCACCGATTTGATATAAGAGTACGGACGTCGAAATGTCTGCGCCACTTTGTCATCTAGGAAAAAGAGAGCCCAAGAAAACGTTCCCGGGTTATACTCGATTCTATGCACTATGTGGTTTACATAACAACTCAACAAGAATGCCAGTTTTATTAAAGTTTGCGCTTACATTACGGTGTAAAAGAAATTGACTTATCATAATATTAGAAGGTATCTACCTCACCAGCGATCTAATTAATTAATGAAATTGACTTAATTAAGCAATGCTATTTATAGTTAAAACTTTATACAAATATTTACAAATTAAAAATAATATAACAATGATTCACATATAAACAGATGCAATTCATATTTCATGTACATTTGCTATTTTAATCGTGAAGAAGGCTCCGATCAATGATTTGAAACGTCGAGAAGGATACATTAATCGTATCTTGTTTATTGATATGTAATTTTTTTGTGAAAGTATAGTTAATAAGTAATAGTTGTACATTTTTATTCTTTTAACGTTGCATGAAATATTTGATTGTTTTCTATTATATAAACAAAGAAATGGTTCATATAAATCATTGAACATAAAATTATCGATACACTCAATAGATATATACATTCAAGATTTATAATGCAAGAAAGGAATTACATTTCACTTAATATTAAAATACTTTTCAGGGCGTTTTTAATAATTTCTGTAGTCATAATCCACATTTGTTTTCTATAAAACTACTTCACTTTTAAGTAAGAAGAAAGGCGGCCTTGGCGGCTGAGGTGACTACAGTGCCCGTTCAGGTTCCCGCTCCGAAGGGTCGTGTGTTCGAATGTTGTGGTGGTGTCACGGATAGATTTCATGTATTTCGTATGTGCTGTGTTGCAGTAGATATCTAATTCCGTGACGCGGATTTCTTAAATTTAAATGATGTCAACAGCATTTCTAAGGTCGCAAATTGAATCGGCGATGACAGTGAATGAAGAACTTTTGAAGAGAAAGTACCGCAGGAACTCCTAAGACGAATATTTACGACATATACGTGTAATACGACATAATCGTATATTCAAGTATGAAAAAAACTGTATTTTACATTTAATGGATAGTTCTATCTCTTTAAATGTATATACTGATTTGATGGCATGAATTACTTCTTACAAAATCAAAAAAATATGCCAATGTATTATCAATATACAAATATCAAACACCTTGCCAGATGACATTAAACGATTAAATTCGATACAAACGTTTAAGTCCCTAGTAAAATCTTTTCTGCTGCACAACTGTTTCTATACAATTAGAGACTATATCACGCATCCACAAGGACAGTAATATTAATTTTAACAACGACATTTAGTGTATTTACCACTTGGATTGAATAATTCTAAAGAACCTGTAACAAGTATTGTACTTCAGCTTTTGGGTCAATGACCTCTCATGTCGATCAGGTTTTCGTCCAGTTTCCCTGATCCTTGAGTAAATACTGAGATGGACGCATGTCTTGCTTCTGAACATAAATGTAACTTCAAGTTAACGTCTCCCCATAGCACGTCACACACAGTTTTTAACTGTTTTTGACGTAAATAAAATAAAATATAAATAATAAAGAAACGAAACGTGAATGTGTATTCGTGGATCTGACACTGAAATTTGACTGATTTAAATCTAGTTGTTTTATGGTTCTTCAGTGGTATGTATTCGAATGTGTCATTGTCAATTACTCTGTTGAATACTACGGTTGTCTCATTTTGTGGATCATTTCGTATCAAGTTCGTATACACTGAGGATGGGAAAAGGGGAAAGAAAGATTTCTCCTTCAACGCGAAAACACTAATGTATGAGTAGCAGCAGCTAAACCGAAGTGTTCTGGTCCTCCAGCACACTAGCTAATCTCTTAAATAAATAAAATTTACGTTTCAAAATTTGGAATCTTTGTTCAATTCACTGAACAAAGCGTTGGCAAAGTGCATAACCATTGCGGAGATCGGTTTTGATTTTTCTTAATACGCGCGCTAGTGTCTGGAGCGGTCTTGGCTCTGCCATTGGTTCTGTTTTGAATTTCTGTTTTGTCTTTATCATGTTCTGTTTTGAACGAGAAAGCCTGATAACGGCGCGTAGAGGACGGGAATACGTGTTGTACGCATGAGCTAAAATTCTTGCCACAAGGTTTCGAAATTCCAAGCAGCGATCAGTGTCACACAGTCCTGTTATCATACAAATTGTTTCTTACTACAAAATATGTGTCAATAAATGACGCCGATAATCACGGTAGTGAGATGGCGGCAAAATCAGCTTTAATTTAATAATAACGTTTATAGTTTTACAATTTATAAAACAGTAACACCAAATATCAACAATACATTAATTATCGCATGAAATATAACTTAATTTTATAAGTTTTAAATGGACCTAATGGATCATTCAGTTATATTTGAATATAATTTTGGGGCGTAATTTTAAACATTTTCAAAAATTACTGTATCAAAATATTTTAATAACTATAATACATGATTAGGTGTGAGTTAGAAATTATTTACCCTCGGCCGCTAGAAAAGCTAGCTGTGTCACTACAAACAGTAATCAACTGTTTTTCAGCACTCACCGCCACTAGATATGGACATGATAACAGGTTTTATGGTGATTTTTCAAATAAGAGCCAAACATTAGAATTCTTAAAATAATTATAAAATATTGGTTACTTTCTTCCCTCATTTGCAAACAATAAGGGAATACTCAGCAAATTCTGAAACAAAATTAGTGTTATTAGCTACAACGGTTACAGCTACAATAGTTGCTTGATATTCTATTTTATTCATAACTTTGATGCATTTAATAACATCTAAAATGTTTACTGTAGATATTAAAATATAATCTGATCATATTCTTTGGTGAATTTGATAGAGAATCGCAGTTGAATCTTTTAACTGTAGAATTCATACCAGCAAATTTATTCAGCAACAAATAATAGTGCAATTTAACAATGAAATTGCAAAGAAACAAAATAGGAGCAACCGTAGCTCATATACTATATATTTTAACTACTTTTATGTACTGTCTAAGCGCGCGTACAAATACACAAAGCAATGTATTAAATACGAATGTTCTCCTTTTCCTCCTCGAAGTGTTTCCTGCAAAGTGGACACCGTCAGCAGAAGTGAAACCGTCGCGAGCTCCACCCCAAGGCACGTTGACCCCCGGGAGTGCTCATTTTCTACTTCTGTTGGAAGAGCGCGGGTTCCACGGTGCGGGGCGCAGGGTCGCCAGGGCAAGGTTGACGGCAAGGCAACGCAAGGCAGGCGAGGCAAGACAAGGAGCCTGACTCGACGCTGTCCCGCGCACGGGCCAAGTGGGCCAGCTGCCAGCTCAGCGTAGTATGGAAATGCCTCCATTCACCCGCCGCGCTCGCCGGAGAGGCGTCAACGAACCCTATCTGCAAATTGATTTCTAATGATCGTGACGCCAGCAGGAATGACCAACTGAAGTGTCATTCCTGCTGGCGTGAATGCTGGATTGAAGACTCGAAGTCATAGGATTTTCAATACTTGCTCGGTCTTATGCAGTCGCATCTAGAGGAGAATTAGAACTCAACACGAATACTCGGATCTGTATGCGTTTTTCTGAACAATTCCAGGTGAATGCTGCAGCAGTGCCGTAACAAACGGAACGGGACGCACGATTTTTCTTTTCTAATGTTTGTTCATATGTCTCCCCATAGTACATACACACACACTCCCTTATACATACACTTACGTGCATTAGACTATAAGAAATGAGAGGGATGCTAATCAGAAGCTTAGAGCTTGTCTCGGCTGGGAGAGTTTCCGTTTGGGGAGAAACCTGGAAGCGGAAATCCCCGCCCTCTGACGAGTAAGTCAGCGCCGGATACCGCTAGGGACGATAGCGGTGGTCCTTCCCCGTGGGAAAGGAACACTGTCAAGTTTTTTGCTACACCACATACCAGTCAAAGCATTAATGACCGAAGTAGTTGACGCGCTAGGAAACACTCACCCTTCTATCTCTTTATTTTATGATTTTCCATATTTTAGTAACGCTAATTAATTAGTTCGCATATGTTTTTGCAAGACCTTAGTTGTAGCTCCTCAAACGAGAAGATTTCTGTCTGGCCGCTTATGGATACTCGACTCGACCTGGTACACTACCGATCTCTCACTGGATGGGAACAATCTCGTCAGGCTACTCTGTTCGATAGTTTCTGTGGTTTTCCACCGCCCAGGTGGTGGGGGGGAAGGGGTCGGAGCAACAGAAAGAGCCAGCGCGCAACTGGGGGCCTAGTGGCGTAATGGGTTATCGCATACAACTTCAATCGATGGGGTCCGTATTCGATCCCCGGCCAATCCGTGTGGAATTGATGATGGACAAGCCGAGTTCTAGGCAGGTTCTATCGAGGTTCTTTCATTTCCCCCTCCTCTCATTCTATTTCTCCATCATTCGCTTCATCATTTTTGTCACTTTCGTTTACTCATAAGATCATTCCCCGTGGGCCTCAGTTGTTGATAGGCTCCTAAATCCCAATAAATAAATAATTTCTGCCGATTATCCCTTTTACATCCTATGATGGAGTCCCACTCCAATGCTTGAGGACGGGCAATTAACTGATACCCCACTCGCATACGGCTCCTAATACGAAAAAAACGAGTAGACAAGTGTGAGGGCACGGTTCGATTAATCTGCAGCGCCATAGGAAGGAACTAATTATTTACCGCACGTGGTTCCAAACACTTAACTTCGGTGAATTTTCTTCAAGATTGTCTTGTTATGAAATTTGTCTTGAAATACGGGAACATATGTAACAATGAGTTATCAGACGTAATCGAAATTACGCGATTCATATATTGTTAATTGGAGTATATACTTACTAGAAGCATTGATACTTACTAGGAGCGTTTTCGCTGATGATCCAATTCCTAAGATTTCCTAAGAAGATACTAACTACATTTTCCCCTCATTTGTGAAACCCGTGCACTAATAAGAGGGGTCTTGGGGCACCAGATTCTTGCAAACTAATGAACGTGCCATATACGCCAGGCCTACCCAGCCTGTCCGGTCAATGACAGCCCGTCGACCTTCTCGCTTTGGGTGCTATGGTAACACTCGCGCCTCGTTCCTTGGAAAGTGGAAATTGGGAACTCGGCTGGGCCCCTGTCACTTCCAAGTCAAGTTTCTCTTAACGGGAGACTCAAAGAACATTGGGTAATCTTCCCGATTTTCATGTTTGGGAACCTGGACCCGAATAGGCGTTAATTTTAGAGAATATTCTTTCATCATATATGTAGCTAGAGATATATTTCGCTCTCTTCAGTGTCCTAAAGCCAAGCTGTCTTAATGCCACAAAATATTGACAAAGCGTTCAAATTGAGGTTAGTAATTGAAATTGTTATAATCATTATCTTTACTTTCATTATGCTTTTTTCAACCACAACAATTAACGGAGCGTACCTTGCGTATATACCATATAAAAACGAGTTTTTTCCGAATGTGTAAAGTTTACAATATGCACTGCCGAACGGGAATAAAATACAATTGGCTGTAACATACACGAAGTCGCGGTAGAGTACGTGAAAAGTTATGCGAGTGCGGCAGAGGATGGATGGACTTTAGGGTATTCTATTTTATTATTCCGGTTATCTCACCTTTTGACAAGTTTAGCGTTTCGGGGAACTAACATTTGGCTCGCAGGTCTCCGCTTCTCAGAGGACACATATCGGAGATTTTCTTGAATCTATGAGAAATGAGATATACGAGGATGGAGAATAAGCCCTTCTCTCGGCGTTAAACATGTTAATGATGTCGCATTGGGGGAGGAGGAATCGAGCCCGTTGAGTAAGGTTCTGCTTCCCGGCATCCGCCTGAAATTGATCGTTGGAATCCATGAAAAGGGACCATTAAGGCAGCCGGCCTCTAGAATTCTCTTCTAGGCAGTGGCAGGTTTAGAATCAGCTAGCTATTCTATCGGGACTCGAACTACTAAGCCTAACTACTCTAGCCACTATCGGGACTCGAACCACGAACTCTTGGACAACGAAGTGTCAGTTGTGGACTCAAAGAAACGTTACCGCAGACGGAAGGGTAAAGAAATGTAAAAATATACAATTTTCATTTTCCCACTCGAGGCAAATCTTACATGCTGAACATGTGTTACAATAGTGAGGGTCTTACAATGTAGTCTTGTAGTAGTGATCGTTCCATATTAGTAATTTGCCATTGAGAGTGGGGTGAGTATTAAAGAGTTAATCATTATTTTTTACCTTTTTTTTTCAGAGAAGTAATGCGCTGAACACTCGAAGATGTATAAAGGGAATTTTCTTTCCAAATAAAATCACTCGGAGAACACTAAGGGGAGGGTGTGATGGCAGACCACGGAATAATTTGAAATATATTTGAAGGAAAATTGTCTATATTTAAATATTAATTCCATGTATTTATAAATATATTCACATTTTTTCTCTGATTGAACAACTGTTAACTATTTCCATAGTCTCTAAAACAATAAGACTAAAATAACATTAAAACTAGATAGGCAGGTCTGATTGTAAGAGAATGCCGGAGTTTCCACAAGGCGATTACGCATAGTAATGGTTTCGAATTGGTGTATAAATATTCTATAAGCGTTGAAAGGCAAAACTACTTCTTTGGGTTAGGAAAGGTTCTAGTAATAAAAGTGCAAGCCGATGAAACGCTTAACTTCTTAACTAAACAAAGATGCAGGAAAAAACTAAGCTGGGGTTTGTTGTGCTGTTAATAAGCGAATACGGGAGTGTCACAACTGTAGAATTGTTCACTTCTGCAAACAAACTTACACAATTTTCAACATTATATCTTCTACTAAGTACAGCTTCACTTCATTAATTATGTTTAGTACGGCAGAGTAAGTTCTCCCTAGCCAAGCTCGGTTCATCAAACATATATCTTAAAGTCCCTTCTGTAAAAATTTCGCCGCTCGGCACTAAATTGAGCTAATTATGCATTGTGTAAAGCGTCCATGGCACTACCTACGCACGCAACGTATGCGTAATCAAGTATCGGCTTTTTTATATACAAAACAACAAGATAAGGGGCGCAGTCATTATTGTTGCAACGTTAACGATGATTAATAGCATGTTTTCACATTAATTCATACATTTCAAAGTTAGCGATGATCAATACATTTTTCCAAATGACTCCCCATCTCGGATCGACTTTAAGGAAGTTTTATGCCAAAAAGTATGTCAAAATTATTTTAAAACTGAAAATTTCCTTCACAGAAGGATATTTTTAGTTTTACAATTTCAAATTTGATATGAATTGAAGGGTTGTTCACGAGGTGGAATATTAGTAGCAACAAATATATGCTAAAGTGACCCACGTGTTTAACTTGGTCGCCTGTTCACCAAAGTTCAATTTGATATTGATAATTATTGGATGCTACTGTAGTAATAATTATTGGATGCTGTAGTAGTAAAATAATCATAGTGTTTTCTAGCGAAACGCTGAATACATCTTTCTGAAACACGAGCGCATCATCTCGTAATGTGATTATAGTATCACGTGTTATCAGCAAAATATCATTCACACACAAATATGCTTAACATTGATAGTAATATTTTAAAACTATTAAACTTTAAATTGTTAAGTTATTGCACTATATTTAAGTATATTCTTTATGTTTTCGTATTTTAATTTTTTATCCACTTTTCTTCATCTATTAGTATCCTACTTATGAATTTTGATCGTTTTCTAGTATGTTAAAGTCTCTAATCATTTTACTATATGCACCTTGAATGAAAGATGTCTTGTTTGTGAGTGCAAATCTCCCTGTATGCCCTTTGCCCCAGCCGCAGCGATGGGAATAGATTTATTGATTGATGATTCCGAACGCGACAACGGCTGAGGTCATTAGACCCGTAAGTGTAGTGCATGTTTATATCGCGGGAGGGGACGGTGATCTTCCCCCGCTGGAAGGCGAGATCCGACGCCGACCTACGTCGGCTTGTCGGGATTTTCCTCAACCAGGTATCTTCCACCAGCATAGCAACGCCGCAGCCGGGGCAAGCTGCCGGGCAAGAATGAGGAAGGAAATATCGCGCGCGGGGGGTGGCCCGTAAGTTAGGGTACTGCTCCGGCATTCACTTGGTATTGATCGGAGAAACCGAGGAAAACTGCCGATCAGAGCAGCCGGCCGCTAGAATTGTCCTCCAGACAGCGGGTGACTTGGACCACAGAGGCGAAAATGCTGCCGCCGCCGGGACTGGAACCCGTAGACCTCCCGACCAGCGGCGCTGCAGTGCCAGCGGAGTTGGGATGGAACGGGCTGGGGCGTCTGGCGGCGCCGGAAGCGTTCGGGTGCGTCGGGGGCGCGGGGGCGTGGGGGGCGGCGGGGGCGTCGGATGGCGTCGGGGGCCGTCGAGGGCTGTCGGAGGCGTCGGGAGCGTCGGGGCGTGGGGGCGTCGGGGCTGGGGGCGTCGGGTGCGGGCGGGGGCGTGGGGGCGTCGAGGGCGCCGGGGCGTTCGGGGGCGCCGGGGTGTCGGGCGCCGGAGGCGTCGGGTGCGGCGGGGGTCGAGGGCGTCGGGGGGGGCGGGCGTGGGGGCGTCGGGCGTCGGGGGCGCCGGGGGCGTCGCGACGCGGCCCTTCCCCTGGCGCGGAATGCGGACGCTTTCCCGCGCCCCGTGCGTCAGCGACCTCGCCGGGCGGCGCGGCGGAAGGAAAAACGCCTCTCGCTCCCTGCCCGCGACCGCAGGCCCCGCGGCCGCGCTCCACACAATGATGGCGGTTTTGGGCGGCGAGCGGCACACGTTACACCGGAGGTGTGTGTGGTGGCGGTGTTGTTACGATGGTGATGGTGGTGATTGTGAAAGTTGCAGTGTCGAACCTTAATGGTGGCCGCAGCAAAGGTAGGAGGGGGAACTGATGGTGAAGATCATAGTCGTGATGGTAGGGGTGGTAGATGGGGTGGTGATGCAAGTGATTGAATCTTTCAAGGAGTGTGAAATGTTATAGTCTTTCGTTCCGTAGAGTAGTATCTGTTTTTATTAGAGGAGGTGGCGGTGTTGTTACCCCGGTGTATGGTGAGTTCCGGCGCCGACTTAGAGGTCGGCTTGTGAGGTTTACTCCATCTAGATATCGCTAGTTATGTGTCTCTATAAATGGGGCTAGCTATAAGCAAGCCCCATTTATAGAACCCCAAGCCCCTGTAGCAAGCTATAAGCTCCCCTCTGGCCTTTCGATATTTCTGGTAGTGCAGTACATGTAAGCGTGCTTACGTAAGGGATGATAACACAAGGAACAGAAACGATAGATCGCGCATGGTTCGTGGCCCGTTTGGTAGGGTACTACTATTCGCCTGGTGTTGATCGGCGAAGCCACGGAAAACTACCGATCAGAGCAGCCGGCCGCCAGAATTTTCCGCCAAAGAGCGACCTAGCTATCTAGCTAGTGTAGAAACTTTGGAACTTGAACCCTAGAACCTCCCGATCAGTGGCACTGCAGTGACATCATTTGATGCTCTGAGCCACCTCATCCGGTATCAAACAAATTGTGGTAGTGGCGATTGTGATGGCGGTATCAATGTCAGTGATACTGGCATTGACGTCATCCGTGGTGGTGGTGGCGGGGCGCGTGAAATCGGGCCACGCCTTGGCCGCCGCGCGTTTGCACGTCCGCACTTCTTGCCGCTCGAGCGCCCGGCGTCAAAACCACCTGTTGGTCCCATGGCGGCGCTTCGGAATTGTGGATAATGACAGGCGGCGGACCGGGAGCCAGCTCTCGGAGCACGGTTTCTCTCGTATTTTGCCGATTGTACTCCGTTCATAAAAATGACGAAACTTCGATGTCAGCGAAACGAAATCATGTATAGAAATCGGCAAAAGAGAAAATGTAGAAAGAGAGTGGATAGAGGCGAGACTTTCTAGTACCAACATCTCTGCAAGTAATCAAGACTGTACTTGTTGAGGACAATAATCATTCACTTGCTCTTCTGGTGAATTCTTTATGGGCTTTTCTTGTTTAAGATTATTCCATTTATTGTAGTTTGTATTATGTTTGCATGTTTACATAAATACTTATCACTCTGCAAAATAATTTTTGCGAGAAAAACACACACAATGTATTATATTTTTTCGTAAATATCTGTCACTTTTTATAAGATGCATGTATTGAAATTCAATGTGTTAAGTGAATAAAAATTAAAAAGGACTCCATGAACAAGTTTAATAGAAAATTTGCCTTATTAGGATTTTGTTCGAATAAATACTATTTCTGGAAAGATTCCTAGCACGCTGCAATATTAAGGGGGAATTTCCCCCGCAATTATAGTTCCCAAATAGTTATTTATGTATCAAGGCCGAAAAATTAATGATTTTGGATGAGGTGATGACCGATACGGATCGAGCGGAATGGCGGGTTGGCAGATATGGTGGATAATCGAGGCGGATGGAGCGGAGCTGTGGTTGGTAATCTAACCGAGTCCAAGGGCATTCAATTTCGTCCAAGTTGCATACAAGTATTTTTCGTATACTCACCTCCCAATTTTAGGTTTGAATTTGTGGAAAGATCTTGTTTATACCATACTCTTTCGTTGTATACCTGCAGATGTTCTTCTACATTATTGCATCTGAAGTTGCCAGTACTGACACATTTGTTAACGCCTGTAGAATTTGCGGAACGTTTTGGCGATGTTTCGTAAGAGCGATATTCCAGAGATTATATTTGAGGAAGCTGAAGCTGTTACTGAGATTTTACATCCTCAAAAATTTAAGTATTTATAGGAAAGAGAGTGTAAACTCTTTTTAAAACGGAAAAGAGGGAAACATGTAAACGTAGTTAATGAAACAACTATTCTGGCATTTATCTATGAAAAGGTATTTCACTTGAAACGCCTAGAACAACTGCTCAATGCACGGAAGACGTAACAGTTCTAGGAATAATATTTCAGAATAAATAAAAAAATTTAAATATAAATATTAACCATAAATAGGTTAAACACATTCTGTATTCCAAAAATAATAAATATTCTTTGTTACTGTGTCAACAGTCATTTGTACATTGTCTTGTTTACTTGACGCTGCCATGGTAATCGTAATTATTATAAAATAATTTTAGAAAGTGCAACTACGGCCTTAAGGTGAACATTGAGAATAATTCGATAAACCATGGTACATAGCCTAGCTTACTCACGAGACATTACGGAATTATTCTGAATGTATCCGGTCATAAACGGTCAAGTATATTGAGGGCAGGGTGGCTGCAAATAAACATACAAGGTTCAAGACAATCACACTACTCTCCTTTGCATTCACGCAGTCAAGTAACAGTGAGAGAATAGTGAAATTTGAATGAAACTTTTTGATATTTTTTTAGGTAGGGTAAAACAGCCACTCGATCTTCTACCACTATATTATTTATAGGATCGCTTATTAAAATTATTGATAATTTCCAGAAAAAAATCATCGCTGCAAGTACCACATGCTTGTACCTTGTATGTTTTCAACCTGCCTGAAATTTAGCACTGAAATAAACATTCTAATGTTTGTAAAACTATGTTTTTATTTGCTGTGGCATGCGATCACGTGATAATTACTGTACGTAAAAAATAATTAAAAAAATACGTGTACAAATTTGAAGTGGGTCCCTGAAAAACAGGGGCCCAGGCCAATTCTTCACTCCCTCCCCTTCTGAGGCTGCAGCTGAGACGCATTTTAACCGCCGATGACACGCAGTTACGAGAAAACGAGTGCTTTATGCAACAGCGCACAATGGGCCGAAACGATTCCGAAACTGCGAAAGACAATTTTCGCGACTGAGAATTGCAACAGGCGGAAGCGTTAAACATGTGAATACGTAATTTTTTACCGTTGTCGATTCTTTAAGCTACGGATTACGTGAACACTCATTTATAATTCTCTCCGTGGTAACGACCATTTATCACGCCCATTTAACATACGTTGAATGGGGAAGATAGTTATAATGTATGGCGTGTCCTTTACACGGAATTCAGGAACCAAGAACGAACGCACGCACACAAACACACACAGACACACCGACTGCGTTTAGCTCAAAGCCAACATTGTCGCTGTTTCTGTTGTGTCTCTGATCGGGATGGTCTAAAGTTTGAGTTCCGACGGTGGCGGATTTTCGACACAAGATAAATAGCTAGGTGGCATTCATTCGCTGTCTGGAGGAGAATTCCAGCGGCCGGCTGCTCTGATCGGCAGTTTCTTCGACCAACACCAAGCGAATGCAGGAGGAGTACCCTACCAAACGGACCACGTATCACGCGCGATCTTTTCTTCGTCTTCCTTGCCCTATCCTCTCTCTTTACTCCCACACACATACACACATTTTTTCATGCACTATAATACCACACATGATGGAAGTTTAGAGCTTGTTCTGGCTTGGGCGGTGCCCCGTTGATAAGCTTTAACACCTGGAGGGAAATCTCCCGCAAGCCGACGTAGAGGTCGGTGCCGGATCTCACTATCCAACGGGAAGAATCAACACCCCCTCCCGCGACCAAACATGATCTACACTAACGGAACTAATGATCAGAGCAGTTGACTTTCACGAAAACATAAAGCAGTCACATACACACACGCTCCAACATCTAAAAACCACAACAAGCCTACGCGTCAAGTAGATGTTTTTCAGTCGCTTTGGTTATCCGGAGTGGCATTTTTATTTATTTTTTACTTCTTTACTTGTTTTGACATTTTATGTGTCTCAAGTAGTCCAGTTGGGCCCAGTGTGCGTGGTGGTGCAGAGCAGAAGTCGCGAGACGTTGAGCCGCGAGGCGCCTCGGAGCGGCGCGACGCGCAATAGCCGCGGGCAGTAAAGCGCTGTCGGGGCGGTCCCGACGCGAAGGGCTTTGGTTCCGTCTCGCTCTGCGTTGCCTGTCTCGCTCCTCGCTCCGCACTGCCCCCCCCCTGACTCGCCACCTCGCCTCACCACAACCACCCACGACTGCTCACACATCCGCCTTCCCCTCGCCCGCACCCTTCGCCCCGCTCGCTCGTACTCCCCCGCTCCGCCCGCCGCCCGCTTCCGCCCGCTCGCCGCTCCGCCCCGCTCCGCCCCGCTCCGCCCGCTCCGCCCGTTCTTCCCCCGTGGCCCGCTCTCCGCTTCGCCCGGGGGCTTTCCGTCCCCCGCTCCACTCCGCCCCGCTCCGCCCCCCCCGCTCCCGCGGCTCTGCCCGCCCCGCTTGCTCCCGTCTGCCCGTCCGCTCGTCCCGCTCCACCTCTGCTACGCTCCCCCGCCCCGCTCCGCCCGCCCCTCCCCGCCTTCGCCCCATCCCGCCCCACACCACTCCGCTCCTTCCTCTCCAGTCCTGCCCGCCCCCTCCGCATCCTCCCCGCTCGCCCGCCGCCCTTGCCCGCCCCGCCCCGCCCCGCCCCGCCCGCCCTGCCCGCTCCGCCCTTTCGCACCCGTCCCCAATTCCCGCTCTCCCCGGATCGGAAAGCAACGCTTCGCCTCACCCCACCCAGCCCCGCACCGCCCCACAGCTCTCAGCATGCTGCGGTTCCTTTCTTGCTACTCCCGGCGAAGCGCGAAGTCGTAGGCGCAGAGAGACTGCAACGCGCGAGGTTTTTGATTTCCTGCCTTTCTTTTTCATAGCGTTAGTCCCGCTCAATTGGATCCGCGAGGCCTCCCTTGCGGCGCTCGCCGGTGGACGGTTGTGTAACGAAGAGACGTTCTACCCACGGTCCGGAATGGGGGAAATGATGGTGATGATAAGGGAATGGAAGGATATATTGTACATGATCAGTTCCCCGTTGTACAGGATGTCTCAGAGAACATGTTACACACTTCTAGTGAATGTAGGAAGGCCGAAAAATTACCCCTTTGGCAAATGTATAAGTAGGGGGAGTTATATATGTCGCGCCCCTGGTTTTTCAAGCAAAGGTGTTCAGTAAATCAAGTTCTGAGTCAATTATAGAGATCTCGTGTACCTGCCAATCATCTGTGTATGCGCTTCTTGCCTAGCAATCAGGGTCAAATACCACATGTGTAACACTTGTAAATGACGTTTTCCGATGTGTTATCATTGTCAAAAAGTTATCATTTTCGACCCCCTTCGCTTATTTATTATTCCCTGCATTTATTCTCAGGTACCTCTTTAGAGTGCTGCTCCGGCATTCACCTGGATGTGCTCTGTGAAACCGTTGAAAACATTGATCAGAGCAGTTCGGTAAGACTTCGTCTTGACAGTCGCCACAAACTCACCGATGTTACACACGTCAAGTCAGTTTCTGGTACATTGCCGGGATCAAACCCGGCCAGGTATACCATTCAGCCATCAGGCTTGCTGGCCCTGATGTCGGTGGTTAGTATATATTTGCTCTCTGTGTGCAATATATCGGTGATGTCATGGCCTTCATACTGTTGCCCTGTAAGTCAGCTACGAAGTTCTAAGTGCATTTATTGTGATGTCATTTCCTATGTCTTACAGCCGTACTTGACGTAGACTGTTTTTGATGGATCAGTGATTATAGTATGGTATGATATGAATGTCGATGAAGCAATTGTGGAGTGAAAGGCAAGAGGAAACGTGAAAACTATTAGAACACCTGCGTGGCGCGAAAGCGAATTGTGCACCAGAAATTTCACATGGATCGATTGAACTCTGGTGCCCAGAGGGAAATGGCGAGCCCGCCTGACCCCTAAACCATATGTCGCTCCTGTACTTATTTGATAGTAAGATGAGCATGTCAGTTAATTGTGGCGAATTCAGATTTATATTTATCCTTATTACAATTACAAAAGGTTGTGCCTAGCCACCTGCCAGACAAGTTACTGAAAAGAAATACCTATAGAAATCAACAAATAATTCAATCGGAGCCAAGGAAGGAATATTGTAAAATTACACAGCAACACAAAAAATGTCTTCATATCTAGGAATCATACCATGTTTTCTACAAGTTTTGGGGACGCTAAATCCGAATTCGGTGTCCATTTTACTCCATCACATTAGGTCTGGATTTACAAGGGTCTATGTTACCTATAGATTTTTGGAGTCGCTGAAACATAATCAGAAATCCATTTAACTTCATCACATCAGATATTTTAAATTCAGATCAATTATAATTGATAGAGGTGATAGTGTTAGTCCATGACGGGACAACACTCATCACAATGTTGTTTGGGAGTTTGCCTACATTGTTGGCGCCAGATCACTAGCCTTCTCTCCAAGAGGACTCGGGTTTTTAAAATTGTTTGAGATTATGTGAAAAATCTAATGTGATTAAGTTAAATTAACTTCAGATTCGGTTTCAGCGACTCCAATAACATATAGGTAACATGATATGACCCCTCGGTTAATAATATATTTCATTTTTATATTTTTTGAGCTTATGTAAAAAATCTGAAGTGATGGAGTAAAATGGACATCGGATTCGGATTTAGCGATCTCCAAAACAAACATAAAACATATTTTTCGAGCACGAACACAATTTGTTTGTGTGGTTGTGTAATAATTGAATTTGTTTGGAGTAGATTGCACACAATTTTTTTCTCTTCGGATCCTCGAAGTAGCCTGAAGCTTTATTATAAACAGTCTACTTAATATGACGAGTGCTAATGAGTAAAATTTGTTACGTGCATCCCTAATAGATTTCAGCATTTTTGTGTTATCGGAAAAACCTGTATCCTGTCGCAATAAAGAACGAAACCTAAACTGTTTGAGTAGTAAAGAAGGCAATTTTTACTCTCTGGCTCGAAGTGTGGAAAATATTTATGTATTGTTTTTCATACTTAATTGTTTGAAATATTTTTCCCAGTTCTTTATTACGCTGTTGATATTATGGACTTTTAACAATGTTTCGGCATTAGTATTAAGAGGTTAATAATTTGGGTAAATGAAAATGAGTTTGGAATAATACACAACAAATTATTTTTACCGTGAAAAATTATTGATCACTAAAAAAATAGTTATAAACGGAGAATATTTTAGAAATCTCAATTCTCAGAGTAATACATCATTTTCGTTAAAAAGAAAGGCACGAGAGAATAAATAATATGATTCCGCATTATGAATTAATCTATTAATTTTCAACTCTTCCAGTAGTTGATTTTTTATTGTTGCATTACTGAATTTTCACTGCCAAGTGATAAAGCTAGGGCGGATGTATAAGAAATATTTTTTGCAAATTTCTCCATCAAGCGGTGGTGTAAACCTTGTGTAATAGAGAGAATGCAATGTAGAGGAAAGATCATTTGCAATATGATCATTGCCTTGAAAGAGTGTTGATAATCAGTTACTCTTGGCTTTAGTTCCAGACACGTATTCTGATTGTGTATTTCTTCTGCCTCCCTTCTTAAGACCGGGAGTTCAGCGGTGCTCTTTGTCGCTGACCGTAACAAAGCCGTAACGTACAGGTTCTGTGATCATTGTACCGGAGCAGAGTAACGGTTCAATGCTTTTTGCCCGTGAGCTGGAAACACTAAGATTCACGCGGTTGGTGTGATTCAAAAGACCTCAATGTCGTAGGACGTGACGTGTAATCTGTGCATTTGTTTTGTGGAACGCGCTGTTCCGTTCCGGACTATTCTGGAGGGTTACTCCGCGGCCTGTATACTTTCTTACTTCCTCCAAAAGCTGAGATTCGCTCTGAAGCCAACATTCTAGCAGTTTACAATTAGATTTATTTAGTCAAAACATCATGTTAACATTTTGGCAGTTCACTATTGCTGCCATTTAACATACTATCTGCAATAAACTTGTCAGGACGCTAGAAATTTTTATTTTCGTTAGTAATAAATATATATTATTATTAACAGGACTAGTGACACTTCGTAGACCTTTCGGTTTGGAACACAAACGTGCAAGCACTGAACGGTACAGATATTTCTGTTTCTGACTCAAACCAGTGGTAGATCCAAGCAGGGAAGATGGGAGCCCCACGCCCCACAAACCTGTTTTTTAGTATGTGTACGTGTGTGTGTGTGCGCATGAGTGTGTGTATAATTTATCCATCTTTATTCAGGAGTAGCGCCTATAAAAGAAATCTGCTCAAGTTTAGGGCGAAATTTCATAAATTCTAACAGAGCAAATATTTTAAATAAATGTAACGAAGGACGCCTTTGAGTGTCTTATGGACTGCATCCTAGCTTTCTGTGAGACGGTCCCAGCTTCGATTTCCGGCAGTAGCAAACATGAAGCTGTAGCTTTCTAATACAAGTCGTCTAAGTTTTTACAGCTTTGGTTGAAAGAAACCTCAGGCAGGCGAAGTAAGCTAGGTACGGTGATGGGAGTACGTCATGCTCGCCACATGTATGCCTTACCCCTAGGCGCGGGTAGTAAACAAAACAGGGCCCAGGCTTGGGAACACCGTCAGATTGCAAGAGTCGGATTAATCTGATCCTAAATGCCAAATGCGTACATACGTAAGAAAATGAATGAAATGTACTTATAAGATAGCTTTATTTAGAAATCATAACTAACAAGAGACAGATCAGTTCTTTGCACATTTATTATTGTAATTATAAATAATATTTGAGCTAAAAATGAACTGCTTGTTTTTTCCTTATCATGATTGTAAGATTTAGGGATTCCATTGTCCGGTACTTGTTAATGTAGACATTTCTCATTCATTGCAGCAGAAAATTTCAAATCTTGCTGTTTTAAAGTATGATTGAGTATGAAGGAGGCTTAACTTACTCAGATAGTCAAAAACTACTCTGAAATCTCCATAAAATATAATTACTTTTCGACCCTCTGCGACATTACATAACTATGAATATTGACATTCCATTCTAAGAGTATCTCTCAGTAAATGATTTACTTAGCAAGTCTTGCTAATTAGCCATTTTGTTAGTAAATAGCTAATTAGTAAGTTAACTGTTGCAGGTAGGTCATTGTTATTTCATTGAGGACATTCTTTACGTAAATACTTTGCTCTTACAAAGCTGAAGAACAGCACTTTCTTGCTAAACCAGTCTCATATGTGAAAACGCAGCGTAATCGCGTAGTGTTTCAATCACCGTATAACACTGAACTGCACCACAGAATATTGTTCACTAAGTAAAGAACAAAATAAACTTTCAGCGTTATCATACGGTTGAAGAAATTGCTTACATGTGTACGCATATTAGTACATTCAATCATGAAAGTAAACATGTTGGAGAATGTCTTGGTTTTCCCTAAATAGTGAGCTAATGATTTATACAACTGTCACAATATCGTAGCTGTTGTGTTTTTTTAACCATTTTCATTCCATTATCGGAATTATGATGATTAAATTTTGATTGTTCCAATCGCATAGAAGTATTCCAACATCAAATGTTTTTTTTATTTTCAAGCTAACAAGTTTTTTTTATTATCTAAAAAAATATTGGTTTAGGGACCCAAGCTCTAATTGGCAATAGCCTAAAAACCTTTCTGGAATCGCCCATGGGTTTAGAAAAAAAAAGTTTATACCACCTTTTCTCTAATGTCTGGTCCACCATTGATGTTTTGTTTCATTAATGTTTCTGGGCGCATAAACGGCTAAGGTCATTAGTACCGTACGTTTACTGCATATTTTTTCCTTGGAAAGTGGCGATGATCTTCCTCTGCTGGATGGTGAGATCCGGCGCCGACCTACCTTGTGGGGTTTTCATATTCCACGACCCAGCCGGGACAAGCTCCAAGCTCCGGACCAGACTCCCGGCATGTGTGATAGTGTAATGCATGTTAGTGTAAGTGTGTGAGGATAGGACAAGGAAGAGGAAGGAAAGATCGCGTGCGGTCCCCGGCCTGTATGTTAGGATACAGCTCTGGCATTCGTCTGGTGATAATCGGAGTAACCACGAAACACCACAGACCAGAGCAGCCGGTCGCTAGAATTCTCCCACAAGAGTCAGCGCCTGAACTCGACCTAGCTAGTAACGAAAACCCTTCCACCGTAAGGACTCAAAAATAGGACCTCCCGGACAGACGCCCTGCGGGGAGATCAGTTGATGCCCTGAGCTCCATCGAATAAACCCACGATTTCATCTGTACTGTTTACGTTGGCCCTAACAGCGCTCTCGTCTCTCTTCACCCGGAAGCTCCGTCTGTTCGTGAGCCGCCGCCGTTTTGTCAGCCGCGTCCGCTCTCTGCCGCGGAGCGCGGCCTCGCACGCGCGATACGGAGAGGGGAGGTGGGGAGCGGCGCGGGGCGCTTCGGGTCTGAGGCCCAACGCAACGCACATAAATCGCGCGCGGCGGCACCTCGCTTGGCGCTTCCGCAAGACGCGTTTTCCTGCATCTGCGTCATACGAGACCAGAAAGAGAAACTGTTTTTGCATTTTAATTGCCTTTTCCCAGCCGTCTCAATGCACGTGTCTGGGGAATGTTTTCGCGTTTCGTCCAAAACTTTCTACGTTTATGGTATTCTAATCGTTATGATGGCAGAATAAATTGCTTGTGTCGTTCCTTACCCGTCGGAAGCTATGCCTTACTCGTTCACTCGGCTTGGTGAACGCGAGTGTGTTTGTTTTTGAGTCGTTTAATGGCTGAGGTGAATCATCGGTGGAGTCGCCATGTCGTATGCTGTCACTTATCTGCCTAGCATGTCTTAATGTGAGGTGGATCTTTTATTAAAATACTTGTTAATTTAATATGGCAATGCTCTCGTATTTATTAATGATCCTCCCGCTCCATCCAGTGTGGCCTAGAGTGGCTCCACCCGGCTTACCCGACAATACCTAGTTCGGGGTAAAATTTCTTTAAACATGAGGAACTTACGATAAAAGGGAAGCTAAAGAACATTATGGTGTTGTCGATGTATGATAACCCAAATGTCACCCAAATTATTATGGGACAACAATTTTATGAAACATACCTTTAATATTACAATTACAGTTTAAACTACTATTAAAACACTAATTTATGAAAGATTATTACAACTGAAACCCAAAACCAAGAGCTTAGTAATATTATCAAATTACATTCTATTGTATTACTATTTATTCCATATTTTTCATGATAATATGACATTTCATATCGTCCCCTCATATTCTTTACCTTTACGAACAATGTTTGCCAACAACCTAATTTAAATGGCCTCAACGTCGAGACACACAAAGTACGTTTTCTTTCCATCGTTCTCGTTCCTCAAGAAACTTACCCAAGCAGCATTTTCATTCGTATCATATAATTTTTCCCGAAAAAAAAAACGATTCCTTTTTTTGCATTGAATAAAACGCGGTTATGGTCTTCCTTGTCGCTTTAGATCTCTTAGGCTTTATCTTCAGAGGCTTCAAAGACATCTCTTCCAAGTCATTCCAATGGAGAGCATCGTAAATTGTTCTTTGTTGTACAATATTTGTCAATTTTTCTCATTGGACACACTTCCTGGTACAATTTTAGATCAATATCAGCTCTACGAGAGTTTCACTTGCACAGTTTTTCAGTAACTGTTTTACCAGGAACTTCTCACCTCCCGGTGAGAGGCACTGCAGTGACATAACTTGATGCCCTGAGCCACCTCAGCCGGCGTAGGACAGGGGGTTGCTGAGGCGCGAGGGGAGGGGGTGTGGGGGCGGTCGCGCTCCAGCCGCCGCCGCCACCGCCTCCTCCTCTTGAGAAAGGGCGCGGCCGGCGACGCGCGAAGAGCTGGGCGCTCGGGAGCTGCCGACTGGAAACGTGGAACGAACGAGAGTACACGGATGGGCTCGTCTGAAGAAAGCGTCGGGGAATTACACCCGTAGTGTTGGGTGGTGTAGTGAAAATTGCCCATGCGTTTGAAGCGTTGATGCCATAATTATTACTTATCAAAAATATTTAAAGGAAGTATGTTTATTGGCACCTTGGATGGAAATGAAGTTGGTATTCTAAACACGAGATTTTGCTCTGGCTAATAAAATAGTTTTGAATAACTTTGGACACTGGAATTTTTCGTACTATGTCCACAAATTAAATATGTTTGGAATAAGATGAATTTTAAAGTATATAGGTGTTGTGGTGCGTTATAGTTGGCATTTTTCATGAAATAATTATAAACGTTGTCATTGCCAACAATAGTATTTATTATAAGAGCAGCTTTCGATGGCTTCGCCATCATCATCAGTTGTCTGCTGAATGGGAGCCACAAAAACGACTACACCCGTAGTCGTTTCCCGACAACGTTTATAATTATTTCATGAATTTTGAAGTAAGATGTACTATTACGTGAATATGTAATATTAAGCTACACTGTTGAATTATTAACTCTTCATGTTACTGAACCGATTGCTGTGATTCTCGTTTATCGTTATTCAATGCATATTGGCAGCATCAGCCTTTGATGAGATTGTGCTCCGCGATCACAATTCAATTGTGAAGTTCCAAAGTGAAAAATCATTGGCAAAATATTGGGTTGGAAACAGTTCCTAACCCCTGTTAGTTCATATTTTGCAACAATAAAAACAGCTTCGAAGATGGGCTTGTGTAGAGACTCGCTTTTTGAATGTACTTTTTCCCTTCCCATCCCTTCGTTGTTTAAACTTGCTGTAATTTGGTTTTGAGCTATCACTTTCGTTAAGTTTTGATTCACACTTTTTTAAATATGAACATATTTTAAATAAAACGATAATTTTTTAGCCATGGAGTAATATATGACATAGTTATAAAAAATCAATGTTGCAGAAACTGAAGATACTAAAGTGTCTAACTTCAATTTATTTATTTTAAAAATTCTTCTTTTGTCAGATAAGTAATAAAACTTCCTTTGTAACACATGTGCTGTAATAAAGACTTCGGAGTTCTTCGCAATACTATTTTAAAGGTGCGTCGTCGAAATAATTTGAATTGAACGTTAAACGACGTGTCGTGCCGTCGTTCTTCTCATGTGTTATATTTTCTTCCTTGATTTATAATTCTTATATTATTCAAACACTTTCCTAATAGAATGAGTTCGTATTTTTATTCAATACATACATTATAATGTCATATTTCGTATATTGTATCATAAAAAAACAAACCTGGTTACCCATTTACCATATATTTCGTATAAACGCATTTAGTATAAATGTTAAAAGTTATGTAGTGGAGTCAAAAATAATAACTTTCTTATTGAATGAACATTTGATGGGAAATCTCATATACTTTGTTACACATGTGACGTTTCCGTCTAAATTTTAAGCAGCTCATCGGTCATTGGCGTTTGCCAGGCCGATGGCATGAGATCCGCCAATGTCACAGAGACTCGTGTTCCTGTTAAATACCAATGCAACATGAGTTGTCTATCAATCATGGACATTTTTCATGGAGTTTTTTTATCAATCATGGACACATCATGTTTTATTTAGTATCTTCCTTGTATGAGATTTCCAACCACACATTCATTTGCAAAATGTTATTGTCGACCCCTATGCATGCCCTAGAAGTTTGTTACAGTTACTCTCAGACACTGAAATAACTCTATGGTTAATATTTGCCATGATATAAATTTTTTGTATTCCAGAATTGTAAACGACCTTTTTCTTTACAATAAATTACTCATAAAATTACATCTTATAACACAGATTATCACGTATTTGCCGTTTGTAGTGCAAATAATTGAGTCATCACACATTCAGCCAATTGCCGCGAGAGAATTGTGGGGGAGATAGCGGTGAATCGAACTGCCGACATTATTTTTCGCACAGATCTCAAATGCCAGTTTCCAAAATTTAATTCTAAATCTCTTAAAAATGTATAATTCTGTTAAACAAAAAATAACGTATGCAACTAGTTTATAATGTTGCTTTATTGCATTCGTATATATCTGAAAACGGGTGATATCAGGAGCCAACTTTCCATACATGTACTTATGCAATAAAGCACAACATTATCAACAAGAATGTATGTATATACTATAGAATGTATATCCTGTAGGATATGTATATACTATTAAGCATTAACTTTATTATTTATATAAAATTGAAATTAGTAATTTATGATACGAGTGGGGAAAGTGACTTTTTATTTTGCAAATAAGAAAAATTGCGACACGAAGCCGATAGGACAAGTGGCACAATCCGAGCAAAATATAAACACTTTTACCACGAGTCATATTTTAGACAGTGTTACTGATTTTTATTTTATTTTAGTTCCAGTATACACATCACTTAATTATACATTGGGATCGGTAGTAGCTGATTCCGTCAGCGGAACGTATTTTGTTTTGTTTGTTGCCTCGAATGTTTTATCCCAACCCTTGAGTATTGTCTGACTTTTAGCACTAGTGATAAAAATTGAACTATTATCAAGCTACGCATGCTCTGAAAGAGCCGCTTTTAGCAGTAACGGCTGTGTCAAAAATATTACAGAATAATTATTACATAGTTTTATCCCCCCACTTGTGTGGTTGCAGGTGTCGCCGCTGGGCGCGGTGTACACGCTGCCGCACCCGCCCGCGCTGCTCAGCTACCCGCTGCCGCCGCCGGGCGCCGGCGCGCGCTTCCTCAACCCGCTGGCGGCGCCGCCGCGCTACCGCGTGCGACGCCCGCCGCACGCGCTCGGCCCCGCCGCCTACCCGGTACCCCAGCACTGCCTCTCTATGCTAGTGGCTAGTATTAGTGTTAGGAGGTGTAGCATTAGCGTTAGTCTTAGGGCGTATACTATTAGTGTTTATAGGAATAGAATTAAGGTTGATAGGTGTAATATTAATGTGTATAGTTATAATATTAATAAGAACAGTATTAGTTGGTATAGTGTTGGTGTTAACAGGTATAACAAGATAATTAGTAGGTATAGCAATAGCAATAGTCTTAGAAGCTATACTATTAGTATTCATAGGAATATAATGAGTGTTAATAGGCATAATATTAATAAGAACAGTATTAGTAGGTACAGTATTGGTATTATCATATATAGTAATAGTATTAGTAGGCATCAGCATTAGTATTATCTGATATAATAATAGTATTAGTAGGTATAGTAATGGTATTATCAGATATAGTAATAGTAATATTAGTATTAGTACGAACCGTATTAGTATTAGTAAGTTCGCCACCGAATGTAAATAAGTCTCGGCGACATTTACGGCTAACACATAAGATAATTGAATAACTCACTGCATATGCTTTCTTTCGTATTAATTTTTTATTACAAATAATTGTCCATTTAAGATTGGACTGTCTGTTTAAGTTACGTGCCAAATGTCATTGTGTGTTGCTCGTGTGGTCGCAGGTGCGTTCGCGGCGCGCGGCTCGGGCGCGTGGCCGAGGAGGCGGCGCGGCGGTCGCGCGAGGTGCGGCGCGCGCGCCGCTCGGCACCAGCGCGCCCTGGCGGCCGTCGCGGCGCTCGCCCCCGTCGCCCGCGCCCGCCCGCGCCCGCCCCCGCGCCGCGCCCGCCGCCCACTGACGAGGAGATCGGCCGCACCTACACCGGGCTGGACCGCGAGATCGCCGAGGAGTTCATCGCCATCGCCATGGAGCCCGGCGCCGCGCGCGAGAAGCAGGCGCGCTCCTCCAGCGACACCATGTCCACCGAGTCCACGCGCCTCAGCGACAAGTGAGCCGCGCGGCCACCCCCACTGCGTTGTTCATGGCCGCAGGCTTCGCGCGACACCGATTAGGCACTTGGTTTGGTGCTTGGCGTCGGTCAACGCATGTCCACAGCCATCGCACCCAGTTCACAGTCGCCAAGTCCACAGTCATCGTGCCTCCGTCATCGGAGCACAGGTCTATTGGACTTCGCTGCGTTGGGTTGGTGCTTGAACAGATGTCACAGTCTTCGCACGAAAGTGAACAACCCCGTCCTTGAGGCAAGTGGCGGATGGCTTCCAACTTCGTCACCTCCTAACCCCTGGTCGTCATCAAGTCCACAGTCATCGTACCTCATTGTGCGACTCCATCATCAGAGCAACTGGACTTCTATGCGTTGGGTTGGTGCTTGGCACAGATGAACAGATGCCACCTCAGTGAACGACCTCGTCCTCGAAGCAAGGGACGGATGGCTTCCAACTTCGTTACCCCGACGTGGCGCTAACCCCTGGTCGACACCATGTCCACATTAATCGCATCTCGCCCTCGGAGCACAGGTCCTCTGGACTTGTACGAGTCCCGTTGGCTCGGTGCTTGGTACGATGGACACCACGTATACAGTCATCACGACTTACATGATCGTACGATGTCGGATGCTTTCCCGCACGCTTGCCTCTGATTGACAACGAGTTCACAGTCTACGCGTCCAGCGACCTTGGGGCACGCGGCCGGTTCTTCGGACTTCGTTACGCCGGTCAGGCACTGGTTAACACTGTCGTCGCGCCTCGTCTACAAAAGGCGACACAAGCACTGCTGAGGAGCGCACATCATTCCCTGCTGACTTCGTTAAGGTGACCGGGCGCTGGAATTTCAAAATCGGCACGAAGATTTTTTATTTCCGGGCCCTGTTTCCAGGGCGAATCCCGCGATCGTCCGCGTTTTGCCTGCCAGCCGCGCATCCGAGGGAAGCACACTCGACCGTGAATCCAGGACCCTATTCTGGAAAACGCGAACTGCTCTCTATAGACGCAAACGTCTCTAGGTATTGCTAGACGCAGAGACTATGGATGCGAACACTCCTATGTGCCGGCTCGCCGCACCGCTCCATTCAACTGCCGCAATGACAGCGCTGATAATTTTCTTCACCAGTGAAACGGACATCAAAATACGTTACGTGACGCAAGTTGTACAGACAGGACTGTAGTTCTAAGGGTGCGGATTCGGGTTGTGTGTGTGTGTCGCATCATAGAAATTGAACTATGGCGGTTGTGACTGAATGTGGAATAACGAAATTTGTGTGTTGAATAATTCTCAAACGAACCCCTTCGTGGAAGGAGATGTGTGTGACAAGTTCTGGAGAGTTAATAAATTACTTAACGTGCGACTCTTCGAGAGAATGTGCCGACTCTGATTGGTGAAGTGACTGGCTGAAGTCAGAATGTTCGACTAGTGCATTCATTATTTTCTGTGCCGTTTTTTATGAGAATTTTCTTTATAATCAAGGATTAATCGATTTAGCCTGGTTTGGTTATGCATAATAGTGATTACAAAGCTTACAACTTGAAAAATGATGAATGGGATGAACTTCTGTCCTCTTCCTAATCTGACGGGAAACTAATTAATTGAGCGAGATATATATCGAAATTAATCAAAATTGTCCCTTTAACGACGGTAATGGGTCTCTTGATTTTTAAATTCCTTTTATCCATCTTACTAACTAAAAAATGATGCAAAAGAAATTTAATACACGCTGTCCTATCTTTAACTATGTAAAATTTAACTAATTTTTATTTTTTCAGTGTAGCAAATTAATGAATATTTTGAAAATATTTCGAAAGGTTGCACGTAATAAGGAAATTGAGCGAAGATTTACAATTATTTCGCTAAGTAAAATTATTACCCTACATTTTTGCTCATCGTTTATTGTTATTTTCGTGCTTTTGACAATCTAAATGTTTACAAGAAAATATCTATAATAAATAATTTTAAAAAAGTATAAAGGCCAGTTCAAGTAATGTATGTAACTGCATTGCTCTCGTTTAAAAACTCTTTTTAAATTTGTCTACATTTAAAAAAATGAATTCCCTGACTACCATCTAGACAGAAGGACTATTAGTAAACAGTTTTTCAGGCATTTAAAATATACCAAAATTTAATAAAAACTGCTCTTTCTTCTATAATTAATAGGAAAAACTATTTTTTCTTGACACTGAAAACATTAATGAAATTCAAAATAAAAAAGTCAATTTTTGTTGAGGATGTTAGACTTTTACATAAAGTAAAAGACCCTCGCACACCCCACCATTGCTCAAAAATCAAATGCCTTCAGTGATATATTATGTAAATATACATCGTATGAATAATGTAATACTCGTGTGTTCAAACTATTACTATGATCTGTAGTGAATGGCGTGAGAAATTGTGAAAAAAAGAATTTGAGAAAATGGATATTTAGAGTATTTGGGATGTGTATCCAGTGCTTATAAAATATTGTTGAATCTACCGAAGAATTTTCTTTATGCTTATCCAATGTAATTGAAAAACTTAATCAATTGCAGTGAAGGGAAAAAATAAAATAGTGTTTTTCAATGTCTTCATTAAGTGTATCAGAAGTGTATGTTAACTAAATTTCCAACAAATAATTATTTTTTCACGATTATGCAAATTTTGATATATATTTTATTTAATTATGATTCATGAAGCGCTATTTTTACTATAACGGCTTTTAATCATGGGATGAAAAATGTTACCATAATTTGCTACAGTTATTTTTCTGTATGTTCTACCAACATATTTAAAGAAATAGTCAAATTACCATTATTTCCAAAGATATACACAAATAGCAACCATTAATAATCTTAATTTTGTCTTTGCAATGAATAATGTACATAATATAATATCCTGTAATTCAATAAACCTACAGGATACTATTATCATGAACAAACTAACCTGTATTCTAAACCACGTGTATTTATAAAGTACTGTTATCACTATCAGATAAGTTTTCTCTGAAAATTCAGAAATGCCCAAAAAATCATGGAATGGAAATATAGCTATTTCTGGCGTTTTCAATGAAAACTTTGCTATGTGAAATGTGCAAAATATTTTATGTAGAATACTTGTTATGATAAATGTAAACATTTTATAATATGTTCTGAAATATAACGTTTCAAAATGGAACAGTTTTGCATTAAAAACAAAATTCAAGACAAAATATCATTGGTATGAAAATAAGCCGCATTTGAAATGTTCTTTCTTTTTGTTCATATAACTTAATACAGGCCTTCACCGAGACATGGCTGAAGAAAAAGTTTTCCGAAATGCACGCTACTCAAGAACAAAAAACCAAATACTCTCGTATAACACTGCAACAAAATAAATATATTAAAAACAGTCTTCACGAATACTGCAATAACATAGTAGTACAGTATATATGGATACATAGAATGTACAATAGTTATTTGCATATAAAAATTGCTGTTCCACAACGCAGAGCGTGAATAGCAAATATTTAATGTGAGACAGTCCCTTCCTTGCTGACGAATATTGTCAGTGGTGTTGTAAGCATAGACTGTAAAAGAAGTCAGGTGATACGCGCAGTATATGAATAGACGGAATAACACAATCAAGTACTTGCATTTTTCAGTCAAAGTCGAAATTGTTTAATTGTTTTTGGATTTTTCCTAGTCCTTGCGTTTCCAACAGAACCACAGACACATCTCACAAGGCCGGGGGCGAAATAGTTTTCTTCCAATTTCTGACCACATTGGAAATTAGTAATGTACATTTGTTTTAACTCATTCTTTAATTCAGGCACTTAAGTAATCTCAAGCAACAATACGTAATTGGGAATTTTAACACACAGTACACATCGTACTAATCGTTGCGAGGAGACATAGCGGTTTTCGTTTTGATTTTTAATGTCGCACAATGCATTTCACATTTACGCTACAATCAGGTTACCGATACCATCACTTCATCCTTCAAGTAGTGTCAGAGCGGTTCCGGGTAAACACGACCGATTACGACCAAATAAATAAAACAAAAGCGAAAACCCAGTCGCACCGCGTCCGAAAAGTTCTGGCAAACACAGCCATGTTGCATGTCGACAGAACAGTATCACATGAACTTGGATTATTTGGTTGAAGGTAGCGGTTACAGTGAAGCCGATTTTGGCCGAAATTCTACTCGACCATTTTTGTCCGACGTTTCGTATTCTTTCAAACTCGTGATGGTAAACGGAAATGGCCATTGCAGAACCCCTTGATACAGAGAGAAGAGCATTCCATTGGTCCACCATTTTATAACCAGTTGCCAGGAGAATTGGAACTGTGTGGTATTCTGTTATTCCAATCTATCCCAAACCAATAATAATATTCACGAAAATCTCCTTAATGTCGCCAATTGTTGCAATTTCCCTCCAGCCCCTGAATATTGCCAGGCAGACCTAACGGGTCCGAGAATAATAAATGGCGTCGGTTGCGCTACACTATGAACATAGGGACTCGAGGTCATAGTGAACCAGAACGGCCTCTACAGACGGCGTTCAAAAACACCGGCTGTCGAAGAACTGTTTCGTTTGGTTTTGCCCGTCCAATGTCAGCCAACCGAAGTTTCGGTCAAAATCGGCTCCACAGTCACCGTCACCTGTTTCAGCATGACGTCTACAAGCTTTTTTCATATATTTGTGAACGTGAACACCTTGGGAAGACCTCCGATTCAAGATAACACAACAAGGATCTCAGCATGAAATTTCAGAAGAAATAAATGAAATGTGTAAGTAAAGAATATTTATTAATATTCAAACACGACATATATGTCATCCTTCCTACACGGACCTATTACAGTTATACAAATATTTAATCAGTTATTTTCTCCGAAATACAAATAGGCTAAGTGTTACAGTTACTGTCAGTTTCTGCCAAACATTGAACTAACCTCTTATGCAACAGCAATGAGAAGTTCCTATTACAAACACATTTCTCTTATCATATAAAACATAGCTGATAGTAAGCAGTTTTGCTTCTAGTACATGTCACTTTCACAAAATAATTTGCAGACGGAGTTTTGATGCAGCTTAAGGTCGTGTGAATCCTGTTGAATTCTGTGTGACAGAATCAACAGGCTGTTTGCGCCCAAACTTTTCTTTGAACGAACACAAATCCCTTTATTCCCTCTAAAGAAACTGCTCGTGATCTATGCCGGACTGAAAGCAGCATTATTCGGTATACGTATTTGTTGCTTCAGTTGCTACTCTACATTCGTGGATAACTCGTAACATTTTATTATATACTACTCTGAATAGTAACTATCTGAAACCGTTTAATAATTAAGAAGTTAAATCAAATACAAGTGACAGGTGGTTTTACCGTGCGAGAAATAAGATAAATTTGCCATTGACACTTCGCTACATCTAAAACTTTTCTAAACTCATTTAAATGAAAAGCAGCGATTTGTCAGTCAAAGCTGGTGAATGCGAACAGGGAGAGTGTCAGTTCTTCAGCTCTCGAATCTGTCCTTTACACTGTACCTACCACTCAAGATCAAAATCTCCGGGAAATTGTACATTGAAGGTGAAAGTAAATATTTATTACGAGTCACAAACCAACAAATGGGAATTCATACATATTAGAAAGGAATCTGAATAAGCATAATGCTCCTGAATTAGTACAATTCGTTTCGGTACTGAATATTCAATATTGGAATGTTTAATACAATCCCTTCACTTCTTTACATCAATATTATTTATTTTATTTATTTCATCTTACATGAAAAAAATACAATGCAAGAACTTACTTACGTAAAAGAAATATACTACATGCAAGGCAAAGAATTACAATTGGAACGAACTTTACGAGGCAAAATAAACTGTTTTCAAACTCCGTACTCTTGTGCAGCAAAAGGTAGGTTCACGTCTTTTCAGGGGCCGCCAGCACGACAGGTTTCCGCACAAGGCAGGAAACGTGCGCTGTTTCCGCGCAGGAAACAAGGAAAGCACCGCGCGACCCTGCGAGAGGCGGGGCGGGGCTGTACGGGTCGGGCGGGGGTAACGGGGGAGGGGCAGGGGAAACGGGACGGGCGGGAGCGGGGCGGGAAGAGGGGGTGGGGCTTGGGCGGGGCGGAACGGCGCTGTCCTAGCACGCGGATGTCCTGACCCGCTGCGTCCCGGCTGCGGCTCGCGGCGGCTTTCCCGCGCTGCGTGCGGTGCCCACGCACACAAGCGTAGAGCACGGCACGCACCGCGGGCGGGCGGGCGGCGACGTCGCCAGCGGCCGGCGCACGCGCGATGAGGCGGCGGCCGGAACGGCACTCAGCCCGCGCCGCCGGCCCTCGCTGAACACGGGCGAGAATTCACACAATTAGCCAGAGGAGGTAATTAAGATAAAATTACATGCGGTTGCACGCTCTTCCTAAAGTCTCTGGATGACAACGACCCCGGCTGAGCTGAAATATAACGTAGACATGAAGAGGTCGGGGAAGATAGAGCTCACACCAGGTCTTAATTTTTACCAGCCAGAAGAAATACATTTTCTTTTTCTTTTGTAAATTCATACGAGTGTTGACTTCTATATATACTTCTTGCTTCTCTGTAGTTCTATGAGCACCGCAATCAGATCATAATGTCTGTTTTTATGAGATACTATAATATATAGATTTCGTATTTAGGAAATAAGGGTTTGCAGTATTTTACCACGACGTCAATGCCTCTTTAAATAAATTACGATGTGATGATTATTCGTGAATTAGAATAGATTTGTGTAACGGATAAGGAACACACCAAAACAGTTTATATCTGTTTTTGAGCTTAAATAATTTTGAATCAATTGCCATCAATTTTTAAATGAACGAATGGGATCATAACAATATGAGGAAAAGGTAGAATCTTGCCCTTTGAGTGGACGTACTATTGATCAGCTGGCCCGGCATTGAGCTAGAGAAGAAATGTCACCGAAAGGATGTTAAAAGACCAACACTATAAAATTCAATTCAGCTGTATTTAAGCCAATACACTCTGAATTGAGGTGCGTACTAATTCAGTTTTTGAATTCGCACTAATGCAGTCCAGAATAAACTTTTAAATGTGCTGTGCTATTTCAATCCAGTATAGACATATATTCAAGTGTACTCTGTTCAAAAGTTTAAAAATTTATTGAGAGAAGTTCAGGTAAAACCCTCATTATCTCATAACTACGTCAATGTGGGATAGCCCACTTTGTTCTACTGAGCCCTTCTTTTTTCTCTTTTCTGTAAACTTTTTTCTCTGAAATAATCTAGGCTTAGGTCTATGAGCATATACTCGTAACGTAGTGTTACTCGTGTGCCTGTCGACAACCGAGCGGATGGAAGCTGGTTGTTCGCCGCGCAAACGTTTCCTTCTTGGCGATCTGCCCCCCGAAACGAACCCCCCTGCCCCCTGAACCGTGAGAGCACGAACGAATTTTCTTTACCTCAACTGGTGACAAAAACAAAGAAACACTTCAGCGAAATCCATTTCAAATTAGAGGCTGATTTACGTAGCATTAGTCTAATAAAAATAATATGCAAACCCTGCAATGACAAACACGTTTAAAAATAAAGATAAAGGTAATATTTATGTTGTCTTAATAACAAGTTCAGACGAAGAAATGCTGATTCAATTGTACAATTATTTTTATGAGTAAAGAATATATGTAAAGTAGCTAGCTGTATTGATTTTATCAGTGATATTTAAAGTATAACCGGCCAACGTTTTATGGCTAGGAACCCCACAACATTAGGAGCTGACAATGGCAGATCAGGCCCATCTGGGACTGGTGCGAGAGTGCTGGAGTACATAGAAGACGGCGATGGGCTGAGCAGGCTGCGGGCGGGGAGTGTGGGAATGAGATTAAGGGTGTAGGTCGTGAGTGTTCGGGTGAGCTATTTGGCATAAGCGGAGGGGCAGAGGGAGCAGAACAGGCGGCGGAGGCCGGGGAGGAATTGAACAGACGAACGTGGACGGAAGTGCGAGGCAGGTGTGAGCAAATGGCTTTGCGTGGGCGTGCATGACCAGACGGCAGTGCGAGGGGGCGTTCGCGGACGAGCGTGAGCGTTCGCGTGTGAGTTAACATAGTCGGATGATTATGGGTGGGCGAGGACAAATGGCCATGGACGGGCAGGCGTGGACGGGTCAGCGGGCGTGGGTGAACGGACGAGGAGAAACGGGCTTGGAAGGGAATGTGCGAAGAAGCATGGACGTAGGCGTGCAACTGGATGGTTGCAGGTAGGAGTGAACGCGCAGGCGTGGATGCGAGCGAGCGGGCGAGCGTGGACGAGTAAACGTAGACGTGCGGGTGTGGTCGGAAGGACATGGACGGGCAAGCGTGATCGGGCGGATTTGATCGGGTGGGCGTGGTCAGGTTATCGTGGTCGGGAGGGCGTGGGTGGACGGACGTGGGCGTACCGACGTGGACAGATAGATGAGGAAGGGCGGGTGTAGACGGGCGTGCTTGGACGGGCGTGCGTGGTCAGGCAGGCGTGGACGGACGGGCGTGGACGGACGGGCGTGGACGGACGGGCGTGGACGGACGGGCGTGGACGGAACGGTACGGCGTGACGGCGTGACGGGACGCGGGCGTCAGCGGGCGTGCGGTGGATGGCATGGACGGGGCATGGCACGTCCGCTGCGCAATGGCGGACGTCGTGAACGACAGAGTGCGAGTGCCTGCGTAACGGTCCGAAACCTGGGCGTACGCTGGCGCGGGCGCTCAGAAGGTCGTTGTGCGGCTCGGGCGCGGGCTTGGCGCGGGCGCCGTGCGCGCCGCCCACCAGGGCCAGGCCGTCCGCGCCCAGCGCCAGCTCCTCCTCCTCGTCCTCGTCCTCCTCCTCCGATCCCAGCAGCTCCGAGCCCTCGCCGTCCAGCAGCAGGTCCGAGTCCGAGTCCAGCGAGTCGTCCTCCTCGTCGGCCGGGCCCGCCATGCTGCCGAACACGCGCCGCTGCTGCACGCCGGCCGACGCGCGCCGCATCACTGCAACACCCGCGCCGCGCTCCGCATTGCACACACTCGGCAACGATGCAGGCCGTAGTTATAACGGACAAGAATTGATGTTATGATTGTAATTACTCTTAATAACATTATACACATTTTTGAAGGGTTCATTAGAACAAGGGGCTATTCCACTTTTTTGTGAAATTTAGTTAATAGTATTATACGAAACTTCAAATATTATTCGTTTTGTGTAATATACTATTTAATTCCAGTATAGACTTATATCCAATTGTACTGTGTTCAAAAGTTTAAAAATGTATTGAGGTAAATTCAGGTAAAACCCTCATTTTATCATAACTATGTCAAGGTGGGATAGCCCACCTTGTTTTATTGAGCCCTTCATTTTTCTCTTTTCTTCAAACTTTTTTCTGTCAAATAATCTAATATGCTTAGGGCTATGATCATGTACTCGTAACCTTACATGCGAAATCACTAAGATATCGTCAAAGATTGTTTGGTGCCCAATAAATGATTTAAATGTGTAGTTTATAGACGACATGATTTCGATGGGTTTTCAAAGACCGTAAATCGGAGAAGTAATATTGATATTACTGTTTGGAAAATTCATCGGCCTCTGGGGGATTCGAATTAACCACCTGAAACTTTTGAAATATTTCGTAAAATACTATCACGCCTGCTCTTCCGTTTTAACACGTCAGATAGGTATATATCAACTCGTGGGGGTTAATAAACGCGTTTATGTCCCTGGCGACTGGTTAGCTTTCGTACAATGCAGTAATTAAATTACAGTGATTTGAAAGTATAAGATATTTTGTTTACAGCATTGTTTTCTTCCTTCCAGTGCCACAGGTACCCTTTGACAGACGATGCGTCATTGTTCTGCTACTCGGAAATCAGAGCAATGCAGTTGGCCTTGCAGAGGTCGCGGCGCCTTGAACTGCAGGCGAGGAACTATGCAACCCGTGTGGCGGGCGTGGCATGAGGCGCTTTGTGGCCTAACTAGCGAACTCTGTCGAGGCCGCAGTGGCGCACGAATAAGCAAAACCTTTCGGATGGGCCTTCACTTTGATTCGTTATAGCACTTTAGTATACGTAAAAATGGGGAGTGCCGCCAAATGTGGTTGGGCCTTACTTCAGACGTCATTAAAGATGGCGGGAAAATCATAATTTTGATACCAGTATCTCTGAAACCCTTTGTTCCTTTTTCTTATAATATTAATTGGAATCCTTTAAGAAATGTCCTGGCAAACATTTGAAATCTTGTGCCAATTTTGAGTTAAAGTGAATTTTTTAACAAAAGTCAAAGGTTGGGCTAGAGGCTGGAAAAGGGCACTTCAAGACAATTTTGCCATCGGCCATCTTGGATTTTGTTTGTCAAGTTCTACATATATCAAAAGAACTTTTGAGAGATTGTACCTTTACAGGTGAAATAGTTTTTGAGATAAGGCGGTTAGTTTAACCCACCCCTGTATTGAACTTTGATTTTTTCGTTAACATCAATTATTTTAATGGCAAACTTTTTGACACCAAGTAAATGTATAGCTAACTGCAAAAAAGGGTAGCATGAGTAGAATATCAGAAACTGACTGCTCTGATGGAATATTTTGTAATGTTACCTCCGATTCACGACAGGTGTATGCTGAACGAGGGAGTGCCTCATAAACTCGCCTTGCGATTCTCGCAACGCAATTCTTCCTTCACTGTGCCATTTCATTATCTTTCTCGAACCAAGTGTTTTACTGTTTCCCATCAATTTTTCTTTCATTACCTTGCCCACTTTCCATCAGAGCAAGAGTCAAGTTTTCATTTGTACTTTGCATGTTTTAGAAGTGGATAACACGGTGTGCCAAAACTAGTATCTAATTCCAAGTCTAGTTAGATCACTAACTATAAACGTAAAATGTCGCAGCACTAGCTTAAAATTATTTTAATGCGCACTAAATGACAATTTAGTGGGGAGCAGAAAAGGAGTTACGAGAACATGTGGGGTTTAACAATGGTGTTCTTTTATAGGACACTTTTTGGGGTGAAATATATGGGGCCTATTTATTACTACAAGGTAGGTACTAATTTTCTTTTTTGTTGTTAATTTTTTCATTTTATTTTCATTTAACAGCGTGCTTTTGTCGTTTTGTCTTAGTCTGGTCAGTATTTTAAGTCAGTTTTTGTAATTTTGTTTCAGTCTGGTGAGTATTGCAAGTAACCTTTAAGTAAGTTTGCAGTAAGTATTTCGAAGTGGTTGTACGTTAGTGGGTGAGCAGTGTTATTAAGTCCGAGGTGGTAGGAGTTGGAGTAGGTCGAGTGGATTGTGATGTTTTTTATGGATGGGTGGGTTGTTGAGGATATGGGCGTGAGGAGCAAGGAAAGGGGTAAATTTTGGGTTGTTAAGTGCTTTCGTCAAACGAGTCTTTGCATTGTTGTATATTTCAGTTCGAATTAGTGTCAGTCTGATTTTCGCCTTGATCTAGGCGTTTCCGCTAAGGGCAGTAGGAGGTCGACAGGCGAATCGGATGAAGCGGTTGTCAACTTTTTAAACGCTAATGTAGTTCATAGGCGTAGCAGCAGCCCAGGTCTCGCATCCTTAAAGTCGGTTTAACGTACGTATTTTAGATGCAATTCTTTGTCTTGTCTAGTTTTGGATGGGAGACAACGGGTGTCAATGCACTGATTTCTCGATGAGCTTTTTTGGTAATATCTTTTACATGGTTTGTCCAGTATAGCCGTCGGTCGAGAGACAGTCCCAAGTATTTCACTGTCTGTGTCCATGGGATGAGGATGTTAATAGTAATGGGGAAAGTCATGATTTGTTCCTAAAGTGGAGAAAATTATTATAACGCATATTGCCGGATTGATTTTTAAAAGGTTGTCCGTGGCCCATTGTGTCAGTAAGTCGGCGTTACGTTGTAGTGCGAACGTGCTATTTGCAATAATATGAATGGCATTTCTTGTATTGCAGAGATTAAAGATTGACTAATTTAGAGGGTTAACATTCGTAGTCACATCGTTAATAGGAGCAAAGAGAGTCTATCAGATTCAAATAGTTTGAGAGGAAAGGCTCTACGCTTTCGTTTTTTTTGAGGGATAAGCATTTAGCTAGATCCGATTTTTTCCCCCAGGGTTATTAGCCCTGGGAGTATGGAATATGAAATGACGATGATAGCGAGGGGTGAAAGGACGACACACACAAACAGACCCACGTCCGAGACGGAACTCGAGCCCGCGTTCTTCTGGTTCGAGACCGTTACTGCACTACTGCCTTAGCGATCTCGGCCATCTGGTCGGCGGTGTACGCTTTATTATTGGAATAATTTCATTAATTTATTAGTGGCCTACACGTTGCATATCCTTAATAATTTTTGTTTTTTGTATTTTTGTATTCCGCAACCAAATTACTCTTATGTTCCATGTGTTCAGATTGATGCTGGCTCGTGAGCATCGTAGCGGGCGTCATGGTGCTGGCGGCTGTGCGCGGGGCGGAGAGCTCACCTCTGGAGGCAGTCTGGATGCGCACGCGGCTGGCCTTGCCGGCAGGCGTCCCAGGGCTTCGTCGCGCCGCCGCCGCCGCCGCCGACTCCGCCCGCCGCCCGACCGCGTCGCCGCGCCCACCGCGACGCCCGCCGCCGCCGGCCGCCGCCGCCCCCGCGCTGCCGGGGCCCTCGGCCGCCGCCTCCAGCTGGCGCTCGTCCTGCCGCATGGCCTCGAGCAGGCGCCGCGTGGCCGCCTGCCGCTCCGCCATGCGCTCCTGCTCCGCGGCCTCCGCCGCCTCCTGCTGCTGGTCCAGGTACGCCAGGCAGCGCAGGCGCGTCAGGTACGCGCCGTACAGCCCGCGCAGCTCCGCCTCCAGGCGCTCCAGCTCCTCGAGGAACGCCGGCCTGCGGGGGCGGGTTTCGTCGATTCATTAGTGATTCCGGGCGCGTCAACTGCCGAGGTCATGAGTCCTACAAGTGTCTTATCGGGGAGGTGGCGGTGATCCCGCTGGCTGGCGAGATCCGACGCCCAACTACGTCGGCGAGCGGGGATTTTCCCAGAGGTATATCTTTCCCCAACGGGACCCGACACATGCTCTAAGCTGAGAGCGTAGGCTTCCGCGGCCGGAGTCAGTATTTACTTGGCTGTCCGGGTTACGCCCTGAGGAAGGTCGCAGAATGGCGACCGAAACGTCGGCACCTTCGCCATGGGCGCGGCGTCACCCGGTCAGCCAAGTAAATACGAGTACTAAGCTCCCGACATGTCAGATAAGTGTAGTGCATGTGAGTGTGTGTGCAAGTAAGGGGTGAGGATAGGACAAGAAAGAGGAAGGAAAGTTCGCGCGAGGCCATTGGCCCTTTTGCTAGGGTACGGTTCCTTCATTCCCAAGTGTTGATCTGATAACCGCGGAAAACTACCGAGCAGAGCAGCCGGCCTCTAGAATTCTCTCCCAGACAGCGGCTGAATTAGACCTAGCTATCTAATTAGGGTCGAAAATCCTTCCACCGCACTGTCGGGACTCGAACTTCGTGACATCTTGATCAGAAGCACTGTAGTGACATCAGTTGATGCTCTGAGCGAGCTTTGCGGGGCAAGGTCGGGGCGAGGCGTTGGAGGCACCTTGGTTTTTCAATCATTTTAAAAACCTTCAAAGATCCCCAACCCCCAATAATCAGATTAAACATCAGTCACTTTACAAAATCGTAAATTTCGTAAGATACCCCCACAGACATTTTTCACAAACGCCTCGAAGAAAAAAATCCATTTGAGGATCTCATTAAATCCGTCAGTTGAAATGGTGCTAAATGACCTGCGTCTTTCAAGATATCTGTACATCAACAAAGCTCGCTTTCTTGCCACAATGGAGCACCAGCAAAGCTGGCACAAATACCACCGCCGAGAGCCAGGCTCAAGAGCAGTGCTTACTCGTGTTCGAGTGTCTTAGATCGGTAACCTCTCGATATTGGCAAACGCACTCGCCATCAGACGTTTCTCAATATTGTGTCAATTCTGCACCTTTAGAGGTATATGATTCTACGTCTTGGGATATTTCAAAACACGTGTTCTAATTTCAATGATTTCTGAAAGAATTGCGAACTATGGTCAAAAGAAATCAATAACGAAATTAAAAACAGTCAATATGTTATGCCCTATTTCATTTAGAAGTCAAAAAAGTCTTTAAACTGCTCTCTTGAAGAATTAGGTAAATTACATAAACTCATATATCTCCTTGGTACAGAATTGTGAGCTGTGTCAATTGTCGGTTAACTATAAAATTACGTTCCACGTATGCCTCGAGACAGTTTTAGAATGGTATTCCAAATTATTCCAGAATATTTGTGTTTGGAATTGTAAGTGACTTTTAATGGACGACCGATTTGCACGCGGTTATCGGAACCTCGCTTGGCCACCTGAAGTGATGGAAACCGCAAAGTTGTTGGAGGTAAGTTAGCTCAAAATGATTACTGAATTTGCCATTGGATTATGCTATTCATGTAGTTCTGTACATTAAAAGGAAACGAAACAGAATAAGTAATTACAGTATTATTTTTGAATATGTCGACGCTCAGACGGTTATGTCAGTATGTCACTGCATTACCAATATTTATTCACTATTATGGTACAGGTATTTCAGTAGGTAATGCAGAATATTATTATTTTCTGTAACCTTTTTGAAAATTAACAAAACTAACTTTTATGGCGAGTTTGGAAATATTAGTAACCTTCTTATCGTATATATTTTTTAAATTTCCAACGTGTCATTTGCAATACTATTGTAATGCTTCAATCATTAGCAAATCCATTTTTTCCCAGTAATATAGTAATATACTGTTCTCAAGAGCGTCAATAACAAAAAAAAATTAGTGTGTAGAAACTCAATTAAAATTAACTAATCATAAAAAAATCTTATCAATTCATGATAAGTTTTTTGTAGATTGTAGTTTTTAAGTTTAGTAGTTTTCTTCTAGCTGTACAGAACTCTTAAGAAATAGTGAAAACAGTAACTTTTATTTAAAAGCATTTATAAGAGTAAAGTTTTTGCATTACAGCCATAAAATACAGAGTTTAAAAATTATGTTATATGACACAATTAAATTAATTTTCTATGTTTAAGATGTCAGTTAGGTATGAACTGACACATCACTGTCTGAAGATTCACATTTTAAATATTGATTTAGGTAATGAATTCCAAATTTGATTTGCTCCTTGTCTTTTGTGTCCAAATTTGATTTGCTCCTTGTCTTTTGTGTGTTGAGTGTGTTATTGTGGAATGTTTAGATTTGTCACAGTTAAATAGTATTAAATTTAATATCAAAGATAATGAAAAAATATTAACATATAAAATCCACAGAAGACTAAATATACCTTTGTTTCACTTCCCTACTCAAAAAACAATATTAATTTGCAATACAACTTTTTAGGTTATGCGTAATTATGATCAAAGTTTAGTTGTAAGATGATGAGTTGTTGACAGTTCCAATGTTCTGACTGATGTTCAATGCTTCAGTAGTTTTACTTCAGAAAGTCTTTTCTGCTCACCCTTGTGGTAATAGTGATATCCAAATACTATGTTAATATCAGAAAATAAATTTAAGATGTTTTAAAAACTTTATTCTAATGATAATTAAAAATGTTATAAATTTTTAAATTATTATAATACACAAATATTTCTAAAATTTCAGTCACTTTTAGTGTTTGAAATGCTTTTGTTGGGTATAATGAAACATGAGTAATCCCTGTATCTATTCCTTGTTTTGCGACATTTGTTTTATTCTGCACACAGTAGATTCTCACAGCATTTGCTGAATAAGTAAATCTAAGACACTTTTCTTACAATTTTTTGTAACTATCCAACATGTTGTAAACATAATCCATTAACAAATATATAATAGTGTTGAGATACATTGCAATAAAACTAAAATATATTCTTTAAATATACTTTCAATTATGCATACAACAGGAGATTATAAATGCTGATTTTGAGTTTTGATTTTTCAATCTACTCAATTTTTTATTTACTTGGAGAGCAAATCAAAAGAACAACAAAACTTTAGTGAAAATAAGTAGGATGATTAATACAAATATTCAAGGAAAATATTTACTTTTGGATTACTTCTCCATTACTTTCAATCAAACCCTTGACATTTAGGAAGTGATTCGTAGGAATTAAGTAATATTCAAAATGTCAGGTTATAAGAACAATATATATTATAAGAATAATTTAATAAAATATAATAATAATAATAATAATAATAATAATAATAATAATAATAATAATAATAATAATAAATATAATATAATAAGATGAATAATTTTTCACATAAAAAATAATAGAAATTTCATACCTCACTTTCTTCAAAGTTTGTAATCTCTTTTGATTACGATCAAGTTCTAATTTCTTCTTTTCTATTTTATTGTCAAGACTAGCTTCAGTTGCAGCCACATTTTGAGTCATTTCTTGAAGTCTTCGAATTTCAGAACGAATAATATCCATACTCTGATGTAATGCAGATTCTACTTCAGTAATTTCTAATTGTCGATTTACTCTAGCCATTCGAATTTCCTATTGGGTGAAACGAGACAAAGTTTTAAAATACTACCAGATATACATATTTTTCTAAACAAAAATTCAAGAAGTTGAAAACATACCAAGAAGCTTTTTACAGATATCTAAAATCAGTAATACATAATATTTAATATGTAATACTACTGTTATGTTTGAAAGTAAAATTCAAGGAAGTTTAAATAGAAATAAAATATGGAGTTAGAAATATGAGGAAAAATAGACAGTGACCTAAAACTAATACTTTCATTTAAAACAATCTGTGAAAGAGTTGTAAAAACTGATGATCTCGAGAATTTAAAATAGAAACACGATAAAATAATGATGACAGAAAGTTAACCTGAAAAAGAGAATGTTTAAAAAATGTACAACTGAATAAACTGGAGAATTGTGAAATTATGCAGACCTTGAACTCTGAACTCTATATATGTCTCAACTTCAAAAATTATTAAGAAAAAATACTGTACAATATGATATAGAGAGAAATGTTTTGAGAAAATAAATAACATATTATTCTTAAAAAGAAAAAAGAAGGAAAAAAAAAGAATTCTGTTTTTAAAATGATAGCTTGAGGAGACATTGGGTGAAAAGAAGGGAGGAGGGAGACAGGAAAATATATACTGATGGCAATGAAGAAAAGCCTTTGTAATGATAATTTGCTGGGGAAAAAAAAACTGAAATCTAAAATGGAGAGATTTTAATAAAACTAATTTATATTTATTTTGCTTAACACAAAAAGGAATTTCTAAAAATAATTTAAGGGCTTTAGAAGACAAACAAAGTTTAAATAGTTCTCTTCCACAGTTAATACTTTTGACCACACCACTTTCAGCCAACTGGTACAAGATGAGCGTTTGTTAAAACAAGAAAATTACAAATTTGATTATAAGGGCTATTCACGAAAAGGTAAATGGGAACAAGGTCATGGAAATAAGTCGTTGATTGCACTGTTAAATAGAAGTATAGACTCCCAGCTGATGACTGAATATTTGTGTAAAATGTTTTCTCTAGCTTCCACTTAATGTATTAATAAAGAGAACAAGACATTCCAACTGCCTTTGTAACATTTTGTTAATAGTTTTAAAAATTTAATTTGACAAATTTAAGTAATTTAACAGTTGATTCAAATGGGTACAAGATTAGTTCTTATTCATATTTGTACATAAAAAACAGCAGCTATATCCTGATAAAATTTTATATAATGGATACACTTTTACAAAAGTTAAACTACATTTGTTTTTTAGAAAACAAAAACACAAAATTAGATTCAGTAAGATCATCTACATCATAGGATAAAAACTAAAAGATTACAAATTAAAAATTAATTTTAATGAGAAATGAGACTACATCTTCCGCAAACAATTAATTCAATCAAATGTGTCTTGGAGCCAGTATCCTCAGTGGACCCTTAACATGATCATCTGACACTTTCTTTCCAACTTTTCACTTTCTTTTTACTAGATCATGAAGTGACTATTGTAATTACCATTGGTTTTTGAACTTCAGGTGTCACAGTATAGGAACTCGCATACTGTATAAAGACACACACAAACATAAATTCTCTGCATGGGATTTGAACACACAACCTTCAGGCACATGGCAGCTAGAGCCTTTCAGCCTTAGCGACCTTGACTATCCAGGCAGGCCATCAGCCAATGTCTGATGAACAATGACTTTGGGTCAGAAAATTGCTTCCATTTGATGCATTTTACATGTCTCCTCCATAGGAAAATTTTCAAAACTAGCAGGAGAGTTAACACAACATAAAGAGCAGTTCACATTCAAACAAAATAAGATAAATAGACAGAAGTTAGATAAAAAAGAAACAATTCTTCTCCACGAATAAGGGCACAAAGAAGCTGATTTTAAGGTAACAGGTGAAGCATAACTTTTCATTCTAGAATTTTAAGCAATTAATGTTAGAATATGTAAGACAGGATTAAGGGTAAATACTAATATTATATTTACCAATATGAAATGCCACCTAAAATGTAGAGCAGGAGTATGTGAAGTGTTAAATACTTGCAACAAAGTACCAAGATTTAATGCTCTACTCCTCATAGGGTTTTTAATATGTTGCTTAGGACCAGAATCTCTGGATTTATGTATTGCAGACAAACAAACAAACAAACAAACAAACAAACAAGTACTATGAAATATGCCTGTGAAAAGTAATGTATTTCAGCCTCTGAGTCATCAACCTCCATTTTGATCAGGATTTTCATCCAGTTTCCCTAATCCATTGAGCAAATGTAGAGATGACATCTTGTTTTGTTCCTGGACAATAAAGTATCTTCACTATACAAATGTTTTGTGTACTCTCATTTTGCTAGTTGAGGTAGGAGTAGAACCAGAGATGTGGGTTGCTATTTTGTTAGCAATACTATGCAAAAAATAGTTTGTGTAAGTTTTCTATTCCATAACTTGAGAACAAAAATTTCTAATTTTCAAATGTTAGTAACTTTGCTTTGTTGGTACTTTCATTCATCATTAAACTGTGTATAGCAAGATGATGGGGAAGAGATTCTGGATCAAACAAAACATAAGACATACAGTTTTTATGCATTTTTGAAGAAAATTATTTAATCAAATCAATCAAATAAGTGACAATTATTTGGAGTTAATACTATAATTAGCTTAATCTCTAAACTCACTCACACTCCAGAAATATTCTGGGTAACAATGAATTAACCATACTCTACTAAACAAAAAAGGAACTTGTGGAGGAGCCCAAATTTTGATTCCAACAATTTTCTTATAAGTTAAAAATTTAGGCTAAAAATTAATAGTGATAAGAATTGAATCTAAAATCAAGGAAAAAGAAAGATTAGCTTGAAGATTTTAAGGCAATAATTTAACCCAGTTCTTTTGCTATTCTCACAAAGCTCAGACTTGACTTATAAACAGTGTTACAAACTAAACCAGGAATTTTCAGAAGGTAGGTACTCTAGGAAATAAATGGCTTTAACTTAGCACTAGCTGATTTATGTAAACAAAGAAATAATGTGAAAATTTAAAACTTTAAGATGCCAATGTATTCAGATACCTATAAGTATTTGTCTTGCCCATCTTTGGATACACCATAATATAATATTTAATTCTTGAAAAGTATAGATATTATTATAGTATAATTAAATACTATCTTACAATTAAAAAAAGATAGTAGATGGTATAATGATTTTTAAGATATTTTTATTGGAATATTAGAAAAATTAATAAAATCCCAGGTATTAAGAATTCAGTGAAAACTGAATCCTTAATACACTTAAGATTCTTAAATGACGGAGAGGCTTTAAAAAGGAAAATATTGTAAAACAAGCTTTAAAAAATAAATTCAACTGCTTTCAATATTCTTCGGAATGAAGTGTACTTTCAAAACAGTCTTCAGATTGAAGAAGCTACAGTAAATAAACTGTAAAAAGAATAAATGCATTTTACTTCTGGAATTAAATTTTTAATTATTCTCAAATAATTGTTTTCACATTGAAATAGACAGAAAATAATTACACTAATTCATTTGCATCAATGAAAATACATGAAAATATTACAGGAAAATATTCTACATTTCTTGATACATTAAATGGAACATGTAGTTACCCTAAAATAGTATGAGTGTAATAATCAGTGCATAATGATCGCATTTGTGAATTTAATTGAATTACATTAATTTATTATAACATGAATTTTAAAAAAAACATTTTAAAAGGGTTTATTCAAGTTTATTCATATACTTTTGTATCCGGGCTATTGAAATTATTCAACCAATGATTCTTTTTCCTGGTAGAGTATTAGACCCTACCACCAACTTTCATGATCAGGATTCACTGCTATTGTATTCTGATTTCTGCCAATCCCAAAATTAAAAAAATATTCAATGAATAAAATACAGTAATATATGGTACTGAAATACATGGGGCAACATAGAGCAGACGTACTGTCAGAGACTGATCAAAAGAATGCTTAACTTAGGTACAATTTGAAACAGAAGCTTAGGAATCTACTATGAATTTCAATAAAGAACTAAGAAATGACTGCAGAAGCAGTAAGAATAATACTACTGACGAAAAATACCATTATGTGGGCTATACATTTTATACTAAATAATGAAATATATCACTTTATTTCATACTAGATAACAGCTAAAATCTAATAGGATGCAAATGGATTAATTATCAACAAAGATCCCTTACAAAATTTCATAATACTAGTCTTCCAAAACATTAACATAAGAGGGTAACACATTTTCAAAAAATTATTTCAATAATTTTTACTGATTTTTGGCTGTTTTTACTGCTTGCAAACATTACATGAACAACAACAAAAATTTATGGTCAACTATCTGAAATACACTGCATTGCTGGGTATTCATTTATTATAGTCATCTGTTAGGCACGAAGTGGCATGAATTCTGTCTGGGCTGTATCACAACCCTACCATGATGCCCGATCCCACCCTGCCCTGACCAACTCAACTTACCCAGCTCTACTCTGTCCCTCCACACACTGTCCTGCCATCCTCATCCTCCTGTCACACTTTATTTGCAACTATCATCATTTCTAACAACATCCATGTGATGAGCAACAGCAAGCTGATGCATTGTTGCATACTTCTGGCAAACTTCCAATAACAATTTTGTTCTTGAATTTCCCAAAGCCTTAATTTCACTATTGGCTAAATGCATTTGGTAGAAACTGGACAGGTTTTTAGAAATGTTTAATGAACCTTGATGGATTTTCTGGCCATTTTCAAGAATTCCGTGAAAACAGAAGAGTGCACTTTAATTTTTGCTTTCAGGGATAAAAAAGGAATGGATTTTTTGAAAATCTTATGTAGAAGTTTCTTTTCTCTTGTTTTGATGATCAAAACAAATACAAAATTTTCCTTCTGGTTAGAACAAAACTAAAACTGTATGAAAACTCAAAGTAATAATAATTATTCTTTTCAAGACAGAAAATAAAGATCTGAAAAATGTTGCCTGAAATAAGCCTAACAAAATATCCTACTTTTCAGTGAAAACCATATTAAAATCAAGTTAGCCAATACCAAGGTTAGCACAGACCCACAAAAACTGTTTTTCACATCTTGTAAATAAGTACATGAGATTATAAAAAATGAGTTATTTTGGATCATAGACACAGTCCAATTTTACTTATATTAATAAAACAAATGCATAAAGAGTTCAGGAAAAGAAACAGTTGTGGATCGATGGTATGAAGAAAACTTAAAAGAAAACTACCACGAACAATAAGATAAGAAATTTGTTTAGCTGTTACGAAAGAATATTCATTTCTTCTGCTGAAAGCTAACTTTTTTTGTACAAATAGAAAAAAATTATAAATTTCAAAATCACAAGAAAGTATTTTATCAGAACAATTGCAACAAGCACTTAACAATCAGAAAAAAATGAATTAAAAAATTGGAGATTTTTACGTCTGTATGCAGAGGAACATTACATGAAGAGAATGATAAAAAATAATAAAGTAAGAGCTGGAGTAGTTGCAAGGTTGACACTTCGGCTAAAGTGTAGTATACGGTACAACCTAAGGAAGTCGTTTAAACCGGCACTTCGCGCCGCTCCGGCGAAGGGGAAATCTACCGTGGAGGGGTCGAAGGGTGTTTAGGGGATTATGAGGAGAATCTTTCGGTGGGGGAGGAGTGGTGAGAAATATGCGTAACTTAGTACATAAATATAAAAAGCAAAGCGTGAGCGGTTTCGCCGGCGAGGCTGCCCAAGCCTTCGACGTGGGCGATTTAAATACTTTGTAAAAAAAATACACTTCTGAAATAATTTTAAAGGTTCGTAATTGATCACGGACGTTACCTCAAAAGTTACGGAGTGGGGGAAATTTTACCCCAATATCTTGTCGAAATTCATTCCGAAATGGTGTGTGGTGGCACGTAAACATGTTTTTGTCTACGTGATTTTCTATCGGAGTAGCTGTCGTACAGTTAAGTTTCTAGCGTTCTTCAGATTCCTTGTGATTTGTGTTTTTGAGTGTCGAGAGTGTGCTACGATAGTGAGAATAAATGTGGGTTTTTTGCGCATTGCGCCAAAGGGGGTGTTTGGCTGTCATTGAATGGGCGCAAGAACGTAGTTAGATTGCTGCAGGATTTGTGTGCTGGGTGTAAGTGAGCTATGAGGTTGACCAAACGAAAGAAGTTGTGTGATGGTTTCGAGTGAAAGTGTAGCAAGAAAGGGGCCACTCCTCATGTGCGGAAGGAGCCATGGTTTGCGGGAAGCAAGTTGAGTATAATTCAGGTATTAGTAATGACCTCTTTTTGGGTTATAAAACAGTCAGTCAAACCGCGATAAAAATTGCCTATCGGTAAGTTTCATACATTCCTGTCAGAGCGTTTAGCGTAATTTGAGGGAGGGCTAAATGAGACCCCTTCCCCTCTCCTCTCGTCACCACGCTTCTCTAAGGGTGTACCGTGTACCCTACTTTAACCGCCACTTCTAATAACAAAGTTGGCAGTTATGAGCAGAAGGAAACGCAGACTTCTTTCCCGGCAGTGCGAAAGCAAAATAATGGACTAGTGAGGAGGAAGATGGAAGGTTGGAATTGAATGATGGAAGAGAGAGAGGATGTATGTAGATAATTGCAACTTAATATCCAACAACCATATGCTTTACACCCACCACTCTCTCCAACTTAATGGCAGGTGCACAGCAGTTAAGCAAGATTTTAGAAGATTTGAACTGATACAAGTTATTAGCATCCTGTGCATGAGCCTACAAGGCTTTAGCAATCTTAATTATTTGACATTTAGCATGCCAGAGTTCCAAAACTGGCATACATGTTTCATTGAGGTTGTCTACATTAAAGAAACAAACAATATTCTCAATTTAATGCACAAGAAGCAAAAAACATTTCACAGAGTATTTGGTGTATGATAAAACATATGTCAGGCAGAAATATATTAATTTAGTTTAATCCCACATTAATACAGAAGAATGTTGGATGAGTTTCAAAACTTGCCAAAAGAACTGGAAATTCATTTTTCAGCTAGTGTGTGCACCTTTCTACATGTCAACACACATGACAGAAAAAAATCACATGTGTGTTTTTGATGTCAGGTCAGATATGAACACACATTAAGAATCCATGGCTGTCGTGAATGATAAAATAAGCAAAGGTAAATTATATAATCTTGAGATAAGCATTTGATTTTGTAATTGTGGAATAAAACAGAAATTCCTCTTAGTAGAATAATGCCCAGATGTCATAGAAGCTAATAAGAAGCACAGAAGGATATAAATTATTAGTGGATAACTTTTTTGAATTTTGTTTTTCTTTCTGTTGCAAAAATATTTTAATATAATACTTTTATATATTTAGATTAATTTATTTATTGCTCAATATTTTGTAAGTATTGTGTATGTTTTGAGGCAAAATGATAACAAATATTAGTTTCCATGTGACAAGCTTCAGAAATTTATTAATAAAAAGGCTCTTAAAAGCTAAAGAAAATTATTATTGTCATTACATGATTAAGTCTCTATGCATGGTGGTTCAATTGAATTATTGTAATTTAAAAGATATTTTAATACACACTTTTTTATTTATTAAACTTATTTAAAATCTATAAGAAATAATGATAATTCAACTTATAAAATCTTTTTTCATTCCAAATAGTTTTCACATATTGCATTTTCTTAAAAATGTACTGAATTGAGTAATCTTTTATCAACATTTTTTTATTGCTATACTTAATAAAAATAACTGAAATGAATTTCTTGAAAAGTGCAAATTATTGAAGATGCTTGAAGGAGAACATTCGGAATGACTTAAAGCACGCTATCTATAAACTTTACTAATTAAAGTATTACATATATTTATTAAAGTTAAAGATTGGATGATGTCTTTGTCATGAAGCCTTTTGTAACTTACCCTCATTTCCACTTCTCTTCCTAGTAAATCGTAAAGACCAGCACCTTTTATAGTGATCTGAGATGCTAATTGTCTTGCTTTTTTTAACTCGTGGACCTGCGCATGTTGCAAATCCAATCATTATTAATTTTGCATATCATTATTAATAATGCAAGTTTGTTCCTAATATTGTCATGAAAAATAATTGTAACAAAGAAAATTATGGTACCTTCGATGATATGTCAATGGGTGATACCATTTCTGAATTCTCCTCAGTTAAGCCAGCAGAATTTATTTTCAATGCATTATATAAAACAGTAGTTGCTTTTAATAATTCTCGAACAGCATAGCCATCAGCCTGATAGAGTTTCTTAGTGTTTAATTTAATATGGGACTTTGTCGCCTGGGTAAGAATGAATATCCTCAATAAATACAAAATTATTTAACATGAATGTTAATATTGTAATTTAGAAATCATACCATAAATTGTGCTGCTGATCGAATAAGCATCACTCTGTCCATTTCAGTGTCATAGTCAGAAGGAATGTCTGCATCTGGATCAAAGCGCTTCACCAGCCAGATAAGAATTTCTGCTACCAATGGAAAGTTGGGATTTCTAAAATTTTCCATTGATATTAGTCGAGTGTAACCCAATGCTCTCATCATTTCTGTAAAATCTAGAAGAGTGCATATAGATTGAGTGAGTTTAGACAAGTGTATTTATTTAGTGCATGATTGGTCTACCCATTTGTGCACTGCAGACTACCACGTTCATAGGTAATTTTTAAAATTAACACACTTACTCCTCACGTCTCTGTACGACATATTTTACAGATTATCGTGTTCTAATAATGACAATACTTTAAGTGTCAGTCGTATTTTTATATCATCCTCTTGTACAGTGCTTTGTACGCATGCCAACGAATGCGTCGTTCCAAACAAACACGTTGCCTAGCAACCGCTGTTGCCAAGGCCAACGTACCTTGCATCATCATGAGGACCACCACGAGGTAATGTTGGCAACAGGTAACAAATGAAGGTGGCCATTCAATATCATTTTAAAATTCACGAATGCAATTATTGCGAGAACTTTTTCTTTACATTAATGATTAAACGCAACACCTGATGAATAATGTTGAAACGCGATCATAATTAATTTGTAGTCTCATTGTAATACTTCTCTTAATTGTTCTACGTCAGTTCAATGTCAACGACACGAATCCACGTGACTGGCGGCTCCGGTGTACAGTTCATGACAGTGACGTTTCGGGGAGCCGCCGAACCGGAGCGGACAGAAGTTGAAAAGTGTTCTGTGAGTGGGTGTCATGGAATCGTTGGATGAACGTCCGCCGCGGAGGCGTTTTAAATCTACAGAAGAAATTGACATGTTAGATTCTAGCTGTGAGGATAATTGTTCTGAATGTGATAAACTCTGGGATGGATCTGATAATTCAGAAGACAGCCCGGCGGAGGTCAGCTTTTTTCTTTCATTTTAGTTTGATTTTTTTATTGTTTTGCTCAGTGCAGTGTGGAACAACTTGTATGAAATAATTTAACAATTAATGTGAGAACTACTGTGAACCATTGAACTACTTGATAATGTAAATAGCCTTGATTTTAAGTACTATTATGCAATGTCATGATTTTTTTTATTGTTGTTGACATTCTCAAATTTTAAGAGCTAGTTAAAATATATTTGCTGAAATGTATTGTATCAAAATGATATATATTAACACATTTAAAAAGTAAATGTCACACTATTTAAAGAGTTGTAGGAGATTTTAACGTTGATTGGGTCTTCACTGAACCATCAGTGATGCTGGTATGCAATAGTTGGTCGTGCATAAAAATCTTACATTAATATGCATGTATAAATAAAAATTTCCTATATTATTCATTTTCATTATACATTTAGACTACATGTAGATAACAATTTATTTATTGCTTCAACAAGATATTTGTGTATATTTATGAAAATTATTTAATGGAAAAAAAAACAGGCCATATGTAGTTGTATTCTTGTTGAATTCCAATAAAATGTTTATAGTTAATTGCCACTATAGAGATGAAAATTGTCTTATTTCATTAATATGCATAATTGAAGCAAAAAATGATTATTGCTAAATGACAATCAAATTGATTTTTTTTAAGAAGTTCTTAATTAAAAAGAAACCTTTAGTAATATGCGTGTTTTAACCATTGCTTTTTTCATTTCATAAAGGTTTTTTAATAATATTCCTTATCATACATTGAGTGTATTATAATATATATTTTTTTGTTCAACAGAGAAAACATTTTGTCAAGGTTCACTCCAGTTCTTTGGTGTTGGGTGGCGGGTTTGATGTTGGAATGTTTGACTAAATTTGCTATTAATATTACTAACAGTTGTGGGTGGTGGCAGATGATGGAAGGTACTTATTTACAAATAGAATATTAAGATGCATTTGTAGCAAAACTAAGGTAATGGGTATTTGTTTTCTCCTATTACTCTCTTCTTTTTTTTTTATTACATCTACTGTCAACTTTCATAGCATTTACTTGATTGTATGGATACAGCAATGGTACACTTGATGTATGTTCTATTGTATGTTATTCAATAAACATTATAATAGAGAACGATGGAAAGAAAGGGGAGCAAAACTGTATTTACTCACTTTAAGCAAAACAGATGACCCTTTCAGTATTTGCTCAATGGATGTAGGGAAACGTGAAGTAAACATCAGTTAGAGATGGGGGATCTAAGACCATAGAACTTTACAATACTTAGTTCAGGCAAATTCACACATTTCGGATTAACAAATAGCATAGAAATCACTAATGCATTAGAATTATTATTATAAAATTGACTTTTTCATTTGTAATAGCCTTCCTGGTGTAGTCTCTTATGCAGCAGACAAGAGTTGTGTTGTTTAATCATTTGAAAACTTGAGATTTCAAGCAGCATGACTGAACTGTGAAATATATCATTTTAGCAGTTTTGTAATGATTGGAAAAACATTCCAGCTTTCAAGGTGGACCTATTTCTATCAGAATATGTAAAATTAAATGTACCTCCCATGTAAAAAAAAATAATTAAAAACAGAAAGGCCTGTTTTAGAAATGAACTATTAGGCTTTTGTTATATTTTTGAAGTCGTTAGTTTTTTTTGTATACTGAAGGTCTCTGTTGAGAGCAGTTTCATAAAATAACCATAGGTGTGAACAGACAACAAGAGTGGGGGAGGCAACTATCTTATCTATTAAACATTGTTATTTACAAATGTAAATTTTACAAAAGAAAATATGACATTGTACTTCTGCAAAACTTTTTAGTTTATTTTTGTTACGTTTTTTGGGGCGAATGAAGGAGGCATCGACTCAGGCTTGGCATTTTTTCAAGGGGAGTTTCGTACATTTTTCGAGTTTAACTTATTTTCGGCCGACTTTTTTGACGCATTTTAAGTAAGGGAGGGAGGGAAGTTTTTTGGGCCACTTTTAATTGGTAGATTCGAAAGTTTCTTCTCGACTTTACCCTGAATTCATCCCTTAGTATACTGTTTAATGAACAATTTCCAATCTTTTGTTAGTTTTTGGAAAATTTAGGACATTTTTTCCCACATTTTTTGGTAATATGATTTCACGGAGTTTAAAAATTGACAAGTCATAGCCGCTCAATGTAATAAGTCAGTTGTATTTTTGGGAATTGAAATTAATTTGTTTGAATACTTGCAATTTTGCTATTACAAATGTCCAGTGACAATTTCAAGTAGCTGTTTCGAAAGTAAACTGTAAATAATCGGAAATATAAATTACATTGAAAATGCGTAATTATTTTGCTGTTTTTGTCAAATACGGGTATTATTTTGCAAACAATTAAAACCTTTATGAATATTAAAAGTTAATTTTAATGATTGGAAAGTAGAGAGTGGACGAGTTGTCTGCAGCACAATGTGTTCGGTCGTACAAGGAAGTAAAACGCAAAATCTTTCGAATTTTATATCCCCAGGTAATAAGACCGATATGAGGGGAAAGATCGAGATGGCCCCTTGTTTTGCTACTGGACAGTAATGTAACGTCACCCTCTGCACCCAAGACATTATATTGACTCGTCATTCACGATTGTAATTGTATTTGTAACTCAATAAAATAATAATAATAATAATAATAATAATAATAATAATAATAATAATAAAAAGAGAACAATACTTAAATGTGGATTTGAATTGACGATGTGGCCACTAGTTTGTTATGATCACTGTAAATGTTAAAACGCGTGTGCACGTGGCGTACATCATGTTTTATCAGGGATTCAATATATTTACGGAAAATATAATATTTTAGTGCGTAAGGCCCTTTTCGAAATGTTCCGGGAGGGCCATGTCCCTCATCCCTGCTGTGCGCGTGCTAATGTAAGTAACTAAATGCCTTGAGAGTGCATTTTTGAAGAGGGTAATAGGAAAATATGTTGTCTGTAATGCAAACATTGGTTTCATGTTTAAGTTGTCTTGCACCTTACATTAATGTTGTTTGTCTTAAAGCAGTAAGTTCACAAATTCACTGAAGATGTCAACTCACTGTGCCAGCACCCACGTAAAATTGTCCGCGTGTTGTCTCCCCAGTTCCCAAATTGTAACTTCCGGCATTTTATTGTCAGCAGGATTGCTGCTCGTATTCAGCATGCTTTGTAAGGGTAAGTGAAACTGCGTTCAACTTCTCGAAAGGGAATGCAATCAGCGCCAACTCCACGAATCAAAGTCACGAAACGAGTCAAAGAAGTAAGTTACAGAGTCAAACTCATTTTCAAAATATAAATCAAATCGTAGGAAACTCAAAAAGTACTAAAGTGTGTATGGAATTGCGGAAAAGTGTTGTGTGTTATCGTTATTCCTTTCCACACTTGGCCTTTGCGTGCGAGCGACGGTATGTTGCATCAGAGTCATTTCCAAGATAACAACTACAGTAACTTCCGAAGAGATTAATACCTATTACTTTAGAACCTTGTGGGAAGAGACATGAGACATACAATTTGAACTTCTATTGGCTCGAACTCTTAAGTGGAAAATACTCATACAATTTCATATCCTTTCCTCTAACCTTATCTCAATTTTTACTTTTCGCGACTTGACGTTTGATGTTTAGAATTATTCCGGCAAATAACATACCTAATTTCCTTTTTTCGAAGCCACCACAATGTGAATTCTCAACATTATCTCTAAAGTAAGTCGCCTTTCAAGCAAACGCAGCCTGTACACTAGACCAACATCCATATCACCTGGATGGAAAAAAAAAAAGAGAGAACCCAAAGGAGGTGAAAATGTTGAGGCTCACGCCTTGACAAATGCTGCACAGCTCACATTCTCCCGCTTGCCTGAACACGATAAGGACACACCCGATGCCTTATCCTATCCCTTACTAATGCACGTGAATAGTGACGGCAGATGTTCACTTTTCACAGATAAGCTGGGTTATTAAATAACTGCAAGTACATTATCTGGCTGTCCGGAATGGGTGTTTCCTTTCATATGTAGCGTCGTAATTGGTGTTTGAGAATGTGGTGAATGGAACCATGTCCGTCTGAAACAGTCGCCCGTGGTAAACTCAAAAGCCATCCGTCTCGCCGCTTGGGCAAATTTGTCGCTTCGACTTCTGACTTACTAATAGAAAAAAAAAAATCCTTAAAAACCGATATTTTTTCCCGCTAAACAATTTTTAAGCAGTCCTGTCGGGAAGAAAAAGTTTCTAACGTTAGAGCTCGGGACAGCAGAGTTTTAGCGGAGGGAAACACCCTTAAACTACTGATCACAACTCTAACAATGTTTTACGGTCGTAAGAAATTACGCTCACAGCTTTAACAATAGGGAGTTTTAGCGCCACGCGTAAGGTAGCAGCATTACGCACTAAGTCACGTGCCGGACTTTGAAGTCTTAGGCCTACGGTTCGACTTATACCTTCGTAAATAGAGCACGCCTGTAGGAGTCTACGGTCACCTTACAAGCAGAAAAAATGGCCGCCTAAAACAGGAAAAGTTGAACTTTTCCAACTCGGATAAACCGATTCTCGTTCGTGAAGCAGTTACAGTTATGCTTTACCAACTCCACATCGCTGGTAACAATTAACGGGATGTGTTGGAGAGGTGACAGGAAAGAAATTCGCGAAAAAGAAGTTCATATCTCCGGGATAGGTTATGTCTCCTTACACAGTGTATATTTGTTATTGTGTTGACTCGGTACGTTGTTTTAAATATCTCACCACTAGCCTAAACTCTTTGATATATTATACAATTTCTCTGTTTAACGTTTGAAATGCTTCCTTTGTTTTAATACATAACCCAACGTCGTAATTGCTAAAACTCTTCTGAACGTTGTTCATTACGACCGTATAAAGGCGTTAGTCTCGTGATCAATAGTTAAGTCTCCTTACGCCTGGCACTAAAACTCCCTAATAATTGCGATATTGTTTTGTATTTAAACAAAACAATTTCAAGTATTGAACAAAGATGTTGCATGATACATCAGGAGAATAGACTGTTGGTGAGACATTTGAATCCCGGTACGAGTCTAGAGTAAATAAATCTCCTTTATACAAGAGGTATTAGATCTGGCCCTGCGCAATGAGTGTGATGTCTTGAGTTTTTGAAAAGAGTGTAGTTTTCTTGAGAATGTAGGGACAGCTTCCATTATGAGGGTAAGCCATAACCTAACACTATTTCAACTCCTTTTTCGCGAATTTTTACAAGCCCCCTTTCCAACATTTTCTATTTATTCTTGTCAGGGTTGTGGACGCTGGCGAGGATTCATTGTAACTGCCTCATACGTGAATAGGTTTATCAGATATGGAAAAATGCATCCTTTCCTATTTATAGGCGGCCATTTTGCCTTTTGTAAGGTGTCCCTAGAGACAAGTACAGTCCACTATTTGTGAAGGTATAAGGCATGAGATAGGTCGTTGTCTCCAAGGACCATCATGTGACTGTTAAATGCCAGATGTTGCTATCTTACGCGTGGTTCTGACACTCCGTATTGTCTCGATTAAAGGTTTTATATTATGTCAATGGAATAGACATCACCACTGGAACCTTCTATAGCCATACTAAAGCGAGGGGAGGTAAAATAATATTTGTGTCGTTCCTCCTCCCGTCCCCACCCTATCTCCGACATGAAAACAAATTCATATCTTATCTATTCATTCCCATTTCCTTTCCTTCTGCTGTTCTGATAGAGATCATGCCTGATTTTCTTTTACTGGTTATCTCTCACGAAGCACCTTTAGTTGATTAATTTAGTCAAAAAGCAGTAGAAACTGTATGTGACGTTTGGGGGAGAATATCAACTGCGTACGTTTTCTTGAGTTCCAGAACCCCTTCCCAACATTTGAACTATAAATAGTTGAAAGATGAATAAAAGTTTAAAAAATAATAAAATAGAAAATACATGAAATAAGTAACATTTGTAGAAACATTTTCGTTCCCGAGTTATAGAAAACTTATTTGCATCAGCAAACGAACTCCAGATTTGATTCCTCTATATTGTCAACAAAATAGCGATTCACCTCTAGCTCTACTCTTATCACTATGACCACTATAAAAAAAGGAGAGTTCTACAAAATGTGCTCATAGTGAAACTACATTTATGTCCAGAAGCAGAACAAGGGGTTATCTCAGCATTTGCTCAATGGATTAGGGAAACTGGACAAAAACCAGATCGAGATGAAGATAGTTATACAAGAACGTGGATTCTTGGAACTAAATGCCATCCAAAACAGGGATATATGTGTTCTCTTTGAAGTTTTTCATCTTAATTTGCTACTCTCGGAGAATGAATAGTAGTTAAGACTTTTAAAATAACTTGCTCCGCCTGTTTCCATATTTCCCTCAGAGATTTTCTGTGGGTGAAAACTAACTTAGTATATTGATTCTTAATTTAATTCTTAAGTAAAATGCAGTCTTGATTGAAATCTGTGAAATCTTGTATTAGTGTTTAAATTCAATAAACTATATACTGAAATCTTTGTGTTGTTTTCCGAGAAAAGACGACATTTTTCTTTTCTTTTTAGTTGAAGAAACGAAACCATGTGTGTTATACAGTGGCGCAACCAGACATTTTCACGGAGAGTGCAGTAACCAGCCGACTCGATATTTTCTTATAAATAATTGAGCATGTTGAATTTAAATTGTTATATGTTGATTTTTAGGTCCTAGTAAATATTCAACTGAGATATTGAAATTATTTTACGAGTATAGAGAACGACAAAAATATATTTGTAAATGTGCCATCGGCTTTGAGTGTACTCCCTGTTGGGTGCGCCACTGGTTGTAAATTAGAATGTACTTCGTAGTGACCGCGAAATTGTCAGTAGCTGTGAATATCCCCAGAATACTTACTGGCGTGAAAACAGTTTACTGGCGTTTTCCACGATGACTAGACTCATTCAAGATGCAGTGACCTCGTCATTATTTTGGGCCGGTGGAAGTGATCTTTTTGCTCGCATGTACTTTGTAGCTCGAAACTGCGTTCGGAAGGTAGACACACATGATTCATTCATGCGCGCGTGTTTTTAACAGCATTTGTGTGCATCGCAAACATTGTTTTGTGATCATAAAACACGAGTATCCGGCGATATAAATACGTATCTGCGGATCTTTTAAAGTGCTCTTTTATATAAAAAATAAAATATGCTTTTAATAAGAAATTTTGTAGTTACGTAAAAAAAGAAAAATCTGAAATGCAGATTTTGATAGTGTAAAATTTAAACATTATGATGAGTGCTTGAACAGTTCCAAAAATTATTTTTTTAATCTATTTTTTTTAACATTTAGGTGTTTCAGGCACAAGAGAAATACTTAGATTCGAATTTCTCAGAGTAATTAACTGTTCCTCGTTATATTGCAAATACTTATATGATCTGTTTCAGTTTTGATGTTCAGTGATGATGATTACTTTTATAACTGGAACAAAACCTTTATTTCCTTAGCGTGTATGTAGAGGATATTTTCTAAACCGCCCGCATTATTATAGATTTAAATAAAATCGTTCTGCTCATTGAACTGTTAACTTTTCGATAGTAGAATTCATACATTCCAACAACATCTGAAGTTTCGGGAACCTTATTATTTATAGGAAAAGCGGAAAATCTTTCAGGTTTGTTTCTATATCATTGCATTTGATGGAAGATATAGATGAAAGACGAGTAGTAACAAGAGTTTTAGGCAAAACGTAATACCAAGATGTATTCGCTTTCGCCCTATTACATTTCTTTATCAGGAAATTGCGAAGATATCGATTAATAAGAAGCAAGTGTGAAATAGATATTTTCTGCAATCTGCCTGTTCGTGAGTATTCTTTGGCGCGTGATTTAAAAATAACATGCCACTCGGATGAAGCGTTCATGACACTAGTTAGTGTTTTCGCGTGCCTCTGCAATCACCTTCAGCGCTAATGTGGACGCGGCTGCGATGCAGTGGGTTAACGTGCACCTCGACTGAGTGCGAACACGTGTGAACCCGACCCCTTGCGCACCCCAAAGAGTTCTTTTCGAGTTTCAAGGAGCCTATGCTAAACTATCCTGACCGAAAGGATAGTTTCAACCGGGGCGCACGTCCCCTAGCGAGTTGTCGAACCCTTAACGAGAAAAACTAGTTGATAAATAGTAATTTACTTCACATGTACGGGATTCACCTCGTGTACGTGTTGTTTACTGTTTTTAATACGCCGTGTGCGAAATATGTTTCGTCCACGCCTCGCCATGTTTCGCATACAATTTTCATAATGTTTCGCTCACCATTATTTTAAATTAAAAAAAAATTGCGCATGGAAAACAAGCACGGAAAACTTTCGGACGAGGCGTGTTAAAAAATGTTGTAGACATCCACAAATTAAAGCGATCTTTTATAGAACATATACATCGTGACAAAAATTCAATTTTTAGCATTAGTGATAAAAGTGAGACGATGCTCAATTGTTTAGAAACATCTGTGAATGCAAAAAGAAACAAAGTACTTCCGAGTGATCGCATCAGCTATTACGTACTGAAACATACCGATTTGTAAGCTTGAATTAAAATAAAAGGTAAGGTAGTATGGGTGTCTAAAATTAGTGTATGACATACGTGATAAAAGTGCTTTTATTTTGCTCATGGGATTTACGCCACTCGCCCTATCGCCCTTTGCAACATTTCCTACTGGCAAAATAAAATGCCACTTCTACCACTCTTATGGTACATAACTATTTTCCCAAAGCATTTGAATTATTCATTGAACAAATTCAATCACGATGCGATGTCGCAAATTTCCCCCGTTAAATCGAGAATTCGGTGATTTTTTTCTTGTCTTTATACTTTTTGTTAGATGCGCCTCCCAAAAGTTCGCGCCCGGCGTAGCATTGGACCGCGCGCGTGGGAGGTCGCACGGTCGTTCATTCGATCCGCTAGGGCGCAGTGCGGTCCCGCAGCGTATACGCTGCCCCGCTCCCGCCCTCGCCGACG
>BOPP01000168.1:2766118-2855308 GCA_017312745.1 Gryllus bimaculatus
TCGCCCCCGCCGTCGCCCACGCCGTCGCCCACGCCCCCGCTCCCGCCGTCGCCTCCGCCGACGCCCCCGCGAGGCTCGACTCGCAAGAGCCCGCGGAGGCAGAAGTTCTAACCGCGTCGACGATCAGCTCCCCAGTAGGGATGCGAGATCGACAACACGACTCAGGTGTTCAAAATTAAAAAAATCGATGTTTCTAATCATGGATGTTCTAAATTAAAACATCAATCCAAAACCATCGATGTTATTTGAAACATCGATGATTTTAAAACTGTTTAAGTAGTCATTGAAGTTAACGTGGGGAGATTTAATTTGAAAGAAGTCTCGTTAATTAATTTTTAATTGCGATTTATCTGACAACGAAGTCCAAAAATCATAAAGATTGTTACAACACATTGATTTTCAGGTACGAGAATTCAAAAAATAGTATAGGCTCCTTATTGACGAAAACTCGATTTTATTTATTTTTCACCCTTCGACACTTCGGCATGAATATTATTCAATTTATGGCTATCTGAAAATTATTATTGAATTTTGTTTTGATGGTACTTTTCTCGTTTAAAAATCAGAGAGCTCTCAAAAACGATGTTTTGAAAACATGATGTAACATCGATTCGATTGAATCGATGATTTTATTCGATGACATCGATGTTTTGAAGACATCGTCATCGATGTTGCATTACCACTGCCCAGTCCGGCGCCCCTTCCTGTCCAGAGCCAATTCATTCTCATCCCGCTTCTCCTAGCCCCTTGGGCTCGCTGCAGTCCACCATTGCACGTCTTATTTTTATCGAGGCGTTTTTTGGGCGGTGATCCTCTTCTAGGATGCGAGCAGATCTTAAATAATTTAGTGTAGCAAAGCTGATGTAGTACGCTAACTTAATATCAAAGGAAGTTAAGGACAGCTTACGTTCGCGTTCGCAATCAGTCATACTGATTGTTCTAAACTAAAAACATTGAAGTCTTAACGGTACATATTTCAGTTGTAATGCTATTTCAACAATACATTTTTTTTACTTTTGTTTGTTTATTTTATCAAGACAACGTGTGATATACTGATTTTGATTAATGTTACACTTACAATATTTTTTCAAATTAAGATACCGCAAAAAAATTCGGAATCTAATTACATTACTAGTGTTAGTGCTACAAACAATTCAAAACAGTAACACAAAATATGACGTAAATTATTTTTAATTTTCCAACACGTAAACCTTGAATGATCGACTGCAGCATCCAGGACCTGCGCACAATGCTGTAGGCAACTGCTGATATTCAGGTAAGAAGGGATTCGTTCAAACCGACATGCTTCTTGTAGGCAATACTGATAAACGTTTGTATCTGTCCCCGATAAATATGTTATTGCAATTTGTTTACACATACTAGTGAAGTTCTTTGTAAAGCCCATGGCCACCATTGTTGGGCACGATTTTTTATGATTAATTCCTTAAAGGTGTTCATTTTGTGACGATTCATTGGTGTTTCTGTGCTCGTTAACTGCTGAGGTCAGTAAGTATAATTATTAGCGCGGGAGGTAGCGGTGTTTTTTCCCTAGATGGATATCGAGATCCGGCGCCGACGTAGGCGTCTTGAGGGTTTTCCCTCAACCAGGTGTCTCCCGCCAGCAGAGCACCGACTCAGCCGGGATAAGCTGCAAGCTCCCGACATGTTTGGCAGTGTAGTGCATGTGAGTGAGGTAGTAAGGATAGGCAAGACAAGGACAAGGAATAGGAAGGGACGATCGCGCGCGGTCCGTGGTCCGGTAGGATACTGCTCCGACATTTTTCAGGTGTTGATTGATAAAACAATGCTATCAGAGCAGCCGGACGGTAGAATTCTTTTGCAGACTGTGACGGTAGAATTCTCTTTAGTCATAGCGATCCAGGTAGTGTCGAAAATCTTCCCACCGTCGCGACTCAAACCCTAGGGCCTCCCATTTGGAGGCACTGTAGTGACAAATTGATGCCTTAAGTCACCTAAACCGATTTCTGGGTCTTCACGATGTACATTTTCTGTAGATTCACGGTAATTTAAAATTATTCTTCATTTATTTTTTACACAAGTTCAAGGCTGTGTTTTTTTGGGAATATGGGATTTCAATACAGCGATTTGCGTTTACGACAATACGTAGCTTCATTAGTAGTGCGCTTTGTAACCGAAGGAATACGTGAAGAGAATGTTGCCTTTACAGTTACCGAAGGCCGACAGGAGGGGACATACACAACTTTTGCCAGAATTAGCAGGATATTCTGGAGGAAAACGTCCCTCCGTTGCTGACGGGAAGGGGAGCAGAAACTTTCTTTGGAAATAAGTTTCTGAGAGTATTCTAAATCAATTATTTATATTATACATTCAAAATTTGACCATATTAATGAGCATATTTTTACAAAAAATACAAATTATACAGAAACAAATTATGTGTACTTTAAAATGAGAGACAAATTTATTTTCGTATGTACTAGATGCCTATGAATGTGTCATCTACATCCACATAAGTAACTTACTGCAGTACCGCTTTCTGTGCCGGCCAGTCAAGGTACTTGTAGCAGTCAAAATTGATAATGTAACAGTTGTAGGATTGTACTCTTTGGGACAGTGTCACCGCTTTGAGATCAATGTGTGTTGAGGTTTCAATGGTCTATACAAAGAACCACTGTTTATGCACAGCTGATGCTTTCTTTTCTTATTGGTGATATCCGTGTTAAATTGTCGATGTCGCATCGCTAGTTGTCAGTCGCTTAAATGAATGGGTAAAATCCAATACTGTGTACGTGACATTTTATGAATTCTGAGAGTCATGTTTATTTTGGGGTACATTTCAGTGGCAATGCATTTTCGTGACTTTATTGAGCAATTGAAATGCCGTGGTTTTAATGACGAAACAAAGCACCACAACTTTACAGTAATATTAACGTAAATAATCAAATTTCTCGGAATTTATAAAATGTCACTTATACCGTTCAGTTTTCACCCATTTAAGTATTGTAATATGTGCGTGATGCCTATTGGAACTGGAGCTCAGTCCTCAAACTCCGCGGAGTGTGATAATGTCCACGTTTGTTTCAGAAAAAATGATCAGTCAGCTTCGAAGGGAATTTTATCGTAAGACTATAGTATTATTCTTAAATGTTCTCGTCTTATATTGAAGTGTGGGTAGGGAGAGGCATAATTTTCCAAATTTGAAAATTAGGGGAAAATCGAAAGATAAAATTGGGAAAGAAGTCATTGTCGATTATCTTAAATATTCAGAGTATTAGAAAATATTTTTTTTAAAAATATTTTTATTAGTAAAGTAATAAGTAATTTTTAGAAAAGTGATTTTTCTTATGTTTTGAAACTTGAAATTTAATTATTTTAATAGTATCCTATAAGGTTTTTTTGAGGGTTAGACTGTGAGGTGGCGTTAAATCTATTAGATAGTGGGGGTTTTTTGAAGTCTACATTCTACAGTAATGTATCTGAAAGAACAGATAGTGAAGTATATGGTATTATTAATAGAAATTCCACCTTGGCGATGAAGGAACGTCTCGTATTAGAGAAATGAACTTCACAGCGTACTAACTGCCTGTGCTCACGCGTAGCGATGCCGCAACGTCGGTCACGAGCAGCAAGATCGCGGTTCGCGTTCGTTGCTCACTGAACCAGTGTCGCAAGCAAACGGGGGTGGAATTCCTCCAATTAAATTTTTGATCATGAAAGGGTTTCTACAAAAACCGATTTGCGATAATTATTTCTTAGGTCAGATAATGGCACTTGCAGCCGATTTCGTAAAGAAGAGAACGATTCAAAGAGCGAATGTTTTCGGTCAGCATTGCGGATCGTCAGTGTTACATAAACGAGCTGAAAATCTCTATAGCTTTGTTTATTAGAATCATCTTCATGACTATTTCCTAAACTCTCAGCAGCTATGGGCACTCACGATTTCTGCAGTATTCTTGACACTACGTCCACCAGACCTTGCAGGTTGCTGAATACTGTGAAAACAAGGAGCAGACTACAACTCCCTCTATTGATCGGTTACAAACTGTGTTGAATACTGTCATTAAATAAATGTAAGAATGCAAGGAAAAAGTGATGACATTCTATGATGTAATAAATGAAGATAAGGAGCAATAAGAATATTTCCTTAGACTTCTCATTTTTTTGTCTTCACTTAAATACTATTAGCAAGTTCCGTGAGGGCGGAGTATGTTTAGGATAAGGAACGAGAACCTACGAGTATAACAGTTAATAACATACTTATGGCGTGTGTGCCCAAATGGGAAATATTAACATTTTAGGGAACACATTTCATAGTGTGTCTTGACGAAGAAAGTTCTTCGAACCGTGAACGTCGTATACCCCTGCCGTTTTTCGTTTGTGCTTAGCATCCCTTAGCAACGGCTTGTTTACTTAGCGTGGCCTGCTGCCCTGGCCATGAAAGAATGCTCTGGCGGCATTGTCGTATGTCATACTAAATGTTGCTCCCACTGCTTTAATGATTACATTCGTATCATCTTTTTCTTTGAATTCGTTTAATATAAATGGAAATATTGTTTTAAGAAATTACTATTTGTAGCCTAGCCACTCTAAATGTCTGTCCAGCATTCCATCACTTTTAAACACACGCTTTGACGGGGGTCTAGGGTTGAGTCGTTAAAATATTTTTTTAAAATTCATTGCTCATAAAGATAATTATTTTATATTTGAAACATGTTTACCGACTTCAGTACTACTTGTTCGTGACGTATTCGAGATACATTGCTTTGATGTTTTCCATCCCTTCATTATGTTGTAAGGGTAATCTCTTCGAATAATTATTAAGACCGGGGGGCTCTAGGGGCATTTTGAATAGCACACTATGAGATTTCACATTGTGGTATCTCGACCCACTCTCTGCTTTCCAAGAGAGACGTGGACAGTGAAAAAAAAGGCGAATGAAGATTCTAGACTTCTAAAATGAATTTAAGTGCTCTTCTGGGTCAATTTCGAGGGAGAGTTCTAAACGAAGGCGAGAACAAGGTTAAATATTGATAGTGGGCTGACATTAATACCAACAGAAATGGTTCCAGCAGAATGCAACCACCTTGATAGTTGGTCTTCCATGGTTTCTACGATCCAACACTAGGCGAATATCGTAGCAGTACCCTAACAAACGGACCAGTGACCATACGAGTACCCAGTCTTCCTCCCTCTTCCTTGTCTATCTTTCTTACACACGCCCACCCGCACGCACTGTGCTGGCACACACGACGGGAGGCGGGTCGGGAATTTAGAGCTTGTCAGGGCCTGGAGCAGTGGCCCACTGATGGGAGATCCGTGGTAGGGGAAAAACCCCTAGCCGACGGTAGGTCGGCGCCGGATCTTACCGTTTAAGAGAGGGACGATCATATCCACCTCTCGGAGAAATCGTATCCTACATTTACGGGGCTAATGAACTTAGCGATGGACGTCCTCGTAATTACTAGATAATCAATAGTGACTGTGAAACACCATACTTGTGAAACATGAACTTTTTCCTGAAATTTCGTCATTCTTGCTACCTGTCTAGATAAGTCATATCAGTTTAGACGTGTTTGAGTTGTCGGAACGAAAGTGAATGGGACGTAAATGGCAGAAAATTCATGTACGTTGTCGAAACACGGTGGCGTGAGGAGTCTCCACTTCCATTCATAATGCTTTTGTGCAAATATAACGACCCTTCAAGACATCATATGTAGCGCAATCGGTTAAGGCTGATATACGGAAAGCCGTGGGTTCGAATCGTTCGTAAGGTTTGGCTGTTTCCAACATGATGATGGAATGATTGTCAGTTCACAGCTTCATGATAGGGATGCGACATCGATCTCGATGTTTTCAAAACATCGATGGTTTTGTGGAAACATCGATGGTTATGTGGAAACATCGATGGTTATGTGGAAACATCTGATGGTTATGTTGAGAACATCGATGGTTATGTGGAACATCGATGGTTATGTGAAACATCATGGTATGTTGAAACATGATGTTAATAAACATCGAGGTATGTGGAAACATGATTTATGTGGACATCGAGGTTATTGGAAACCATCGATGGTTTGTGGAAACATCGATGCGTTTTAGTTGGAAACATCGCTGGTTATGTGGAAACATCGCTGGTTATGTGGAAACATCGATGTTATGAATGGAAACATCGCTGGTTATGTGGAAACATCTGTTTGTAAAGATGGTTATGTGGAAAACATCGATGGTTTATGTGGAAACAGTCGATGGTTATGTGGAACAATCGCTGGTCTATGTGGAAACATCGAGTTGACAGATGTTATGTGAAACATCCGATTGGTTATTGGAAACATCGATGTTATGTGGAAACATCGATGGTTATGGGGAAACATTGATGGTTTTGGGGAAACATCGATGGTTTTGGGGAAACAGCGATATATTAACACCGATGTTTTATGATCGATGTTTTTTTCTTTTGCGATGTTTGTTTCTGAATGCAAAAATTCCCATAATCACAATGCTGTAAAAGTTAAAATAAATAACTGATAGAAACACTGTTCGTTCATGTGTTGGGACCGAAGGAACGGTGTACTTGTACTACCACCATCGACCAAACTCTTTCGCCCGAGATGGCCTCCATGCCCTTATATTTCTTCATTTTTCATATTCATTTCGCACATGGTTGTAGGGCCTGCCCCTTCTTCTCGTACCCGTATTCGGCGAATTGATAAACACAACCTGTCAAATTAAATTTTCATGCACACAAATTTAATGTTAAGTTACTAAACTAGTCAAAAACATCGATAGTTTTCAGTCGATGTGTTTTTAACATCAATGTTTTCATTGTGAAGATCGATGTTTTGTTATCGATTTCGCATCACTACCAAATTAATCGCATTTAAAGTGCCAAATCCAAGCCAAATTCTTTCCCGTTCCGCTAAAATGAAGTTCAATGCCTATGGGGGCCTACGGGCGACGGTGCAAGTGGTTGCCCATGGGGTGTGTTTTCCGTGGCGTTTCCTTCAATTACGTACCCTGTGGTACTGCTATGTAGCCGGTAAAGAGGATTACTGGAATTCGGAAATGAAAATAGTTTCTTGGTTTAGACCAGTCTGTGTGCATGACCTCTTTGAAAGCAACTTACAGTAGTGCTAAAAAATCCACGTCACCTTTCTCGCAGTTGCAATCTGCAATGTAATCCTAAAAATATACCACTTGATTTTCAAAAATCGAGCGAGTTATGAAAGTAATGAACTTAGAAATATCATATATTTTATGTGGATTATATGATTACTAATTTCTTCTAATAATTGTTTAAAATTTTTGAGAGCTGATTGGATTAGAAAAGACAGAATGCCCGTTGTCTTTAGATGATGCGGTGTCTTTGAGCACTACTCTAGTTCCTTACGAAGGCGCACCGAGTCGTTCGGCAAGTGAGGGTGTGCTGCACGTGCTCTTTCTGCGGCTTGGGAATTTTCACTTGGCTCGTAAAGACATCTTTAGTGCTGCGCTGCCTACATTTTGTTTTACTTACTCTGACGCTGAAGATATATGTCGTCTTCCCATCCGGCACTGCGGTAATGGAATAGTAGAAGAAGAATAGATAAGGTGATTCCTACGAAGGAGTTTCTAATTTATCAAATTAAGTTATTCTCTACTATTTTTCTTGTATATAGTCACGTCCGTCTGTGGCTTTTAACGCCCTCCCAACCTGGCTCTCTGGTGGTAACATGTGAAACTACATAGGGGGCAGTGGCAGGCTCTTTCCACCTAGAGCTAATTTACTCACCTAGGCTCACGCACTGCTCCAAGTGCCGTAACGGGGAAAACCCATTGGAACATCTCGGTCGTGGTCTATTTCATTGAGCCAAGACAACTCGTATGTACGTCTCAGCACATTTAATTACACCGGACATCGCTTTTACCGTAACAGGAATATTCAGTAATGTCAAATATCAACATAATCTTTGTTGGAGGATTCATTCTCAAATCTCTTGCAAAAACTGCATGCACTTATTGTCGATCTAAATAAAGTAAAATCTCATTATAACAAATGGCTATTCAGTACATTTCACTGAATCTCTTGAAGGAAGTCGATGGAAAGATGAAACATCAGATCTACATGATTAGACAAAATAAGAAAATTTTCATTAGGGCTATCTTGTAGAACGTGACATGACAGTTAGGGGTCTTCTCAAAGTATCACAAAATTAATTTTATTCAGTTTCTTCTTTTGAAATAAATTTTAGAAATGTATCTTTTTTTATAAGAGAAGAATAAGAAATTTATCTTAGAACTAAATATGCAATTTTGAGAAGAACAAAAATTATGTCAAATGGGACACTTTTGCATCATCATGTAGAAAGAATAACTAAATTTCCTTACTGCTTCCTTTTGTGCCTCTGACACTGAAATATTTTATCTTCGATATCGTATTCTCATCTTCCAAGCTAACAAACGTGATAATGTACCCATGTCCATTGTTTTGATGACGCACGTGGATTCTAGAAAGTGCTTGCAAAACAGTATAAGAATTATCTAAAAATTATTTTCAATCAAGGCACTAATTTTATTTGTAATTTAACACATAAAAACATATAACCTTACAAGAATATACATATATTTTTAATTGCATTTTGTGTATACTTCCCATTTGTATAATTTCACTTCATCTCAAAATTCAACCACAGTAGTTTATACAATGAGGACTAAGAACGGTCCCTTTAACTTTATAACTTCATGCCATCAAACTTCTTTGTATTTTCAGTGTAATTCTGTGGCGACTGAGCCAATCTCAACCAAGACATATTCAAAAGTAAAGGCTAATTCAATGATCTATTCCCGAATTCCCGGCCGGCCCTTTTGGATTTCCCAAAATCGTTGGCGCTGCTAGCTTTTGTCTAAAGCTAGCAGCGCCCTCCTAGAAATTGCAATTTCCCATCATTGCGAGGCAACACAAATGCATCCAAAATTAAAGGCTAATTTTAGGCGCTAGGGAAAAATTTGTTCCACTCCAGATTTTCCAAAAATTAGGGATGTACGAAAGAAACATACGTCGAATATTTTGTGAAAACATGCGGCGAATTTTGGGCGAAGAAAAACGAAAACCTAAAAACATCAGAAAAATATAGTTTTTGGAGTAGAAAAGTTCACCAAGGGATGTAATCAGGATACGTCCGCTCTGACGCACAAATGCAGCCAAAAAACCTTTATCTAGTATTAAACAACTATGATGAAATTACGCCCGAGATTTCAATTTTTAATAATACCGTAATTAAAATAAAAACGTTCATAGGAATAAGGCACATCGAAATATGTTAAAAATGCATATAAAATCTCCGTTTGTATGTATATATTTATGTTGTAAATATGCCAGATGTCTGTAATTGGGGTAGATGTTATAAGATAAGATAATATACAGTTCAATAGTAGTGTAAAAAAATATTTGCACTACTATGCAACATTATGCGCATTCTACGTTATAGGTACACATGAAACAAAATTATTTGATTTCATTATGCGAATACGGAGAAAATGACGAAATATTTTAAAAGTTGGATAGGTTGAAGAAATAAGGTAATCAGTTTGAAGTTCATAAAGTTAAAAACAATCAGCAGCTTGAAAATTATATAAATACAAGTATTTTTTTATTGAAATTTAAGTTTTTATTGAATATTAAAGCAGTTGATAATATTTTGGTTTAATCTGTATACCTCAATTCTCGAAAGTTGTAGAGTGCCTCTTTCAAATATTTAAAAATAATCGTTATGATTTTATTAATTTTTTAATCATAAAGTTTTGCTTTAAACATTGTTCAAATATTTTTAATTTTTGCTTTATAGGTTTTGAAGTATTAAATTGATTCAATTTACCCTTCACATCCTATTGAGATGAATCTCGAACACAGTGAGACATTCCGAATGTCTCAGATTTGAGGGTGGGCACAAAGGTACACGAACTGTTGCGACACAATAGAAAAGAAAATGATGAGCTTCCAGTGCCAGGGTGAGATTCTAACTCCTTCGGGTTGAAACGTTGAACTAATTTGCGTTCTTATTATTCTCTCCAATCCAAGCAAACCATAAAACATCTTAGTGACAACGCTGGTACGCTTAATTTATTTCAGTTATGTCTTGGTATTCTACTACGCCATCTGTTATCGGTTTCTTGAATTTCGTCCATACCACAGCGCGCCATCTGTGGGCCTCATACCTAAACGGGCGTCCCGCGTTGTAACCAAGTGACGGTCAAAAGAGGAGTAAAATGTGAAGACGCTGGCGGGTTGCAGGAATGAACTGGGCCCACAGTTCGTACCCTAGGAAGGGTAGGTTAATTAGCCAACGTCAATGAGAAAGTCGGCCACTCGAACTATATAAACACTATAGTTATACAAAATCGCCTTTTATTATTTATCATATTTTATTTGATATATTTATCGTGAAAACTATGTCACGTAAGCACGAAAAGTACATACTTTGCTCACGTTTTCTTGAGTTCCGGAATCCTATCCTCACTGTTCATGGCATAAATAGTAACTAATTCATTCGTATTATTAAACTTTGTACATTGCTATTATTATTATTATTACATTATTATTTATAGATAATTATTATATTATATTATTATTCTGTTATTAATATTATTATTGTGATAGGGACAGATGGAATAGTGGTGATAGTGAGGCTTGGGAAGAAATTATTATACAGACCCTCTCCGATCCACTGTTTGGGACAAGCGAGATATCATTCCACGAGTCTCGGTTTCATTATGTGAAACTGACCATTTTCTTTCGTTTCCTAATCTAATTATAAAAACCTTCACGCAATTAAATACGAAAATACTTTTTAAAACCGTTCAATCCCTAAATAAACGAGTCACATAGTATTACTCTGTATCATTACCATCTAAGTTGTCATTGATTCTAATTAAACCCAAATTCACTGTCGCTCCGATGCATTTTTCATATCTGTTAAAGAAAGTTATGAACGAAGTTTTATGAGTTGCGCAAAAGTCTCCCTCAGTACTGTGGGTACTCGAATGCTAGGCGAAGGCTCGGAACTGGTCTGTCGCACTCTCAAAAAGAAACAAAGGAGTTGTTTCAGCATTTTTAATGTATCCCAGATGAGAGTTTGCTTTTTCAAGTTATTAGTATTCCAAAATGTCTTGTGTTTAAAATATGGTCTTATTTAAAAAGAATATACATCGAAAGGAGGGAAATGGATCCTCGTCTCGAGTCTGTTGTATCTCAAGTCCAAAAATTGCCTTTTCGCGAATTAATCGGTTGATTTGTACGTTCGCCAGACGGTTTAGATAAACATATTTGAATGGCGATGGTCGGATCGTTTTGGGCATCAACTGGCTAATGATGGCTTTGTCCACATAATGCTGGTAAAATTCAGGTTATTGTCTGAGTGTGAAGTGCCCTTTTTTTGTGAAGTGTTTTTTTGTTTTGTTTTGAAACTGTATATTTTGGCATACAAATGTCTCGGAAATTTAGCATTGTAAAAACGCGAAATTGTTTTATTTATATCTCGAAAATTGAAGGCCGGAACCGGGAGAGATGGCTCAGGGCATCAACTGATGTCACTGCAGTGCCTTTGACCGGGAGGTCTTAGGTTCGAGTTCAGTCGGTGGCAGGGTTTTCGACACTAGCTTGTCAGCTAGGTCTATTTCAGTCGCTGTCTGGAGGAGAATTCGAGAGGCCGATTGCTCTGATCGGTAGTTTTCTGTGTTTTTTTCTATCAACACCAGGCGAATACCGGAGCAGTACCTTAATAAACGGGCCACGAACCGCGCGCGATCTTTCCTTCCACTTCCTTGTCCTATCCTCTCCCCTTACACACACACACATACATATACTAACACGCACTGCACAAGCACACACGCCGGGAACTTATAGCTTGTCTCGGCTGTGGAGGTGCCCCGCTGGTGGGAGATACCTGTTTGAGGAAAACCCCGCTAGCCGACGGTAAGTCGGCACCGTATCTCGCCATACAGTGAGGGGAAATATCACCGCCACCTCCCGAATAAAAACACACACTACAGTTACGGGACTAATGCCCCTGGTAGTTGACCGTGCCCGGAATCATTAAAACAATCAATCAATTGAAGGCCGGAACCTCGTCGCTCAACTCGCTAAATCCGTAGCGCAACATCCGTCAACTGAGGTATACAGGTGTCTCGGAATAAATTATATAAACTTCTTGAGTGCGTGGTGGACCGAATGTGATATCTTCTTTCCAATGAATTTGTGGTGGGAAATGTCTTTATAACGAAATTTTACATGTAACATTTGCCCCTGATTGGTAGGCAATTTGTCATACACTGGTGTTCGGCAGACAGTTCGTGTACCTGCATAACAACTGTGCAAGATTAAATGAATTGCTGATTACCATGAGAGACCTGAGTAAAAAATACAGTTTTGAGTTTAGGTGAAACATGTGATCTACAGACATTTGACATTTGAGTGCAATAATGGACTTCTTGTCAGTTTTCGAAAATGGTAAACACGCGGGGAGTTGTGAATTGATCACAATGCAAACATTCAACTTCTGAACAATTGATCGCAGAGTGTTAGAATAACAGGGTACCCACGGAGTAGTGTACCAATAAAGAGCACAAAAATAGCTGACATAAGAATTTGCCGAATGAACGCCGGGGATTTTAAAACGAAATCTTGCAATGGGAAACAACGGAAATCACTGAAGAAAATTGAGATTAAGGCAGTGTTTGTCAAAACCATATATTGAATAAAAAATAATTATGCTTTGGTGCATTTTAAATATATCCTAAAACAGTAAAAAGAGTACTTATAAAATATCTGGGGTTGAGTGTGAAAAGGGGCTTGAGACTTACAATCTAGAAATACAAAATTATTTTGTACGTCCAGTTTTATATTCCACAGATACACTACATATATAGTTTTAAACATTATTTTATGGAGAATATTGAAGTGTTCAGAAAGTTCTTTTTCAATTGGCCTTTAATCATACAATTTGACTCAGGTCCCTTCTGAAAATAAGAGATTCATATACTTCACCTAACGTTGCAATTTCGAGAGGGCTAATATGCACTTAATCCTCTGTAAGTACAAGTACGCTTCGGAGCTGTTCTTACTCCGGATTTTGAGTAATATGAATATTAACTGGCCAGTACACGAATTAGGTAGATTCGAACATTAGCCGAACCAATTATTTCAAACTGCTTTCTACAGGTCAAGGTCAATTCCCAGGCATAGTGACTCCTGAACTCTGACAGAGATTCAATTTAATGCACTTTGCACTCTTACTGGGTTAGTCATGTGTGTGTGTGTGGGAGGGTACTTAGTAACTTTATTTACTATACTTACAATCTACACTTAGTTTTATATCAAATTGCCGCGTTGCAGCCAAATTCCCAAGAACAGAAATGTCAACTGCACAACACAAAGGTCTCCAAAATTTAATTGCTTAATCAAAATGACAACATAAATGTATGTCCTAAACTTTCGTTGTTTCAATTTCCAATGCACTGTTATCTGTTATTACTGCTCTTGTTCATCTTCTGGTATCTATGAGGTTTAAAATTATACAACGTTCCACGACATAAGATATAATTGTTTTTTTATGTGTTTATATTGTTATGTTTCTTTTGGTTGTTCTTTGTTAGGTACGTTTGCACGTTTTGGGGAGGGGGATTACCGATTTACTATGTGGCCTGCTCGAATTTGAAGTAGTTTCTTTCTAACCTTCTTCTGTAATGTGCCGAAGATCTCCAAAAATTGAATCTTTTATAAACTTTATTGTTAAAAACGTCATTTATTTTATTTGTTCTTTGATCCCCTTGTAAATGCAACTCATTATACTCCAAATCGTTCGCGGTAACTTGAATGAACCGCTGCTCCTTCTCCATTCTCGCGCAGATCGTTTCAATACATTCTGGACATTGTATTTAATTAATTATGTAGAAAACTTTTTCATGTTTTGCGAACATTTAACTCGAGGTTTTAGTTACAGTAACTTAGTGAAGATACAGTAAATTACTTAGCAATCACAATAAAGAAGGAATGTCATTGTTATCTCTGGAGTATATTAAAGGATATTTTATTTCTTGACGAGTTTTATGACAAAAAAGTGGATATTGACCTCTTTGTGTGAACATTTCATTATTGGACATTCTTATCTGTGGATAGTGCATCTTTTGTACCTTTCTAAATGTACTTGCATTACATGCAAGAAAATTATGACACTCATCAATAATTACTTGACTAATCGTACCCAACTAATGAGCTTCGAAATGAAGCTAAATCAACGACAGCAAAGGAACCCTTGATGATTCCCAGATTGCTTTGAAGAATGGGCGAAAAGAGTAATAAAGATGGTACCATTGAGAGGGCATCGATCGGCTCCCTTCCCAAGGGCTACGACCTACTGACCTCGATTCGCACAATTCCGCAACATCGCCATTCCGCCGCGCCGGGCCTCGCCCCGCCCTGCCCCGCCCCGAACTCGCACCCACTCCGCGCATCTACCCACATGACCCGCTTTCGCGTGAGCCCCCCCCTCGCCCAGATGGGGAGGCCCTGCTTGCGCCCCGACGCGACAGGCCGCTCGCGCCACCCCCTGGACTGCGGCCGCCTCGCGTTCGGCCTTCACGGCCCACCCATTTGCTTAGATTCAATCCCACGGATCACGGGTGCTTATTTTTGTCGCAAAACGATTTGAGAATTTCCCTTTTATTAACATGAAATGCACATATTTAAATAACAAACGTGTGACTTAATTTTATTATAACATTAAATATGTTCATTTAATAATAATAAAACATAAAATGATATCTTAATTATAATGAAAGAATTAAGGTATTTAAAGAAATATAAAATGATTTACGATTGCTGAAGACTTGCACATTTCAGTATGACATTCCATTATGCTTGTTGAAAATAGTTCAGGCACATTTCGTGAATTTAGTTCAATATAAACGCAAAAATTATTATTTAGGATCCAAACATCTTGAAATATTAGTGCTTTTCCTCCTTACTACTATAGGATAAAGAAGAAAAGTTTTGTAATCACCTAAACAATACGATTTCGAATTTTCGATCGAAAGAAACGTATTTAAAGTTCTTTTTATCTGTAACTTCACACCCACGTGAGGTCTAATACAGCCCTGCCGAAGACGGTGAGGATTGGTGCAAGTATAAAGGAGATACTTGCAGTTTTGTTTCCGAAAGTTGGGATGTCTGGATGGACGGATATGCCACGCATAGCTCTGTGAGATTATAAGCATTTGAGCTGAATCTTGATAGATACGTCAGGAGTAAGATGCAGTTCTTTCGTTGGAGATAATTAATACATTTTACTTTTTGAGGATATTTTACATGAATCCCTTATATCATTGTCAAATTTTTCTCTGGAAAATGGCTGAAATTTTTACTGTTTTTTCTTTACGTGAAAAGACGAGCATGCTTTTGTGAGTATGATACATCGCAGTTTTTGATCAAAACATCTCATATTTAGAAACTTGCAAAATCCGTATATTTAAAACACTGAATGTTTCCGTTCAGAAAGCATTTTGGGTTTGTTCTCAACCAAATTTTGTGATTTTTGCATTTAATGAAAGGAAGTGGGACCAAGTAAGGAGACTCGCTATTATTAACTGGTTTTATAGAATAAACATACTTTAATAAAATCATAAAATTAAAAAATGAACATTTCATAAACATGTTTAACTCTTTGAACACAGTGAATAGTCATTGTATTATTCCAGAATTTGTAAACCTCCCTCATTTTATTTGTTTTGGATACTTTTTACTGAACAAAATGAAACAGTTTTTATAGCATTTTCTATTTTCTTACTCTTCTAAATATTTGCGTGCACCCTTGCTGCTAAAAAAATTAAGATATCCTAAGTTTCAAAGCCGTTTTTCAACCGTATTGAGTCTTCTGGTTGGGGTGCTTTCTGCGTACGAAGGTGAGTCAAATGAAAACAGGAAGAACGCTGTAGAAAATCAAAAACCGCTCCCATTATCACACCCGGTAAGCATGCGCGTGGACTCTTCCGTTATCAATTCGCGTTGGTTTCACATCACTACGTGACCAAGCAGCTACGTACGGGAGTTTCCAATAGGACGGCCCCGCTTTTATAATGCACCAAAGAAGAGCAGAGTGATCTGTTTCCTACTAAGAGAAGGCACGAATCCAATAGAAATCCACTGATGCATGTTGGCACAGTATGGGCCTGCTTGTGTATCGCAGACTCGGATATAAGAATGTTGTAAGAAATCCAGCAGCGGCACAATACGTGTGGCAGACGCGCCGAGGTCAGTCCAGGCACACCATGTGACAGCTGAGGCGATTGCAGGGGCGGAGGAGATAGACGGGTCACCTACGATCGGGTCACCTACATCGTAACGGAACTGCAGGTCAATCATGGCTCTGCTCAGCATTCTGTTCATGAGTTAAAATGCCGGAAAGTGGCCGGAAGGTGTGTCCCTCGTCGGCTGAAGCCCTCAATGAAGAGACGAGTCGAGCTTGTTCGCCGCTACGAACTAAAAGGTGACCCATTTTTGGAGCGGATTGCGACTGTAGGCGAGTGCTGGGTCCAACAGCACCAACCACAGACCAAGCTCTCCCGTGGCAACGAGAGGTGAAGCAGGTATTCATACCCTCCCGACTCGGGAGCGGAAATGCATCGAAAAGGAGGGGGACTACATTGAAAAATAGTGTGCTTGTTCCAACACAAAAGCTGTAAAAAAAGTAGTTCCTGTTTTCATTTGACTCACAATCGTCACTTCATTCAATAGTATATCTTTAAATGATGCCATGCACTTTTTTTAAAACTCTTGAGTAATATCATTACTAAGAGGAGGAAAAGTTCAAGGTATGCCGCACATTCCCACTGTTTTTTGTTTTATTATAAATAAGCCCTAAAAATATATGTTAATATTTGTTTGCTAAATGTTCTTCGCAAACCATCGATCGTGAACCACTTATAGTTACCCTCTGAAAGAGCAATTAAAGAGTTTGTTGAATACATTATTTACTATTTGTGATTAAGAGCGAGCTAATGCTGTAGGAGAACAATAAAATATTATTGGTAGAAAACTCGAATTCCAATACGGCCCTTCCAACTCATAATATTTTGAGCATATTGTGCAAATTGTAAGTTAATTACAATATAAAACTTGAAATATTAATGTACAGGAAAGTGCAATTCATTAATAAAACAGATTATGCCACACATTGGTATTATATAAATGATGGTTCTGGATAATATCAAACTACCCGTTTGGTTATAGTGCGGGGTCTCTTGTTTTAGTACGTGGTTCACAGATGGCGTCAGGCCGTGAGTGAACCCCCAAGATACGATAACAGATCGCGCTGTAGATGAAAAAGACGATCCTCGTAAATACGTCCTGGCACAATTTCGTCGTAGAAGAAAGTTTTAATTGATGACTTGATTGGTTGACGTAGTGGAGAGTCGCGGGTTTCAATCTCAATTAAACATGGTTCACCGCTTGCAAGGAGAGTTCTCTAGATTTAGTTGTACATCTTTCAATTTTGTGATAGCAATCAATACAGACATGACAATGTTTTAAAGCAGTCAACGAAGATCATTTGAATGACAGAAATAATTTATGTGCTTAATATAATATAGTCTTGTGAATTACGTGACTAATACTAATACTAATTACGTGACTAATACTAATTCTGATCCTTCAAATACTTCTGTATGTTTCTCTTTCATTTTTCGTCATGTGATATTGCATTTCGGTAGAACTGCGAAATGAAATGGAACATACATGTCTAATAAAAATAATTCAAAAAAATAAAAGTCGATTTTCTAATTATAAGCTTAGTGCAAATATTGTGATAATTTCATTAATAAATACATTTAGGCGAAGTAACATGTATTTTATTATTTTTTGTTCGTCAACGAAACAGTCTATTGACTTCCTGATAAGAGCCAAATTCGAAAAGTGTTGGACAGGCATTCATTTATTCCTTCCACAATGTAGTTACGAGTTTTCAACTTTCCAATTATTGTATACCGGAAACTATTCAGAATACCTCGTATATTTATACTTGACCACAAAACCGTATTGCAGTGACATTGAGTAAATCATTAATCTTACGACGACAAAATATACTTTCGCCTTCATTGTTTGTCATGCTTTGAAGTTAGATTCAATCGATTTTTTTCAGGGACTCATTTCTTATGAACATGTTCAGTCTAAATATAAGCTCAGGATATTGATACAAGGGAGTGAATGAAGCATTCCTTTCGGTTGTGATCTTAGATTTTAAGGCAGTAGCAATGTTGTTCTCTATCGACTTCGACAAAACGAAGATGACTATTGAGAGCGTGGGCTTCCGCGACCAGAGTCAGTAGCAACTTGGTTGCCCGGGAGACGCCACGTCCTAGGCGCAGGAGCCAACGTTTCGGCCGCCATGCTGCGTCCTTCCTCAGGGCGAAATGCATTTTATCAGTGCGTTTTTTATTCAGGAAGAATCTTATGTCTTTAATATTGTACTTTTGCAATGTTAACTTTGTGTAATTTTCAAAAGTGCAGTTGTTCGCCGAAAATGGAGCGAGCACCATTTTTTGCGTTATTTGATATATCCGAGGAAAAAGTGTAAAGAAAAAAATTGAAACCGTTTTTGAGAAAATAGTTTAAACATCACCTACATTTCAATATGAATCACCCGAAAAATACTAATTTTCGAAAAATTGTGCACTGTTATTTCAAGATCTCCTTTAAAGAAAAAGTTAATTTTAAAAAATCTGCCTTCAATAGTAGGGTAGGAAGATGCCAAAAAAATCTTGAACTTGCAATTTTCGAAAATTCGAATTTCAGTGAAAATGCCTACGCCCTTTTTTAAACATTTTTTCGTAATCCGGGTAAAAAGGGTTAATAAAAAAATCTGGTAGCATTTTTTGATAAAACTTTGTAAGTATCGAGGCTTGATAAAAAAAGAACTTTCAAAAATCAAAATATCAGTTGCAGCGTAGCTGGGCCTTGGGTTTGGCTAAGTCCGTCGGGGCGCTAGCGCAAACGGACGGTCGGGCGTTTTGCCATCAGTCAGTTGTTCTGTATCAAGAACTCGCAAAACGTTGATTCTGACTACATCAAGTGTGAGAGGGATTCATTTACTACATTTAGGGACACCGTTTATCAATTTTTCGATACCAAGGCTCCTCCAAGAGCTTTGTAAGGCTTTCCCTATACCACGTAAGAACATAGAACGGCGCGAAAGTAAAATCTAATACCGGGGTGTAATATTTTCAATCAACTATACAAGGTTGTTAAAAAATATGAAGGTAGGCCACTTCATAGCGGTTGCAGGTTTCCTTCATTATAAGGAATGCCAAATTATGTTATAAATTATGTTACAAGTTATAAATAAATTTAAAATATTGCTATTGACCAGTATCTCCCGATACAATTGGATTTGCGGTAGATCACAGAAATACTTGCATTAGCTTATTTGAGGAGTGGTTGTGATATTCGCGTGGTATTATATTTTGATGAACAACAGTAGGCCTGGATTTAGTATTAATAACAGAAAATGTCCGGAAAAATAATAGTGACGAGAAAGTAAAAGCTCGTGGCATTAGCAAATTGCCTATTCTAAATTGCAAAATATTTGCAAAATTGCAAAATATTCCTACTCTAATATCAACCATCCTAAATAGCATTTAACACAAATCTCTTATAGGTTAGTGACAATAAAGTTGCGTTTGTAGCATCACTAACCGAGATATCCCAGGGTTTGAGTCCCGACCGTGGGGGATTTTGGACACTAGCCAGATTCTTCAAGTCTTCACGCAATTAAACCACGTCTGGAAGATGATTCTGTGCGGCCAGGTGCTCTGATTGATAGTTTTTCGTGGCTCCAATCACTGTCAGGCGAATGTTGGAGCAGTACTTATTTCACAAAATAATGTAAAAGAAATAAATTTAATTTGATAAAAAATGTGCGTCTACGAATGGTGATTTGGCTTGTTAGTGGATGGTACTGGCGGCTTATGTGCACATACGTACTTACACAACTTATATTGAAAATAATTATTTTTGTTTTGTTTTTACTCTCTTCTATTTCACCCCTCTCGTTGTTTCTTCATATTTGTGAATTCAATGTCCATTTAAGCTTGAGCTGCAGTCCCCACCTTACTGAAATTTCAGAGCATGCGTGAAAAATCATTTATTGGTATTTGAATAACAAATTAATCTCTTCGCAAAATAAACAACTAAATATCATTATTCTATGTAGTGTCATTGAGTGACGACGCACGAAGGTACTGAAAAAACAAAACTATCCACCTGATATTTTTTTACCTTTTATGGTTTTACGGATGTTCAAGTTTGTGATGAGCCTTTTGTTAAAATACAATGCAATTTATCTCTATATGTTTTTATAAATAGTCTTTGGCTGAGGGTTAACAAAAGTCGGGACTCTTCAGTCGGAAACTAAAAATTCATAATGCATTATCTAAATATTTGTCGTGTTTGTAGTCTTGTTGTAATATAGTATATTGCATTCATATGTTATGAAGATTTATCAACCTTTATTAAATATAAATATTTAAATATACAACCTGTCATTCAATATAAATATTTAAGCGAGAAAGTCGATCATTTTGATTGGTAGAAATCTGAAATTGAATAATATATTTTTGTTTAATGTTTGCCCAGGTAAATTACTAGTTATAATAGTTTATTTATCAATATCATCAAAAACATGAATAAAAACAAAATCTAAGCCAAGGACTCCCCGTTGGTAATGCAGGGGACCGATTTACAGCGCCCAGGGGAACAAGGGTTCTGGAGCAGTAGATTCATAGGGCCTTCAAACAACCCCCTAATGCATACCCGTAGATAGAATACATCTCTCTAGGCAGCAAAAATGACTCATTGCGGTTACTTTTAATTTAAAAATGATCGACTTAGGTGGCTCGTGGTGTCAATTGATGTCACTGCAGTGCCGCTGACTGGGAGGTCCTAGGGTTCGAGTCCCGAGAGATTTTTGAAACTAGTTATATAGCTAGGTGGAATTCACTCGCTGTCTGGAGGAGAAATCTAGCAGCTGGCTGCTAGGATAGTTTTCGTGTTTTTTCTGGTCAACTCCAGGCGAATGCAGGGACAGTACCCTAAAACAGGCCACGAATCGCTTGCGTACTTTCCTTCCTCTTCTTCGTCCTTTCCTCACCTCTTATTTTCACACAATTGCATTTATGTGCACTACACTACCACGCCTACCGGGAGACCAGTCGGGAGCTTATAGCTCGTCCCGGCTAGGACGGTGTCTTGCTGGTGGAAGATATCTTATTCGGGAAAACCGCGCAAGCCGAAGGGCAGTCGGCGCCGTATCTCGCGAGGAAGATCCCCGCCACCTCCCGGGCTATAAAAATGCACTACACTTACGGGAAGAAAAATCTTAGCAGTGGGCACGCCCAAGAACACTAATCAATTGATAAATGGATTAAAGTAAATACATTTTTTGTAGGTTTTGGATGAAATAATTTTTTCGTTGTTTCATTAAAGTCGGGGCCTAGGGCAAGTTGCCCCCAAAACCCCCCTGCCCTTCTTGGAGCCCCTGCCAGTTTGTCGTGATATTGCTAGGGTAATCAATTACCAGTCAGACATCGGGAAGTTGTCATTCATCATTTAGTAATTCCTCAGGTGGTTAATTCTCTGTACTTGGCAATCTCGGTAATGATTAAAGTAACATTTATCTCTGATCCTAGAAACCATTACTTAGTGGTGTAAAATGCAGAGAAAATTTGCTTCTGGAGCGATCCGAAACATAAATATGGCAAACACTACCTCCTAGTTATTGATTCGAAAAGTTCAGTGAGTTCCTTTTAAAAATCGTGCGAGCTCTGAAAAGTGTTCCTTGTTAGCGCTTCGTTGTCACGACCAGCATGCATGGCGACCTGCCGCTTTCGTGGTGTACTCGTACTGGCATGACGTCAAATATCGAACATGGGCAAAGGGGTCATTGCGACTTACAAAACACGCTGGATCAAGGAAGGTTTAGGTTTGTTCATTCGAAATGTATCACACATTGAAACAGTTTTCGGACCCATCTAAAGTAAATGAACGATGTCATAAAATATTTCAAAATGAACAGAATGGCTTATAACACTCAATGATTTCTTTTGAAAGGATGTTCTGTTCTTCAACAAAAACCTGAATTCGCCTTTCATTAATGAGTCGTGTTGGCTATTTAATATTTGGTTTATTGTATGAAACAACACAAAAGGGAGAATTTTTCTTTTCATAATATTAGAATGAGGTGGGCCCAGACGGGGAGTTGCGAAGGATAGTACATAAAAAGAACTGATAGACTCTTTGATCAGGAAGCGAAATAACTAAAAGTCAATATCCACAGAATTCGATACGCCACATTTTACTTCCATACATTGTTTACGTACAAAGGAAGGAAAGGAAGGAAGGACAAATTTAGGCCAAGAAATTAATTCCGATCCGAAAGGGGAAAATGGGTTCTGACGATATCTTCCATTTAGTGTCAGTGCTCTTATCTGCTCATGCCTTTCAGTTCATTGAAATATTAAAATGTATGTGAAACTTTATGGAAATGAAATATGGAGCTTTTAGCAGTCTCTGTGATGGATATGGGAGAAAGCTTCTGCTTAGAATGGTTGGCTTGGATTTCTTTTTTCATTTGGCTGAAGGATTTGTATTGTGCCAGAGACACAATATTTCTTTGGGGAATGAAAAGCTCGATTTGTCTTGTTGATTGTACCTGTATACGATTGAACAAGATAACTATACAAAAAATTAGAATATCTTTCTCATAACTACAAATGCAGAATGTATTGGTTTTTACTATTAGGTTGATTGTAACCATTTCTTTAAATTAGCCGTATACACATTACCGTGAAACGTATTTGTCCTTTTATTATTATAAATTATTGAAAAGTATTATTTGTAAATTTGAACAATTTTAATTCGAGATTACGGAAACTCATGTATTTAATTAATATAATTGGTAATTGAATTTTTAACAAAATTACTAAATGCAGAATATGCTCCAAAATTATCGAATATCTAGCAATATTTATACTAAAAAATTCAAGTTTTTGATTTGGAAATTTGATTTCAATAACAGTGAACTTTAAGTTTACTGCCGGCATTCCCCAAGATATTTTCGTGTAGGAACACTTCTATTCTGTTCAGGTTTTTCGATACAAGCAAAAATCTGCAAAAATTTTTGGATTTAAAAAATTCTCAAAATGCATCACTTTTGCGAGGTGGTGATTTTGAAATTCGGATTCAGCGCTCCAACAAAGAACGAAAAAGTAATATCTGATATAAAGCTTCAATATTTTTTCTCCGAATTAGCTTCTTTTTCCTGTTGACTGGATTGCATATCCTTCTCGTGGTTAGGTTACGACATACATACTTCAAAGCAGCCCCGCTTTTCTATGATCAGGGTTTGTTGTGCAGGAAAAAACAGGCTTTATAAGGAAATGGCGTTTTCTGGTTTCAAAACAGCGATAGGAACGAAACTTTACATTTAGCTTTCCGCTAAATTATAGTGTATCAGTTTCAGCTGCCAAAAATCTCAAACACTTTATTTCGTTAAAATTTTGACGCAATGATGATTTTGTAATAGCTGTGTTTTTTTAGCCCTCGTTGTTAGAGTTTAAGTTGGATATAACTACTAACTTCTCAATATTAGATCATAAGTAATTTATATACACCTGTGAAAACGCTTCAGTGAAAAATCGATACTCCAAACGTCCTCCCTATCTTCATTATTTTGTCACAAAGGAGTAGAATACTGTGAAGTACTATTTTATTCTCCATCACCACGTAGTGCTGCTATCTAGAATATAACTAGAAGATCTTTACGGGTGCACTTGGATGATCGACCGAAAATACATTTTACTTATTAGTTAACGTGTACAAGATCAAAAGCAATGACAGTATTCGTGGGGTATCTGATTTTCCGCAGTGCCATACTTTTTTCAGTATTTTTTTTATTTTGTATATTTTCATTGACGATCAACTTATTTAATACAAATCATTAATATGAGAAGTAGGATTTGATAGCTAAGAAATTATTTCATTTATTAATTAGCAGAAATTTAAATACACGTAAATCATGTTACGTTTATCCCCAAGAGCTTTTACATTCGTACATAAGTATCAACAATATATTATTTTTACATTTTTTGTTAATTGCGAATAATATATTTTATATTTATCGTACTTGATTTCGTTGGAATGTTATTCAAAATTAATTGATTTAAATAATATTCTATGAATTAAGATTTAAGTATATTTTAATTTAACAATGTAGTTTAATGAAAATTTGTTGTTCATAATATGATAATGTTTTTATGATTGCATAACTTTAATGCATATTTTATTCATAAAGTCGATTAAATGCATTGTTTTTGCTCTGTACGTGGAGAGAGAAATGTGTCTGAGGGCATCTGATTTCTGGGATGAAGAAAGTTAACAATTTGATATTTTATTAATAGTTGCTTTAATAATAACGATAAAGATATTTTAATAATAACGGTATCCAGAACGTGAAGCATAAATTGCGTAATCGCTTATTTTTGAATCCAAATAACCTCTGAACCGTTGTTAACAATCAACTAGAAATTTGTTTCAGATTATTTTGCAACAGGTGTTCTACTCGGCTTCTCCGCGTGCCAGATGGTTTTAATAGGAAATTCAGATCAGTCGCTCTTCAGTTCATTCAGTGTGTTCGGGATAATATTTTCATAATAATAATGTCTTATATATTTCATGAACGTGATACGTACAACGTATTCTTGACAAACCATAGAGACGTTTACGTTCTTCAGGGTGAAATTGCAACAGTGGGAGGGCCGACATACCGAAACGTTTTCTCCTCTTAGTATTTTTACTCGCTATCTAATATTTGTTTAACGTCCGTGGCGTCATTTAAAGATCTACAATTAAGGGATAAATTATATTGAGAAAGCTGTGGTTTTAAAATTGCAGGTGTAGAATACGTCCGAAAATAAATGTGAACCTTTCTAATTTAAAAAAATACCATTTTTAATGAAAATCGGAACAAAGGCGAATTTTAAACGCACTTTAATCTAATCGTGCAAAACATTTAAAGCAAAATTGTGCAGTCATTTTCCAGAACATTTTGAAAATGTCTCAGATGATTTCGTGAAAACATCCTCAAAAACTTGAAATGTCTTAATGTTATTCGATACAACACAACTGGATCTTACTCCTGACGTCTTTAGCAAGTTTCAAAATCTCAAAATCATCTAACGTGATTGAGTTCTGCGAGACACTTACTTCCATCCCGACATTCGGGTACAAAATTGCGTCTATCCCACTGTAATCTGCACCAATCTTAACCACCTTCGGAACGAGCGTAATATGTCTGAATTCAGTCGTGTGTGCGAAGTTACTGCTCAAAAGAACCTTAAACGCTGTCATTATGACCGACAATTGAATACCGTATTGTTTAGGTGATTTTAATAATCCCCCCCTCTACAATACTATTGTACAGAAAGGGCAATGCTTGGTGCAGGCTGAGACTGTGATTCCAAGGAAATATTCCGCAATAAAAAATTGAAAAACAACAAAAACTAAGTAGATTAATTCTATTCTTGTGACTATGTAATATATTTAATTTAATCTTGAAAAATACATTCACCGTTTCGAGTAGAAACTTTTTTGTGAGAATCAATATTTCGTTTTGGAGAATCGTAAAGTCCTATTCTACTTACGTAATCTCAAATTTGCTATCTCAAGACCGCAGACTCGCACGATTGCAAATTGACATTCTGAACGAACCAGATCTCGGTCCTCGAGTGAGATTGGTTGAAATTTATTATCTATGTGAGCGGTGTGCATGCGGTTCGCGAGAGAGCATTGTCATCATTCGACGCTCTTTTCGATAGATAACAGTATAAGTTGTTACCGTGGTGGCGTATCCCGTGGGTGCGAAAGAGTGATATGCAGTTCGGATGGCGTTCACGATCCGGGTAACCACATATGATGGGGCAGAAAACCTAATGATATGGCAGTGATCCTAGCTCTTCTTACATGAACGCCAAAATTAAAGGAAACGTATCATCGCAAAGATAAATCGCCTTTAAAATGACAAAATTAAAACTGACTTTACACCGATCCAAATTATTAAACTTATGAGGATTCCTTAGCGATATGTAAACATATATGTGCACAATGTGTATATGTATGCATGTGTATGTATATATCTGTGCAGTAAAATTGAAATTCCTGTAATATGTAAAGTAGGATTAGTGTAATTGTAAGTGATATTTATTGATGTTAATTTTTTTATTGTAATAAATACCACGGCATCATTGAAACTGTGTCTGCAATTGAGGATTTGAAACAGAGGTTGTTGCACCCTAAAACAGAATTACTAGCCATCTCACTTATGTCTTTGTTGTCCGTATCATTTTATATTTTTATTCTCCAGCAGAATAAAGAAATGGTATTATTCACTCAAACATCGTATTTAAAGGTCCCTGTTTTAATAACTTTTAGTAATGTAATAAGTTTAATAACGTAATTTGGTTGTTTGGAATGTGATAACTTGATAGTTGTGCCATTTCGTACACATAATTTTGAAAGATCAAGCAGTTTTGTTTTGTATTTGTTAAAATGGATGTTGATTAATGTAAAAGTAGCATATCCAGAATATTGTTACAGAATTACTGTACACGATGGAAAAAAACAGCACTGTGTTTTACGCACAAAGATGAAAGAAGCTTTCGTATCTCATTTTGCAGAGAACCGTTTCGTTATTGTTCGTGTTAAGTACATTCTTTTTCTTCACTTTCGATGGGGAAGTTTATTTTTCACACAAGTCTTAACGGGATTTGGTGAGACTAGTTCACGTATTATAAATACGTATACTGTGACTTACACTCAATTTCGTCAACGATTTCGTCAGTTGCTTACGTCACACGTGCGTTTTACTTCTCACGGTGTCTAAGTTTGTATACATCGATGCGTAAGCATCGATGCGACAAGGTATTGGGAAAACCTTGCGACAAGGTATTGGGAATTGTTTATTGGAATTGTCGTTTTCACGAGGAACGGGGGACTTTATTAAGGACTAATTATGCATTTTATTGTTTAGTAAGACAAATGTAACATATTGCCCTGAGTGGCCAGAAAGTTTCGTTAAAGTTCTGAAGTATCATGTATGCTTGAAAAACTATGCTATAATTCTATGGTAATTGTACGTCGTCGATTTATGATTGGATATGTAATTAAAACTTGTTCTCGATGTAATTTCTTGTACTCATTAGATTTTCTCAGGGCAGCGGAAGTACTTTGCGCAACCCTCCGTTTCCCAATTTGATCGGTTGCTATCGGATGGATCGTGCTTGTATCTCGTGCTCAGGAGCGCTCTACCAGTGTGCTATTCACGGTCGCAGAGGCATCAAATATCCGAAAGTGCCCCCTGGAATGGCAGTAAAGCTAATCCGAGAGGCCTGAAAGGCCTCGGCCGACACGGAGATTCGAGGCAGGCAGCACGCGAGGGCCGTAGGTCCAGGAGGTGGTCGCCGAGGCGCCAGCGAAGATGGAGGAGAGGCGAGCGACGGATGCCGGAGGCGATGAGGTGTTGGTGGTGGTGGCGGAGGAAACGGAGGGGCGGGAGCCGGCGCGCGGCTGGTGGCGGCGGCAGCAGCAGGTCGGTCGATGGCGGAAGTCGAGGAGCGCCGCGGTGGCTTTTCGACACAGTCGCCCTTGAACTCTTCGTCCCGTGGGACGACAATCGATGGTGGCCCTGGTCTCGAGCAATCGACTTCTGTATTCTGTGGAAATCGTCGAGGAAGCCCCTCGTGTGCATTTCTCAACAGCTCAATATTCTGCGCGTGTAAACTGACATTTGACTCACCTTCTAATGATTTATTTCTTGGAGAAAAATTACTTGGATTGCTATTATTTCTCTTGTTGAATTATATAGCATGATATCAAATGACCCTTAATTTAGCAGAATATCTTAATTATTATTTGTATTATTTCTACTAATACGAGTATATTCGAGCTTATAGCATTCCTTTGTCGTGTGAAATAGTTGGGAATTGATAGCTTACAAAATGTTCCAGAGCTTTCCTTCCGTCTTTATAAACTACGCTCACCGATTAATGTATGTTGACAACGGAAAAGTGTTGCTTCACAGCAGAGGTACTGTAAAAACGTGTCTGTCTCAGTGCTGTTGAATGTGATTCGGAGGCGAGGTCGATTTGCGGAGAGGGCGTTGGGGACTTCCGGTGTGGGCGTGGTCGCTGGGCGTGGTCACAGGACCTGTCAGGCAATATGATTCGTCACCACGTCTCAGAAAGTGAGGTGTTCCATTTAAATGCTGTCACGGACGAGTTGTGCCTTGCATGTGATCGGATTAGTTCATTGGATTAGTTACCGAAGAGTTGTCACAAGACCAGAAATAGAAATGTAAAATTAGCCAGGATGTAACTTTTTGTTGAAAGAATAGTAATTGGTTTATATAGTTTTGTAAGAACGGGTCTAGAATTATCAATAACATTAGAAAACTGTTTTCCTATAAAGTACCTTTTCCTAAACACTGTTTTCTCATTTTTCTTAAAATAATTCCAGTGTAATCTGATGCAAGTATTTTTTGTGTAATTTCTCGTCTTTTGTTCTGTAGTTGGTTATTAAAAATCTTTGTTCTGAAAATGCACCCAAATACGAGCAATTGCTCGTTAGTCAGCAGGAGGAGGGAAACGGCATCGGTGCAGGCCGCCGACAGAGCGCGGGGATTGATTGATTGGTTATCTCCGGTTTCCGTGCGAGTGGAAGAGTTATATTTATTCCCGTAAGTGTAGTGCATGTGTACATCGGGATTTGGTAAGATCCCGCTGGGTGGTAAGATCCGCTGCAGACATATACGACAGCTTCTAGGGTTTCCCCGCGCAGGTATCTCCAACCAACGGGTCGCCGCCCCCGGCAGGGACAAGTTTCAAGTTTCCGGCAGGTCTTGCGACACGTGAAGTAGTGTAGTGTAAGTAAAGGGTTGAGGATAAGGCGAAGTGGGGAAGGGTACATCGCGCGTGTGGTCCGTGACCCGTTTATTATGCTGCTAGATACCAGAGAGCACGACCGACCAGAGCAGCCGGCCGCTAGAATTCTCCTCCAGACAGCGGTTAAACTCGACCTAGCCATCTTGCTAGTGTCTGCCCCGTTCGGACTCGAACCATGAGACCTCCCGGTGCAGAGGTACCAATATCAGTTGATGCCCTGCGCCGCCTGAGGCCGGTCCAAGCGTAGAGACTTGTGTTGTTCTTGTATGGTTTGCGCAACTACCGATCGCACCTCCCGGACCTCAAATCTTATCAGTGCGCGTGGAGGAGACGGACGTGATGAGCAAATGGTCTTCACGTTCGCAGCAGGTCTCCCTTGCGAGAGGCCACTTAAATGTTATCAATTGTTGGGGCAAACTTTATCATTCTTCCGTTTCAATCAGACGCGTGAACTTTGAGCTTCGCAAAAGATCTATGTGAAGGGCTCGGGGGTGTCTCAACTACACATGACACAGAAACCCTTCCATTATTTGCAAATGTTAATGCCTCGATTTTCGCTTAAGTATGAAATATTGGATACTACATGTCCTCATTTTATGATGAGCCAGACGAAGTAAGACGAGTAACATTTCAACCAAAATCGAGTAAAGAAAACTATGATAAACAGGGACTTGCTTTTGTTGGTGAGGCTGATCTTATTGCTGCCCCAAGCCTTCATTATGCACAACAAACTTTCAAGAATTAGCGAAGATTCTTGTGTTTTTAATAATCTTATTTTAAATTTCAGTCATGTTTTGTGGTCATAGATTTTTTAAAAAAAAGCATGGTTATCGAGGTTCTACGCCTGTAATCTTCAACTTAGAGTTGTGAGTTAGCTCGGGAATGTTTAGGAAATGTGATGACCGTCGTCGCCTCAAGCAGCGGTGACGCGCACCTACCGGAGCACGCGCATCGCGGTTCGCCGCCCATGTGCGCAATGACGAGCTCGCTGGCGCATGCGCACAGCCATGAGACGCGCCGCGAGAGCGCGTTCAAGTGCCTGTTGGCTTCCTCTGCGCTCCTGAGCGACGCGTCGTTTAGATGCAACGCTTCTGAGAGCGTTTGCTTCCTTTGCAATCCTTTGCCAGCCTTTGCAATAATGAGGCCGATTAGAGTAAGGTTCATACTACTTTTCTCTCCGCTTCTGAATGGATCACCGGCATCGGTGATTCAGGGCATCAATTGATGACACTGCAGTGCCTCTGACCGGGAGGTCCTTGCGTTCTAGTCCCGACGGTGCCAGAACTTTCGACATTATCTTGATAACTAGGTCGAATTCAGCTGCCGTCTGGAGGAGGTATCTGCCGTCTGGAGGAGGTATCTGCCGGCTGGCTACTCTGATCGGTAGTTTTCCGATAAACACCAAGCGAATGCCGGAGCAGTACCCAACAAACGGGCCAGAGACCACGCGCAATATTTCCTTCCTCTTCCTTGTCCTATCGTCACCATTTACTGACACAACCAACACTTACTTTCACAAAACTATCACACATGTCGGGAGCTTAAAACTTGTCCCGGCTGGGACGGTGTCCCGCTGGTAGGAGATTCCTGATTGGGGGAAAAACCTCACGCCGACGTGTAGGTCGGGACCGGATCTTGCCGCTCCCGGGAGAAGTTCCTCCCGCGTGAAAAGCATGTTTTACCCTTACGGGAATAATTACCTGAGCTATTTATGCCCCGGAGATACATCAATCAATCAGTCTGAGTGGATCGCTTTGGAGTGCTCCGAACATGAGATAACGGATTCTAGTAAACACCGACAGCAGCACTCGGGGGAGGGGGAGTTGAGGCTACTTGCCGCAGACCCCTCCTAATCGTCGTAATTTGCTTTCCAAAAAAAGCTTCCAACTTAAAATAACCGTTGTATGCGATTTCTGGTGCATGGAGAATTGAATTCTGCTTATGAATTAGGGAGACTTTTGTTTAAAATACGGAGCCCTCGTGAATCTCCACGCCCCAGGCCACTTGTTTTCGTTGGGCGCCTCTGGATGCTGAAACAAGGCACGTGCATCATTATTTGTAAATCTTTACAAATGGCGTCCTTGTTTATGAAAAAATAAACAACAAAATTTGTCAAAAAACATGAAAGGTACTAATTCAAATTTCTACGCAAGTCTAATAACTGCGAACTACTCAACTCTAATAAATCATACTATAATATGTATTATGTATCTAATAACAAATCGTATGTAATATGTATGATTTTTTTAAACAAATTTTTCTTTGCAGTTCGTTGAGGAAATGATGTAAAACGGGAATGTCGTCTTTACCCGCTTTTCCTTACCAAGTCAAGTGTGTTGATCTCCTTTCATTTCCATTAATAATGTAGGTCATTAATCGCACATAAGTCGACCATTGTGAGTAATCGTTGACGTCGCCGATATCGTTGGCGTTCGGCAATCATGCCTGGCGTTGATGTTTGCCTGTTCGAAGATACGTGTTGACGCTAGTTTGGCGATAGTGAAAAGCGCTTTCGGCGCCTTCTGCTTTCCACCTATATAGGTCTCGTTTCTGAACACGCGCCAGAGGACGCTGATTCTTCAACGACCATTTATGAGCGTGTTTTCGCCCGTTCTTAAGAGCGTAGCATTCGGATGCGTTGTTAAACCCGTATGTATTAAATACAGTTAACTTCGTCTTTACCATCCCTCCAAAATATTGCCTACGACAACATTCCTACGAGTAAATACTTGCGATACCAAGGAGCATGGCAAGTAACACAGTATCTAATTTGGGCGTTTTGAAATAGAAATGTGATTTTGTTATTTATTATTATGATCATATTTTGCCTGATAAGATATGTCAGATGTGAGCTTGACAAAGAAACTAGTGGGTGGTGATACGTGTTAGGATTATTGTCTAATCCCCAACTTTCCTATAAATTTACTTTTAGTAGGTTCTGTCTTTCTGATAATACAGTGACCCCAAATTCACGATTAGACAGATCATCATTGCTATTTTCAGATTTTTCATGGCAACCTCTGCATGTAATTTGTGAAAAGTTAAAAGTATTAGCATTCTTCCCTTGTAGTTAAACGCTCCAATGGATGTGGAAGCCAGTTCGTTCCTTCATGATGTGTTATTTTGAGCTGAGTGAGTGGGTTGGATACTTTCGGCGTTTCCAGTCTTCATTTCATTAAGATCTGAATAATACTAGATTTCCATTAAAACAATACTAATTACGGAACAGAAAATGATTTACAAAAGAAATCCCAATTATGCCCGACAAAGTACTGTGTTTCCATCGAAACAGGTTTAGCCGTTCCCGGTATTAGCCCGAACAGAAATTATACTGAAAATATATTTGAACAGATTTTATAGCTTGTAAATAATCATATGAAATTATAAAGATGTATTTTGATAATATTACAGACGTACTCTTATTTTGAAATTCCAGTCGTACACTTTACATTAATTAATATAGATTAGTTATTTATCATTTTAGTTGTACGTATGTTTTGAAAAGAGTCCTCTGGTCGTTCTTTGGGGCACCAATAAAATATAATATGCACCATAAAAAAAACACAAATAAAATAAAAATGGACTCGAATTTTACGAGATTTTATGAGACAACGGGAGTTACTAATTTTTTAACGACGATTAATTTTATTGAGAAAAAAACATCACAGCCTGCATATTTTTATGTTTGTGTTGTGCTGAACCAAAAATAAAGATATCTTATCGCGGACATTGATCTTAAGTGGAGAATACAGGCTCTAACAATACCGCTGATCACTGCGATAACGCGTATTTGCAGGAGATACGCACAACCATCCGATGTAAAGTAAAATTAAAGTGTTTCGGGAGTAAGGTATGGGTCATTTAACTTACAGAAACTTGAAACTATTTTGAAATTACCCTATTACGGACCGTTCAAAGTAACTACGACGTGTTTAGAAATGCGATCACCTTGAGGTTGACAGAAGTGTAATGTGCTAATTCTGCAGATATTGGTGCTGATAGTGGGAAGTATCGCGATAATGGGACATTTTATGGTTCAAAGAGAACTAGTTTCCGGGGAGGAGGAAAAGGAAAAAATACTGAAAAAAATCTGTAAAAAATGAACATGAGTATTGCTTAGTTGAATAACGCCACGCGAAATGAAATGCAAACGCTTATGTGCTGTTTTTTAACGTCCGGTCAACCAGCGAGGGCGATCTGGAGATAATGAGGAAGGACTCTTGTTTTGTAGTGAACAGCCATTACATAGATTGTAGGTGTTTTAGAGATTTGTTAATTTCCATATAAGTTGTCATTTTATTTTTATTTATTTATTTACTTTCATAGATTATGTGAAGATTCCAGTTAGCTTTCGGGAAAATTTGTAGTACCTATGCGACAAAAACCTAATAACTAAATATTAGAGTTTTAATATTTATAGACTACTAATATATGTGAGAGTAAATGTACTCCATTCTGGCATGGGAAATGAATTACAGATCCACTCACGAATACCTAAATCTCGCCAGGAAACTGATACGGGTACCTAAGAATGCTTCTATAATATACTATTATTTGATATCTTCGTGGTTTCAGCCGAGATCTTGTGGTAGCTTATAAAATAGTTGTAAAATTAGAAGCAATCAGACCACAATGAATAGAGTTCAAATATTTAACACATTTACACCACACTATGTTCGAAGAACTTTCCCCATCTTCAGTGTTACAACACAAGCAACATTATTATCTACAACATTAACAAATGTTAAATTAATACATTGTATTTTAAAACATATAAATGATTAATTCCAGTGTAGATAATACTTACTCAAGTAACGTAGTCAAAATATGCGCAGATTGAGGTTAGTGTAATTCTTAATCCATATTAAATGGAGAGGCCATTTTGTCTATGGTTTAGTGTAGTTTGGGGGAAAAGAAGTAAATAGTTCATGAGTATGCTATAGTTTACATCTTTGTTCATTTAGGCCATTCATCGAAGGCTTTTTTAGTAATACGAAGGACATCTAGAAAGTAAGAATACAAGGGTTGTGTAGGGCACTGGGGATTGGTGTTTTCAAAGTTGGCACTCGTATTGTATAGACGGTTTCATGACGGTCATAATGAGACATTGAGCGCTTCAGTTCGTTACAAAGTGTCGCAGCAGCTTATCACGTCATCCAGTTCGTCACCCGTTTGCTCCACGTAAAGCAGATTTGAGATTCGCTCTGTCATTTGTTTCAAGTTGCGCATCGAATCAGCGGCCAGTATCCCATAGCCAGCTTGTGAAAACCTTCTGATCCGAGGTAATGAATCGTCAGAATGTTACTAAATGGTCTCCCGGTATGTGTGGCCCAGTGTAGTGCATGCTACTGTGTGTGTGTGTGTGTGTGTGTGTGTGTGTGTGTGTGTGTAAGGGGTGAGGATAGGATAAGGAAGAAGTAGGAAAGGTTGGGCGCGGTCAACTGCCCGTTTGTTAGGGTAGTGCTCCGGCATTCGCCTGGTATTGATCGAAGTATCTTCGGAAAACTACCGATCACAGCAGCCGGCCGCTAGTAGTCTTCTCCAGACAGCGACCGAATTCGATCTACGTGACAAGCTACAGTCGAATATTCTGCCACTGTCGGGACTGGAACCTGGAACCTAGAACCTCCCGGTCAGGAGAACTGCAGTGACATCAGTTGATGCCCTGAGCCATCTCTCCCGGTGTGTTCTGGCGAAATTTTGCATTGTCTTGTCAGCTATGTTTGTTATAAAGTAATAAACAAGAAATGAAATCGTTTCTGTCTACCTGAACACTGATAATTTAATTAAATAGTTTTAAAAACATCGAGGAATTTGGGTCAATGTAATTTGAACATTGATGTTTTGACTTACGGGCCATGGATTAAACGCGATCTTACCTTATCCTTTTGTTCTCGCGCACCAGTGACTGTAGTGGAAACGTCGTTGAACCGCTAGCATTTAATCAGTCGATGCATTGACAGGTTTTGAAAATTGTTTTTATTTAAATAATTGCAGATGTAATTCAAAACAAAATATTTTTTAATTTGATATTATTCGAAGAGGATTGTGTATCAGGAGTGTGGCTGGGATAGGGAATGGAGATGTAGGTGGCCTGATGCTTCAGCGAGGGCGGGCAGACACAGGAAGGACGCCAATGCGACCTTTCGTAACTGACAGTTTCGCTATGTTATCCCGGAAATGGCAATAAAAAGTGTAGGAAGATGTCAGACAAATCAATCATAATCAAAAAGTATCATTCGGAGATCCACCAACTAGCTGTAGGCAGAGTACATATTCAGTTCACTCAAATTTCATTCTTCATTCAGGTTTTGTTATATGTTTCATAAAGTTGGTATGAAACGTTCCGTAAACTTCTGGAAGAAAGTTTTGGTGATCGGAAAAGTTTATGTTCTATTGCTGCTACTTAGGAGAATCACAACATGGAATAATCGCACAAGATGGAAATTTGTCATTTTTTTTTACCTTGAGTTTTTTGGCAGAACCATTACACTAAGATGTGCATAAAGTAAACTGGCAATAAAGGCACAGTTCTCCCCATATCCGCTGCTTTCTTGAAGATAAACGTAATACAAGGTGTTACATAATACGAGAGGCTGAGAGTAGTACTGACAGGAGACTGATAGGCGACATATAGCTTGTAAAAAAGAACTCTTAGTGTCGTTGTATGTGAACTTCGTGTTGTAAATGAATATAAGAACGTTTCAGTGCCTGCAATGGATTGAAGATTCAATCGTTCAACCCATTAATACACAAAGGTCTTAGAGTAAATGTTACAAACCTCTACAGCATATCGAGAGATAAAATATTATCACTTTTTCGCCAAGGAACATGTGGTCGAAAATTTAAAATAACGACAAATAACGACCCCCTGGATACGCACCTCTGCATGCGCATCGGATAAACAAAAGCTTTTAGCCTCAGAATGTGACCTGCCGAACACTAATGCATTGGAAGTTGCCTAATAATCAGGGGCAAACGGCACTACTAAGTTTATATAAAATTTCCGACCATACATTAAAATGATAAAGTATTATGAGAAGGTACCATCTTTGAACATGCCCTAGAAATTTGTAACATTTATGCCTAGTCACGCTGTAGAGATAATTGCGCTTTTATTATGTAAAATAAACAAACAGAACATAATTTGCAAAATAAGTATTATATTAACAAAAAGTTTAGTTTGCCGTTGTGTACTCTAATAATTGCCTTATTTAAATAAACTAAATCTTCCCTGATACATACCTCTGTTTTCCTTGTGCTTTTTCCCTTCGTTCTTTCTTAGATGCAGCAATTATCCACAGTTCACGGTACATTACAGGGCTTGAATCGATCTGCTCAAGTTTCTGCGTACTGTCAGAATATGTCTCGCTGTGTCTGTTCATTTCCTGCTCTCTTCTCTACTGTTCCTCTCTTCACTCCGCTCCTCTTCCTCCTCTAGCCTCTTCTCATCGCCCTTCTCTCACCTTCTCTCCCCTCCCCTTTCATCTCATCTCCTACGCATTTATTTTTCATTCTCTCACCCGGTCATTAACTAGATGTCTCCTTCCTTCTTCTACTTCATCTACGTCACTTTCTTACAACACTTTTGTCTCTTCTCTAACTCTTTCGGTGCGCTCCATTTTATAATAGATTCTTGCCTTTCGCCATTCCATTCTTTTACCTTATACCTTTCGCTTTCCATTCTTTCTCTCGTTCCTTGCTTTCTCTTTTTGACTTGGCCATACCTCTTACTCCTTTCTATAACGTCCTTTTTTTCTTCTCTATATTTTCTCTTATTCCTTTTCCCTTTTAATTTTCCTCTCGTTTACCCTTTCCATGTCTTTGGCATTCTCTATGGCACTATCGTATTTTCTTTAGCTCAATTTTCGCCTTCCCCTTTTCTTCTCCCTTTTTCCCTCGCCCTCAATATTTATTCCGTCCTGTTCTCAATTTCTATCTTTCTCCACTCCGAAGTGATCTCTCTATGAAGTTCGCAAGACATGAATGGAACTTTCTCTCATAGGTGCAGTTGCTACGTCTTGACTTATGAAACATTAGCCATAACTAACATTTCTTACACCTTCAATGAAGTACATTTATTTCAAGTCGATAAATATCACACGACAAATATTGGAAATCGGAAAGTTGTTTTTTTGGTGACCTTTGTGTGCATCTCTATGGGGAAAAAAATTGACATGTGGCTGTAAAGCAAGGCGGCCTCTTGCCCTGGTCCAGCACGTATCTGCGGGCCACCGGTGTGGCGTATCGAATTATCCGCCGGGAGGGGTGGGTGGTTCTCGGGGAAGGGATCGGCTCTAGCCTAATAAAAGGGGAGTGGCATACGGGGCATTGCAGTGGGCCTGCGCTGGTGGTTCTGCCCGAATGGCTTGCGTTTGAGCAGCTCTGGGCAACGGAGGGGTTTTCAGTGGGTGATGCTCTAAGTTTAGAGACGGAGGTGTACTGCCACTATGTGATAATTTCTTGCGAGTAACATTTCAGATGGGTGTGCTATTATTAAAAAAGTTTGAACTTTAATGTGTTCTACGTCTGCTTACATTTTAGACATGTATTTAGTGTGAAAACATACATGTAGTATTTTGTATATTTTTCTTTGAATTACAGTCGGACTTCCATATATTAAACCTTTACATATTGAAAGCCTCTATTAATCGAATTAATTTTCTAACCGTTGAAAATTCCGTTTAAAAAAGTTTCTATAAATCGACAATTATTTCTATATATCGAACTCATTTTCACACTTGACTACATTTTTCTGTGAAGTAAAATAGTACGGTACTTACTACAAATTAGGTTCAACAATTAGACAGGGTTTTCGATTGAGATAATATGTTCCAGATGAAATGTTGCAGTGGATTAACAAGTGTGGACAGTATTTTCAACAAAGTGTATCATATGTGCAACAAAATATTTATTTTTTAAAGTTGAATTCAACGATTTGTTCTGGTACGAATGGAATACTAATTTCATTTTACCATTTATAAATATGTGTTACATGTGATTAAACATTTCTTAATTATTTATTGTTAATTTTTTTCTAATTTATCGTTGTTTTCAAAATTATTTGAAAGCACTTGCAAACATTTTATAAGTATTTCTGTATATCGAAGATTCTCTATGTTGAATACTATCGAAGAAAGGGTTACAATCGATATGTGGAGGTCCAGCCGTATTTCTAGACGAAAGAAACTAGTATTGATGTCCGTGAATGGTCTCGTGGACACCTTCCTCCGCGAGGAGTGCTTCGTCACAACGTGCGTCGCCGCCCGAACCTTCCGCGCGCCCTATCGCCCGGGGCGTGCTCCGCGGGCGGAGGCGCAACGCCCCGCGGGTTGCCCCCGGCGGTTCTCCTCCTGCCGGCGGGGCGACGGCTGTGAATGGGTGCGGGCGGCGGCGGCGGCGGCGGGCGGCGGCGGGGCGGCGGCGGCGCGTGCGCGGAACGCTCGCCATTCGACCGGCGGCGGCGGCGGGCGCGACTCAGTCATGTGGCCGGCGCTCTCGCGCGCAGCTACCAACCTCCCGCCCACAACGCCGCCGGCGTCGCCTCGACCCGCAACCGCACCGCATGCGTCGGGTGGTCCGCTTCGCGCCGCACCGCGCGCCCCACCCCCGCCGCGCCCCGCACCGCCTCGAGCGCCCACCGCCCCGGGCCGGGCAAGGCCACACCGTCCCAGCGCCCAGAGGTAAGGGCGCAGCGCCAGCAGCAGCCGCCTGCTCCTGGCTCGTCTCTCGCCGCACGCTGCCCGCAGTGGATGCGGTGAGTGGCTTGGGGGGGGGGCGTCGTCCGCGCGGGCAAGCGGGTGGAGAAATGCGACCGGTGCTTCGTTGGTGAAATGATGTTGGCCACGTGTGTTCTAGGGCGGACAGGACGTTTCCTGTTGCGGTTCATTTCGTTTGACGCATCGTGCTCGCGATACATGTCGATTTCATCGCGATTTCGCTGTAACTTTAGTATGCTGTTTTTCCTGTAGCGTGTGCTAGTGCTCGGTATTCGTTTCAGTCCAGATGTTTTTGTTGGATTCAATTTGTATTTTAGGGGAAGTTTGCCCCACGTCATCGTTGTGAAATCTCTCCAGTTTTTTGTTTCGTTCGCAGCCATTCTTACCTTGAAGCGATGTGATATATGATGTGGCAACCTCTTTCGCCCTCCCTGACACATAATCCTAGTTACTCGTTTGTCTCCCTGCATGCCTTTTGAGCTACTGAAGTAAAATAGATTTCGAGCGGTGTATATATATATATATATATATATATATATATATATATATATATATATATATATATATTTTTTTAGGGTAAAGTAATTAGTGCTTCTGCTCTCACATTAAATCCATTCAAACGTCTGCTGATGACTGAAAAGTCATTATGGAATAGACAACACGCTGTCGAAGAATTTACTGAAACTAATTATTCTGCATTTACACTGAAAATAAGTTAGCTTATTATAGTCAAATAATTATTTGACTATATCTAAATTAGGCTCGCAGGATGAATGATTTCAGTGAACAGTGCAGCAAATCTTTGATTCACGCGTTTTCCTTTGTGTGTTGTGAATGGTTCTTCTACTATATTTTACAATAAACATGTCACGGTCTTCAGTCATTCATCAGCCTTTAAGTTTTATCAACTGTGCGTTTTAATAACTGCGAAATTGTTTGATACTTCTAATGAGTATGGTCAGAGTATTTTTTAATTCTTGGTAATTGAAGTTCCATTGTAAACAATTATTTCTTTGGAAAGTTCTGTTGGAAATATTTTTCTTGATGCAACACTTACTGCATTGAAATAATCACATTCTAAAACTTGAGAATAAATTAATCATTATTGTTGTCCTTTATATTTTACACAGATAAAATAGATTGTGTCAGAGTACACACACTACATCTTTCTTGTAATAATTAAAAAGTTAAAATAGTATATTCATTGCGAAACAAATTAATATTGTCTCATTAAAAAAAGGAATTTAATTTTTACAGTTCATTTTTGTAGCCTTTTATCGTTACATTTTTAAGAAATATTTAAAATTTCCATAAATAACCATTGACTTTAATGCATCCAATTCTGTTCGTATGTGTGTGTAATGAAAACAAGAAAAAGTGTCATTCATAAGCAATAATATGTTACTCTCTCACTCACTCTTACTTTCATTCTTTGACTCACTCACTCTCTCCTTCTCACACACGCACACATACACAAATACACTCGCATTCACTCTCACTGTGCCCACACACCCACTCATACTCTCCCTCACCCATTCACTTGCAAACACCCTGACGCGTAACTCTCATGCTTCCTCACTAAAACTAGTGCTGGTATAAAATGACACAGACTTTCTTGTGTTACTTTTCTACAGTCTTGAGTGTCGGCTAGCTTCTCGGTTTTGCTCCACCCTTTTCCTAGCTACTTTCTATCGGCACCTAAAAGACATTTTTTCACATTTTCTCAATTTTTTCGGACCCCTAGAATTGTAGAATTGTAGAATTGAAATATGAATTTAAGAATATTAAATAAAAATAAAACCCGACCTTAAACAGAAACTTTCTCTTGAAAATCTACAGCCGTTTTTGAGAAAATGTCGTTTACGCGTTTCTATCAATGCACAAATTTGATGACAAATTGTGTAATTTTAAAAAAAATTAGAAACACTCAGGAAAATGTATGAATGTTATTTAGTAAGTGCAGCACTATCTGTTCAAAAAGTTCAAAGGAAAATATGGAGCCATTTTGGGGAAAATCTTGTTTTAATATTGCGCATAGTTCATTCAAATTTACGTGAAAACTAATAATATTTTCAAATGAAGCTTGACATTAATTAAAGAACTAATTGTGATGAAAAAACTGTTAAAAATAGATCTTGATCTTCAAAATTGTTGTTGCAGTAAGACACCAAAAAAATTTTAGTACATTGGCAATTTTCAAAAACTCAGAGAATTCAATGAAAATGAGACGTGCCATTTACGCGTTTCTGTTCTATTCGAGGGCAAACTTTAAACAAGAAATTAAGTCATTTTTCAAAACATAATTTATAAGTTGTTAATATGAAAAGCATCACCCAAAATCGGAACTTCGGATCATCAACATGATCAACTTGGGATCATCAATATGATCCACTTCGGGTCACCCACGCGATCAGCTTCAGTTCTTCGTCTTAAGCAGATCATCCACTTGATCGCCTTGTGTAGATCACCCACTTGATCGCCTTGTGTAGATCACCCACTTGATCGCCTTGTGTAGATCACCCACTTGATTGCTTTGTGCAGATCACCCTCTTGATCTTGTGCAGATCACCCACTTGATCGACTTTTTTGACTATTTGATCTTTTTTTAATCCAACCTTTGATCGACATTTTTTTTATATCATTAGATCGTCCTTCTTCATACCGAGATCGGGTTAAGAGATGTGGAATTGAGCGATCAGTAAATCGACTTTCTTGCTATCAACCTCTTGATAGACTTTGTGTTCTACTACTTGGTGAATCTAAGTTATACATAAAGAACTCTTTAGACGTCGTTTGTGCTACCGCCCGGATGAACGGAAATGAATGAAAAGAAAAAAAGATTTCTAATGAAGTCCATCATTTGTTTCGTTAACAATTCATGGTACATAATACATATATGCAATGCTAGTTCCCAAAGGCCAACCTAGAGAGAAATGTATTGTTTTTTTGATATCTCTTGTAATTATTCTCTTTCCTGGTTCATACAAAAAACGAGAACTGTTTTTCTTGTTATGATTCACCCGCGCCGGTCGGCAACTGGAGTCGAGCGCCTCGTGGGGCGGCGTCGCGTGCGCGCGCGCAGGAGGTGCCAACGGACGCTGCGTCACGCGACGCCCCGTGCCCCGCGACGGATTTCTCTGGCGCGCGCGGGCCGGGCCGGGCCGGGCCGGGCCCCGTGCCATCCCGCGCGGCCGTGAAACAGCAGTGAAAATAAACGCGTCAGCTGTTGGCGCTGAGCGGTACGGACCCGGTGCGGCGGGAAGGGGAGGGGAGGGGAGGGGAGATCGAGCGGAATGGAGCTCCGTGGGGCTGGTGGATTCGGGGCAGGGAGCCGAGTGGTGGAGAGCGGGCGAAGGGTGGTGGGGCAGGGCCGAGAGGTATCCTAGAACGGTGGGAGCTGTGATGTAGGCGGCGGAGTACGGTGGAGCGACGTAGAGTGGAGCGGAATGGGGGTAGAGAGCTGAACTGAGGGGTGTAGAGTTGGGCTGGACCAAATGGACGAAGTATTGCGTGGAGGGGCGGAGCGAGGCGGAGTGGAACGGGACGGGGCGCAACGGGGAGACGACGAGAGGGGAATGAGGTTTCACAGGGCGGAGTAAGCGGCGTGACGCAGGGTTTTGGAGTGGATCTGCTGGCAGCTCCCGCTGACACATCCCTGCGGAATGGCAGATCGGCGGGGAGTTGCGAACGCTCCCCACGTTGAGTCCCAAAGGAGCTTCTTTCGATCAGTTTATATCTACACCATTAGGGAGACGCTACAGTACAATTTCGAAACCTTTTCTGTCCTAGAGCTACCAAAGTTAATCTTTAAAAATGTGTTTTTTTTAATGAACGACGTATTAATAACAAGAGATTAACAATAAATTGAGTTTGGGATAGTGTTCGTTTTGTTATAATTGTGTACGTTCTTATTCGTTGAATGTTTGTCGTTCTAGACGAGAAGTGGGAATTGCTAAATGCAAAACAAGCATCGCTGACAACCGGTACCGAGGTCTTCGGTCGCGGTGCACGATTGGACAAACGATAACCGAACATCGCGACCGCGTGGCCTCGAACGAAGCTTAACGTAAAACCTACGTCAAGTATACGGGAACAGTTTACAAAGACAGTATTATGACGGCCACTGCGAAAGATAACTTATCGTTTATCTTGAGAGCCAATTGCATTGGGTGAAATATAAGGATATAAAAGGTTTACAAAATAAGGTTAATAATAAAACGCTAAGGTATAGTACTTTCTAACATTACGGTTTCTGAATGTGACCCTCAATGAACATTGAACGTTTCATACTAGCTAGATAGCTGGGTCGTATTTAAACAGTGGAGAAGAATTATAGGGACTGGCTGCTGTGCTAAGTATTTTTTCGCAGTTTCTCTGGTGAGTACCAGGAGAATGCCAGAGCAGTTCCCTAATAAATGGACCACTGATATTTCTTTATCCATCCTTACTCTCCCCTCTCCACTTGTACTTACATTAGAGTAGAATACACTTCTACGCATGCCAGATCAGTGGGAAGCTTAGAGCTTGTGCTTGGGACGGTGCCCCGCCGGGGAGAAACCTCTAGGGGCGAGTCCATTTGTAGGTCGGTGATGGATGCCACGTTCCAGCACGGGAGGAACACCGCCATACCCTGGCTCTTACTTGCACCACATTTACGGAGCTAATGACGTAATGATGCAGCCGGAATAAATCCATTCACTCACTTAAACGTTTCTTTACATAAATTAAATTCCTAAGCTCTATTTTCTCTTGTATTAATTTTCATTGTTTTATAAACCGAACTGTAAATAAATGGTTAAATTATTTGTTTTATTGCTTCTAAAAGGAACTTATTTCTCGTGTCAGCTGTTCGCTGCCCTTCGCTCTAAACGTTTCATTTATTAGTCCTAGATCCCTTGGCAAATGCTTATTATTGCAACAGAGTATCGTTACTCTAGTGGAGGCAGAACGTTTGCGGAGGCTCCTGGGAATGGAGACCGATCGTTACGCGTTCTTAATTCAAAAGTTTTTGCTGAAGTTATCTTCATGCTTTGCAGGAGCTCCAAGTTAGAATTACGTGCGTGACCTGTGAGTTCTTCTTACTTAGAGAAAAGCAATGTGTGCCAAATGCTGAAATGTGTCTGACATTACTTTCTGTGCAAAATTTCTACCATTAACTTGTAGCCGTTGAGGGATAGTTAAATAGAACACATTTGTTCAAATAAGCATCTGACACAGTCATGTTCAATATAAAGAATGTCAAAAGAGCACAGATGAACCTGTTCCATCATCATGCAAAAGAGGATTCTAAGTAAATAATTATTTGATAGAAAGCTATTCACGCATTGTATTTTCACCGAAAACCTGGAAAAAGTGAAATGGAAAGTTGAAACGATAAAACGCTTTAAAAATCTCTTCCCTAGATCGAAGTGAGTTACGGATAATGGATTTGAAGCACAAATGGAGTGCAAACGCGCAGATTGATATCAGAGTCTGATTGGCTGAGGGACTTTTTAAGAGAGGCAACTACGGGTAATCGATAGAGATTTGCGTGACGTGTGTGGTAACCTACTCCAACCAGCTTAGAGGGCGGTGTTTCTTCGCGACATGTTATATAAAAACAAGTGATTCTCAACCATGTTTGATGAATTCATCAATGGTGTTCGATTCCATTCACAAAAGGTCAGGAAAAATAGATGCAAACAGCCATATTAGTTAAGTGAAAATGAGCGATTTTCGAGCGAGACAATTTCGATGTTTTGTTGCGTGTCAGCAAAGTACAAATTGAGTCTGTATTGCCGCTTTCAGATGCGATTCAAAAGAAGAAATACTGTTTCAGGCATATTGAAGTGCATTTATACTTGATTAGTGATTCCGGGCGCGTCAACTGCGAAGGTCTTTAGTCCCGTAAGTGATATGCATGTTTTATCCATCTCTGCATTGCGATATCCGACGTTGACCTACCTCGACTTGAGGGAATTTTCCTCAACCAGGTCACTCTCACTAGCGAGACACTGCCCTAGCAGGGACAAATTCTAAGCTCCCAACTGGTCCTCGAACAGTGGGAAATGCGAGTCTGTTTGTATATAAGAGGCGAGGAAAGGACAAGGAAAAGGAAGGAAAGATCACGGGGTACAGCTGACAAGCTAGTGTCTGAAATCCTGCCACCGTCTGATCTCGAATCCTAGGACCTCCCGACCATAGGCACTGCATTGATGCCCTGAGCCATCTTTGCCGGTGCATGTCTTCGAGACCAAACTAAAATATTAAGGAGTCGTTCGTATTTTATTACTATACTAGTACATATTAAAGTAATAATAGTAATAATATTATTATTATTAATATAACCACTACCTAGGTTTAACGAGTTTTCAAAGGGTGATATGAAGTTATGGAGTATCAGGTTGCTCATACACAGCGAACAGCAAGTAGTACAAATAAGAAATATTTAACAGATAAAAAAAGGATATTCGCTATCCCAGTAGACATTATTTTTATTCCACTATCTAGGCAATTTTCGCAAGGTAACTTACAAGCTCTGTGGTGATGAAAGACCAGTTACACATTAGTTTTACATGATCTCCAATTATTATTTGCTAGAAAAAAAAGTTTCTCCCAAATTCCGTTTAGGGGAAAATTAATTCAGCAATGACGTCTGTATAGAATTTAGGTTTCACAAATGTGCAGAAGTAAATTTAACGTGAGGCAAAGTGGCGACACGTTGGAGAGAATTCGAAAAGAGTGTGGAAAGTCTCGCTCTACTGTCAGCTTTGAACCTGAGCAACAAAATTTACACATTAGGTAGTTTTACAGAATCTGTAGCTGGATACAGCTTCTGAGCCAGAAATTCGAAACATAAACCGAAAAAAACGGAAAACTGCATACAGTGTATCTTGTCATCCTGTTGTGACATCTTCTGTGACGTTGAGAGGAAAGTAATCCCTGCAAATTCAATTCATTATTCGGAAGAAGAAGTATGTGGTCAGTTGTCAAGATAGAAACCATTTATCATGTCTTCTCAACTTTTCCATTTTCAGGAAAGTCGGAATACATGAAAATGTTCGATAGGGCGTTTGGTTATCTCCACTGGCAACGCCCTAAAACTCACCAAAACTGGTTTTGTCTGGATACAATACCGTACGATCAACAAATCCTTACTGAGAGTACGATAGCAGACAAACCTGTTATTGTTATTCAGGATTTGAAGAGAAAATAATTTCTCTTTAAATGTTGATGTGGCATGCGATCAGAATGTCGTACTCAAAGAAGCAGAGAAATGTCTTAAATACAAGATTTTGGAAAAATAGATCAGCCTGAATGGGACGTAAAACACACACAGTACCTATAGAAGTTGGACTGAGATTTGTTCGGCAAAAATTATGTAAGATCATGCCAAAACATCGAGGTCATTCAGAAGACTGCAGAGTGAAAGACATTGCGTTATTCGGGACACACCTAATCTTCCGAAAATATTGTAGTTTCAACAGCAAGTAGCTGGTTGCAACTTGGAATACTTACACTATAGTTTATTAACACCGAAAATATTAAGATGCCATTTTTGGATATATCAATAATAATAATAATATAATGATAATAATAATAATATAATGAATAATAATAATAATAATATAATTAATAATAATAATAATAATATAATGATAATAATAAAAATAATCCCGATGATAACGATAAGTGTTCAAAACAGGTGCTGTGTAGCTCAAATCTATTTTAAAAATAAACAATATCAACCGTACGAAATTGAAACATGTAATCAGGAACCAACAACAACTAACAATGAAAAACCCATACATAAACGTATGGTTCACTGAGAAAAAACTGTTTATTATCTGATTAGGTATGACGAACGACAGAATAGAACGATACAGACGATTTGAACCTTGACATTTGAACACTGCTTGACCTGGAAAACCTTATCGATTAACATTTATTTATTATTCCTACAGAAACGGTAGAACTGATACCTGGTACTATTCGAAACGATTTGTAACTGGTATAAAAAACAAAATTACACTTTAAAATACAGTGGAAGTGGGCCGCGTTTCTCAACTATTATTATTATTATTATTATTATTATTATTATTATTATTATTATTATTATTATTATTGGAAAGTGCATATTCCAGATAATTTATAATGTCTTGTTGATATCTGATCTGAAAATTTATTTTAACTACAGTCCGAAAGGTCAGACAATTATGTTATCTAAAATAGGCAGGCAAAAATGCATTAATTTGAACGAACACGTGCTTGCGAATGGGCATTAATTCTACGTAAGTGGGGGTGCAAAGAGGGATGTAAACAATGAAAAATCACCATATAAAAAAGGGTCTATTGTAAACGATCAATAATTAATCTTTAAAATTTTCAGTTAGAATAAACAAATTGAATAATGATTATATATTTTACATCAATTAATTATTAATACAATTACTATACTAATACTATTACTAATTATTAATATTATTACACATTAATTATATATTTTATATCAACACTTACATGAAAGGAAACAATTGTTTTTTAAGATCTTGATTGCACATCGTTCCTGAGTTTGATGACGGAGAATTTGGTTAACTCGCGACGCTGTCTCTAAGGCCTGACACACGATTGTTGCGTTGACGCACGTAGAATAACACTGAATCTTATGCGGAACGACCAAAGCGTTCGTGTATCGTTTGGTATAAGATACAATGTTATACTACGACTTGTATTAGTTATCGTGCGTGAACGCAACGATCGTGTGGAGGAGCCCTAAGAAAAGTCATTGCGTACTCCCTTTTGAATCTTAGAATGACATCTGTGAAAGTGCGAAGAAGTCGATCTCACTTGTGTACTTGCAAGCACTGTAAAGGGACGCATTGTATATATAATGATACAGAGAGCTCTGCCCTTAAAAGGGATCGTAATCCTTAGTCAAAAGTAGGATGGTATTCCTCTTGAGAAAACAAAGCCTGACGGCATCAATGAAAGAAATGAAAAATCTTGATTGCTATGATCTTCCATCATTCTGATTTTTAACACTCCCTTGCCCTGCGGCCCCGACTTTCAGAGAAAGACAAAAAGCGACAAATCCTTCCTGCTGTCCATAATTTCAGAGGTATTTGAAGCTTGATCAAGATAGAAGCCAGGTGAATAAAAGGGAAAATTATAAGGAAAATAAATAAAAAATAAAGGAGAATATTATAAATTAAGCCCTAAAAGCTAAAATTGTCTATAAAGTCAAAATGAGTATATAAATAAACTCTAACAGTGCAATTAACTGATCAATATTATTAAGTCATAAAAATAGCAATAATAATAATAATAATTATTATTATTATTATTATTATTATTGTTGTTGTTGTTGTTGTTGTTGTTGTTGTAATAATAAAGACAATTTGCAAAATTTTTGATCTCTAATTATAACATACGGTTCTTATAAAAAGAAATATTCAAACAAAAATTGTGAGAAAGTGGCACACGCAGACTAGAAATAAAAATAATGTGATTGCAATATTGTTAGTTGTTTTAGTTGTTGATTCAGACGTCTGGAATTTGCGGAAGTAATGTAATATAAATTAGCTAGTGTTGCATTTCTTGGAGTGAAAACTTCAGAAAAATCTTCATGGTGTCGAAAAGTATTACAGATTTTCTTCATTTATGTAAATTTTGAACAAAATTCACATTTCTTTAAAAAGCAATAATTATGTGCTTGTGATAGGTAACAAATTATTGACGAAAAATCGTGACGAAGACTCGTCAAAGAAGCAGCGGAAAGAATCAAAGCACGACCGTCTTACACGAACTAGTAGTGCTGCTTCAACATGAACTTCTTTCTCGCATTATTTTTTACAGTTTCCTAATACATACTACGTAAATCATAAAAGTATAATAATTAAAACTACAAAAGAAAAAAAATCCACCCGACAATTTTTTTCCACGTAGTGATTCGAAATCGGTTGCTTAGGTTTATTTAGTACTCCTTGATGATATCCGTACATCATCAGCCTCACAGGTAACATCCTTCCAGACGCCTTAAAAACAAAGTTTAACATTTGCGTTTCCATCAATTGAGGTGGAAATCCTACCCACCGGTTAGCAGCTACCATTGTTCACAGACGGACGGAGGGACTGGCAGAGGGTCGTTTTGCCTCAAAATTTTCCATATCAAGGACCCACAGAACGTTGATTCTGGCTACTCAGTATGTAATAGGAAATAATTAACTACATAGGGGAACATGAATTAAACAAATTTTCGAAATCGAGGACCTACAATACTTTTTCTACTGAAAAATTATCTTGTTTCGCTGCAGTATTAGATAATTGTCTTGTACTACGTAAGTATGCTACAAAGTTAACAGAACGTATATCAAACAATCTGGCAGGAAATAGAAATAATATATTACAGCTAAAGAATGTAATATCTATTAGACATTCTATCCGCTCTAGGGTAAATAATTCCTGTCTAATTTTCGGGTAGGCAACTTACCAGTACTTCACTCTTTTGCTGTTTTCTGTAATATTACGCTACGAAAGGAAATGCTGATTTGTTAATTTGCTTGGATGTATTATTTATATATTGTTTCCATTGTTTTTTTAAGATAAAGAAAATAAAAGGTATTTTTAAGACTTATTATTTTATTTCTTTTTTATTTTCCCTCTCCAGTTACCCTGGGGAGGCGGAAGTTTATTCAATTTTTGGGTTCAATCTAAGCCGGTTAGGCTTTTGCAGTGAGGATCTAGCCTTAAAAAATACTACTTATTTTTGTCTTAAAACTATTACAGATGGCCTCATTCGGTGACTTCTTAGTTTCAAAAGTTTTTAATATTAGTTGTAAAATGCGGGGCGCAAGCGCCCCGATGCGCCGTGCCAGAGCGTCCAGCTGTCTCCCTAGGAATTGGTGCCTGCTTGAGATGCGGGGGGGGGGCGTGACTCAATGAAGCCTTGCCTGTGCCCACGCGGGCGGGGCGGGGCGGGGCGGGCGGGGCGGGGCGCGCTTCAACCGCTTCCGTAACTCCGTCGCTCTATCGACGCTATCTGCCCCTCTCCCCTTCCCCTCTCCTCTCCCATCCTCCTGCTGGCAGCCGCCCAGCGTCAACATCCGCGCCACCCGAGCTGGAGCTCCGGATGTGACGTCCGCCGCCGCCTTCGTCGCCGCTCCCCTTCCAGCGCTCGGGAGGCGAAACGCGCAAACCTCGCGGAAAGGGCGCGCGGCGGGGCGGGAACTTGGCGCGGACGATGGCGAAAGACCCGCCTGCGCCTCGCTCCTTTTAATCTTGCTTTATTAGGAAAGGGCGGTCCGAACTGACCGCTGCGGTAGTTTTCCGCTTCTTGTCATTGAGCTTCAAATCCAGGTTACTGCAATTGGAATTTACGATTGGCCAGCCTTGGGGAAGGTTTCTGCTGCTCCCTTTGCGGCCAAGTGTCACTACTGTAAATTATGCATATTATCATTACATGACACTATTATTATTATCCAACTAAGATCCTATTAGGGGCAAGGGCCTCCTGCCACTTGCAGGGAATGCTGAATGAAGTGATAGGGTAAAAAGACTAGGATTATGGTGGGAGGTAGCAGATGGGGTGGGGGAGGTAATCGTGTCATTTTTGAACCAGCCCAGCATTCGCCTTATGACCCAGGAAACCATGAAAACCCCGGTCAGGATGGCCGTCCCGAGGATCGAACACGTACCTTGCGATTGGAAGTCGGCGCGCTACGCACTGAGCCTCATCGCTCGGTAACATGACATTAATATATCATAAACAAAATCTATGGTAGTGGGAAGCAATGATCCGGACCTGTTAAACCATTGGGGCATAATTAAGTGCCTAAAGAAATTCATCTGTCTCGGTGTAACTTCAACAAGAGATGATTGTGATAGCAAAAATGCTCTAAATAAAACAAATATAGGTATTCAAATTAGCAGATGTTTCAATCCATTGTCATCGAATTCAAGCATAAAAAGAAACACCAAAATTACACTAGAAAACAATTGTTCAAAATCTATTCACATATGGAGCCGAGTTAAGGACTGCTAATGCCAGGCATAGAAATAGGATTAAAGAAACAGAAATGGAATATTGGAGGTTGTGTAATCAGATTACAAGAAAATAAATAATTAAAAATCAAAGAATAATATAAATAATGAAATCTGGAAAATTCTACTTAAAACTAATAGAAGCAAACTGAAGATGCTCTATTATGGTATGGGCATTTAAGAAGGTTGGACTGTGAACGACTCCCAAAGAAGATTAGGGAATACCATTCTCAAGAAAGAAGATATAGAGGAAGACCAAGAAGGACGTGAGAGGAAGACATATGATCAATGGATCGACGAGAGATTTAGACGATAATGCTTGGGAAATCGAAAGAAAAGGAGATTAGGCAGCGAGAAATGGCGCCAGATTTAAATACTCGCTTTGCTGCCATCCCATCATTTTTTACCACCATCCCATCATTAACATTCATGACCACTCTAATCATTCACCAACTGGAGGACGAATAGATGCTCAGATAAAATTTATCATAAATTAAATATCTTTTGTAGAACTCCAAAAACTTAAATTTTAAAGAAATTTATTGTAATTCCGAAGCTGATGCATTCATATGCTTCGATTCTGACGTATATCATATGTTACGGTGTCATCCAAAGTGAGCTTTCATGTCACTACAGTGACGTCACTATGGCAACGTTCAACATCCCGATTGGATGATACCGTAACAGCTGATCTAATCCATGCACAGCTCTAATTAAATCCAGCTATAAAACGTTAGTTGCTCTGTGCGATCGGGAAGGACACGTAGACATTTGTTCCAATTGAAGGAAATAAACTTCATATAACGGGAAATCTGAGCGGCACATCCTATATTTAGATATAAACTTTTTCAGAAAATTTTATTTCAAAATGTAAAAACACTGATAGAAGTATTTGAAGATACGAAACTTATTTCAAATCTTGACAAAACTGTTGAAATTTTTTCCTGAATCTGCTTTCCACCCTACCGCATTTTCAGATTTTTTGTCTTTCTTTGATTGAAGGATTGAAAATAAGGAATGTATATTGCACATTATGGGCAAACTATTTAAATGTTAATGAGCATAAAAAATAAATTAGGGATAGAAAAGCCACTAATAGAAGATAATAAAATAATAAATGAGGCATATAATTCATGGAGATGAAGTTCCATATGACTCTTCCAAGAATCTTCCTCTCTAGATTAAAATAAGAGTATGGTTTTTGAAATAAGTGAAAACAATTAAAGAAGTAATGCAGTAATTCAATAAAAATTGCAGTTTTAAGCATGGCATATGTAGTACATTCACCCTTTGTATTTTGAAATGAACTTTCAGGTCGCTTTGACTCGAAATATTACAGATCGAAGTGAACAAAAATACGTAAAAGTTGTCTCATTCCAAGTCGGAATGAGCTACGAACATCAGTCTCAAGTTCGGTGTCGAAAATGTTGAAACCCTCGTTACTGCGAGAAATACTGGGAGATTTGTTTTTTCTATAAATAATTTCAAATAGCACTTTGCTGATAATTTGTTTGTTTGAATAAAATGTATGTACCCACTTCAAGTAGTTCTTACGAGTATAATAATGCACGTTTTATTGTCAATAATATCAGGATTTCTTCTTGTCTAACGTTTGTGCATTCGACATTCGAGTATAAAATTCATCTTTAAAGTACTATTCGAACTTTCCTTTCACGCCCATTGTATTAGACTGAAATGTATTTTCCTTTCCCATTGTGATAGTCTTCTGAGAATGTTCCGAGAAAGCCTATCACATGTTCATGTATAACTAACACATGAAGGATATGAGCTCACGCAACAAAATAATGTAGTACGTTGTACTCTAATCGCAGGCGAATGGGATCGGGAAATGACTAGAGAGTTTTCGACAGCACTTGCTTCACGGTGTCAGCTCCCCGTAATTAAAGCACTCGCTGAGCGAGGCGTTTCGGCGAAGCAAATGAGAGAAGCCACGGAGGAAACTCCGGAGAGTCCGGGGCTCGATTCTCGGCTGCGCATCTCCTTGATGCATAGCCGGAGACTGTCTCGAATCGCCTCCCTCCCTCTCGCCTTAGACTCTCTGGGACTCATATTTGGGGGATGCAACTGAATCATGCAATCTCCTTATCTCCTTATGCATCGCCGCAGGCTGTCTCGAATCGCCTCCTCCCTCTCGCCTTAGACTCTCTGGGACTCATATTTGGGGATGCAACTGAACATGCATCTCCTTATCTCCTTGATGCATCGCCGCAGGCTGTCTCGAATCGCCCTCCCTCCCTCTCGCCTTAGACTCTCTGGGACTCATATTTGGGGGATGCAACTGAACATGCCTCTCCTTATCTCCTTGATGCATCGCCGCAGGCTGTCTCGAATCGCCTCCCTCCCTCTCGCCTTACACTCTCTGGGACGTGGGGATGCAACTGAACTTGCGCCGCTGGCGTTGAGACCTCGAGGGAATCACACGCGCCGAAAGCCGCGGCTCTGAGATACTCGCAAGCGAGGATTTTGCGATGTGAGTAAAGCTCTGAATTTTAGTAAAATGTCATCGGATAATTGTAACGATTTTACAACTTTCCCAATAAGAATCGGTTAACTTTTCCTTTGAAGTTTTTCAAAATATTTTCATTTCGTGTTGTTTGCCTATGTTAGCTTTCAATACCACTTTTTGGTAATTTTCCAAATTGATGTTCTTCCTTTTTCGACATTTTCCTCCCTTTTTCCTACTTACACTGATCTCCATGAAGCTGGATCGATACCCTTAAAACTGAACAACTCGAAGGCGCTGTCGCAATTTGTCTTTATCTGCAGGAGGAGGCACCATATCAATCAGGCTGTGTTGAACTAGGTATCCAGGACCGGGAAGGGTTAAAATCACTTCGAGAGAGGGAGACGATAACAGCCAATATTTACTGGGTTCTATCATGAACGCCAATAGACTTTTTCGGTCTCAAGGAATCCAGTTTCGGCCTTGTATGACATACCTTGAGTTTTCCATATCTTTCGAGAACCTATCCATCGGCGCATGATATATAATCAGCTTTGTGCGGAGCTGTACAAGTTCGAAGAATGAAAGTGTTTTCACCGGTGACTTACGAGGATTCAAAAGATAATATTTTAGTTCAGTCTAGCATTTTGTAAAGAACGGCGAGCGAAACAAATTCGTAGGCATCGTGGCGGAATTTAGTATGCCACTAACATTAATAATTATTTTCAGTAGTAAAACTGAAAAGTATTGATAGAGTTTGCACAAAACATCTGGTGGTTATGTGCAATCATGCCAACAATGAAGATAGTTTCTCCCCCACGTGAGTGCTGAAAAGGGTAAAAGTTTGAAATAAATCAATTATTAACTTTTTTAGCACTGATAATTTGTCTTATTTTACTTACCTGTTTGCCCTACCTGTATACCCCGATTTTCATCAGAATAATTAACTATTTTCATGCCCATTTAATTTAAGAAATACACGTGCCTCTTTGCCTTTTTTATGCAAAATGGATATCTGCCAATTCGGACTCCAGTGATTAAATGAAATAAGAATTTCATAATAAGAATGGATCACAACTAGGTCTTAATCCGAGGTATTTAACAAATTTCAGCTCAAAAGCTTCTAGTATGGTAGTTACGTGTGACACATTAACCCATGATTTTTGGCACACATCCCGAATTGGGAGTATAAAATTGCCTCTCCATGTGCACCAATCTTAACCATCTTTGGAACAGCGGTAATAGAACGTAATGCTAACGTTTGTACAGAATTACTGTCCAACAGATCCTTAAACACTGATTTTTACAACCGATAATTCCAGATCGTATTGTGGAGGTGATACCAATACTTTCTTTCTCTCTACTAAAATATAGGAAAGAAAGGTAAAAATGGATAACTGGTAAGATGGTCTCCGGTATGGTTTCCGGAAAGATATCGAAAGTCGCCGTTTAATACGCAGTCTTTTATGATACAATAAGATCACCTCCGTACTCCCACTCGGCAAAATATTCACTGTGATATTGATGCCGACCTGGATGGCCGAAGTGGCAGTTTAGGACCTCCCGGTCAGAGGGACTGCAGTGACATCAGTTGATGCCCTGAGTTATCTCTCCCGGTTGGGTGTGCCGGTTAAGGTTAATGAGGGACATAGAGGGCGCCCGGCGCGGAGGTGGCCCACCACACCCGGTAGGTACCCGGCATGAATCGGCTTCCCCTAATGGCCGAAAAAGCCCATGGAAGGAAACAAAACACTCTAATATCGGTTCAACCGTTTCCTCGCGGCGTCAACAGGCTGGGAACTCTGGAGCGCTTAGATTCCACCGGCCCTCATTACGTTTTCGACCGCCGCCGCGCCGCCCGCCTTGCCGAGGGCCTCATTTGCCGTCGCGTCGGCGTATCGACAGGCTGAATAATGAAGCGCCACGCCATAAAACCGACCTTCGGCACCTGGTCGATGCAGCTAATACAAGTAATGCTCCTACGGCGACGACGGCGATGGTGTCAGTGTCAGCGGATGTGTTGACGCGCGCGTCACATCAGATCAACAGTAGAACTTCGCGTCAGTCCTCACGCAACATGGGCGAAGAGCTGAAGAGTGTTTAGCACGATCCCAAGGGTGGGTTGCTCGAGCTGAAACGTGCGTACGTATTTTGGATGAAATGTGCCTTTAGAATTAGTTACCCATTCGGCATTGAATTACGTAAATAATGAAACTGAGTAATAAAAACTAAAACTGAAAAAATTGGTGAAATGGTGGAGCATTAGGGTTATTCGGAAGTGGTTCATATCCTTGAACATGAAGTCATTGGAAAAAGTCGGATGTTTCTAATGATGACATGTACTTATATGGAACCATAAAGTAGACGCTAAGAACTTCACAACTAGATGTTTTGTTTTGGCAATAAAGTATACACCAACCTTGAGCCAACGATATGTTTTTTTCTTCTCTACTCAGCAATATATTGGCATAACATTTCTTTAATTTTACGACATCCCATTGCTTTCGACTGTTCCTTCCTTGTCCAAACGGGGCAAACGGAAAGGGACGCGGTGCTCTCCTATTACGGGTCATTTTTCCTTCTTTGTGTGCGCGTTATCGCGTGCTTCCGTCTCCATGAGAAAGCGCCGAGCAAAGTGCGCAGGACGTGCGGATTCTGATAACAGCTAAAACTTATAGATAAATAAAACGCATGGAAACTTATAGACAAATAAAACGTGGAATGCCCTTAGTAGAAAAATGCTTAGTTGCGGACGTGCGACGGAAGTTGGACACGTGAAGCCTTACCTGAGTTTCGGTGTAAAACTCAGGTGAGGCTTGCTCTCAAGAGTATGTTATGTTAATTGCGTCGGCTGAGTCTGAGCTGAAGGTCGGGGCCTGGCCGTCCATTTGGAAATCCGTGAGCGAAGCGATTGGTTGATTTATTGATTGATTGGTGTTTCCGGACGCGTCAATCGTTAATCATTATTCCTTTAAGTTAGCGGTTATTTCCCCCGGTGGATGGCGATACCCGGCGCCGACCTACATGTCAGTTTGCGTGGTTTTCCCTGCCTGTAGGGGAATTGTTGGTTTCTCCTGCTAGCGGGGCAACGCCTCAGCCGAGACAAACTCTAAGCTAACGACTGGTCTCCCGTCATGTGTGGTAGTGTAATACAAGTAAGAGGTGATGATAGGGCAAGGAAGAGGACGGAAATATCTCGCGCGATCCGCGGCCTTTTTGTTTGGGTGCCGCTTAGACTTTTGCGTGATGTTGATCGGAAAACCACCGATCAGAGCCAGAATTCTCCTCCCGACAGCGGCCGGATTCAACCTAGATATCTACTTATGACGAAAATTCTTCCACCTTCAGGACTCAAACCCTAGGAAACCCTCTCCAGGTCAGAGACACTGCAGTGACATCAATTGATGCCCTGTGGTAACTAAGCTGATGCGAAGCGAATTGAATTGCCCGTTTGAAATTGGCAATTTGTTAAGCCAACTACCCGAACACATTCAATGTTTTGAGTCACCTCTCGTTACACATCTCATTCGTTACACATCTCACATTGGAAGGAATGTTATCGGATGGACTTTTTTTTTTGACGCGTGAAAAATGCTATACTAAGGGTGTTCACAACAAATAGCTCGGTGAGTGTTTCTGAGAGCACTAAGAGTAATGTGAATTCAGTGGTGTTTCTGCCGCCGTGCACAATGAATGGAACCCGTTTCAAGCAGCGCTCATACCCTAAGGCAGCTCTTCTCCACGAGCTAAATACTCAAAAATGTCACAAGGATTTAGTGTAAGCTCTTGAGAATAATGCCCTTTCGTACTGAACCATCGCGAGATGGGCGGGAGGACGCATAGCAACCAGTGATCAGCAGGTGACGACCTTTGAGTGTGTGGACCGATGTGGCACTTGCGGTAATCGAGCATCTGCATATTCGGGCCTTTAGAAAGGGTATGTAATGCTTTTGAAATCTAGTGAACTCGTATATTCTAAAGTGCTTTGGAACATAAAATCAGTACTGACAGATCGAATACCTTAATAAATATGAGAATCAATTTTGGTGTGTCGTTAAATGTCCATGTACTTAGTCCATACCTCGTTCTTCCGTTTGTATAATTCAGATTTTTCACCCGTACTCGTATTCTCTCTCTCTCTCTCTCTCTCTCTCCACACACCACACACACACACACACACACCACACACACAATATATATATATATATATATATATTATATATATATATATATATATATATATATATATATATACAAAAACTAGTTACCGTGACTTTTGACCCAACCTCGTCCTCCTATCCATTTGCTTGAGTTTTGTTTGTCTGAAAGTGCTCGATTGCGGATCCCTCGTGGCAGCCGGGCGCCGGGCAGTCCGCAGCCCTCGGCGTCCAATCGGGGGGGCGTGGCGCGAGCGTTGCGTCGAGCTGGCGTTGCCAGACCCCAGAGCGCCGTCGCGACGCGTCGCGGCGCCAGCGTGGCGGCCGGTGGAGGAGGACGAGGTGAGAGGAGAGCAGCGTGAAGAATGAAAGCGGAGGGGCGTCCGGACGTTGCGGCGAGGGCCGCGCCCAATGACGGGACCCTGCGGGACGCCTCTGCGGCGCCGGGCCGGCGCGGGCCGGGGGCGTGGGCGTTCGCCGCGCCGCGGAGGCGTCGTCGTCGTCGCCGCCGCGACGTGGGGGCGGCAGTGGCGGCGGCGCCCGTGCCGGTTATCGACGTCGGGCCCCAGCATCCCGGGTCGGCTGGGCTGGGCTGGCGTGGGCCGGCGCGAGCCGGAGCGACCTGCACCCGGGCGGCAGCGTGCCAGCAGGCGGGCGTCGACCTCGAGACCCCCGGCGCCACGCCCACTTCCCCGCGCGGGGCACGGAAGAGTCGGAATTACGTAGTTCTGTGTAACAATTTATGAGGTTCAGACTTTGCGATCTCGATCGAAATTATCTAGCCTGCCGATGGAAAAAAACAACAACCTTGTACTGGCTGATTCGAAATTGCTTCCACTGAATGACAGTCACGCGTCACGTCTCAAAGTGACTGATTGACGTTTCCAAGCACGTCAACTGCAATGGACATTAGTCCCGTTCGTACGTTGATGTTTCATCGCATGAAATGCGGTATTCCTCCCCCTCGTCGTTGGTGAGATACGGCGTCTATCTTCATGTTGGCGGGGGATTTCGCCCTCGGGTTTTTCCTCCAGCGGGGTACCGCCCCACCCGGGACGTGCTCTAAGCTCCCGACTCATCTCCGGACAAATCTGGTAAAGTGCGAGTGAATGGGTCAATGAGGGGGCGGGGAGAGATCAAGGAAGAGGAAGGATGTTTTGCACGGTTTGTGACCCGTTTGTAAGGGAAGTGCTCCGGCATTTGAGTAGCGTTGAACGGAGAAATCACGGAAAACTACCGATCAGTGTAGGCGGCCGCTGCAATTCCCCTACAGTTAGGAGCTGATTTCCACTGAGTTATGGAGCTATTGTCGATAATCCGCCACTGTCCGTACTCGAACCCTCAGAACAAAACTCGGTGTCGTACCAAAGTTGAAACAGCGCAGGCCAAACACCGAATGTGACGCACTTGGCGTTGACTGCGCAACAATCACTGTGTTATAATTTCCTCTGCATTTTCGTGCGCTGGGATCTAAAGGTTTACGCGTTCCTTATACATACATTATCGCGCATCAACACAGCTTCAGTATATTTCCGGGGACAATGCATTATATCGTTGGACGGTGTTTCACATATTCGCCAGATTAATATTTCTTTTATATTTTTAAAACCGCCAATTTCCAATTATTTTTTTCTCGTGGAAGTAGCAACTTCGTCGATAATAAAATACCCACCTCGCGGATTGGAAGGTAATTGTGTATTACCTGTATCAAGCGACTGCGCTCGATGTCATTCTCGACACCTCAGTGTACAGAGCGGTTCCAGTCTCAGATGCTCTTACATGGGAAAACCTGAGCATATTTCTTTCATTGTAATGTTATAACTTTCCAGCCGACATCTCACTCAGTTTTGTGGAGAGTAGCACTTGAGTTGCATGCGTTGCGTGAAATCTCGTGGTGTTTAATTTCATGACAATACATCGGTGGCTTCAACGAGTTGGATCATTCACCCTACAGTCCAGTTTGAGCACCCAGCGATTACAACCACATAAAATCTCAAGAAAGTTTTGCGGAGAATAAAATTTTCAGACGAGTGAGAGAGTTAAGAAGCAATTTTTGACCTTTTTTTAACAAAATTTCGGAGTATGTTTTCCTAAGCTTAGAAATGTTAATAAAGAAATGTGAAATGTTGGTTGAAGTAAAGAATTCAGTTGAAAAGTTACTTTTTATCTCAAATAGAAGTTATTGACTCCTGAAACTTTTGGAACCATCCTCGTACATGGTCTTTTCTAGCACATTTTCCCCTTTAGATACTATTTGAGGAACTTTTCACTAATTTCAAGGATCTAATTTTAATTGTTAAAAAATTGTTAAATCTAATCTAATTTTTCTTGTTATTTCTATAGTGTGCGCCGTTCTTGTCAAGTGTTTTTTATTGTCTGTTATTTATTGTATTTATTTTTTATTGTCCAGTGTTGCATAAATGTTGTTTCTATTGAATATCTCTTCTTGACATGATGTTATCCTATTTGTGAGGGCAATTAAATGAGCTTGTTTTACGAGTGGTTTAGTCGTAGTCACTTTGTATAATGACATGTGAGATTGATTAGTAATCACATTATTGTATGTACTAATCAGAAAGTTATTTTACATTTAAACGTATGTATATATGTTAATTTACATCGGCTTATGACTGATTCTGCTTGCTAGGATTATCCTAACTCTTGATGCTTTTGTATTGAGTGTTCTCCACTGTCTTTGCGAAAAGTCTGCTCCCACTCCAGTAACATTTGTGTTGAGAAATTTCCCTATCTCTTCTTGATAGCACAACTGGAAGGTTAGAACTTAGTTGTTGTGTAAGATTTGTGGACGCGAGTCAGTTGTTTTCTTCCTCACTAAACACTTAACATGAGGTACTCTACTGTCAATTACGGTTGTTTCTGACAAAAACCGACAACTGTATCCTAATTAAATTCGTATCCGAAATGAAATCGTAAAGCGCTGTCGTTTCGTCTCGATATTTTGGAGAAGTTTATGGCTCATAATAATTATTGAGTTTCACCCTTCCCCTCATAATGTTTATCTGGGTAACTTATTGCATCTGCGTGTCATAAAATTGTCATTCATGACATTATCGCTGTACAGTGAACACATTTGACGATGAATCTTTGCATCCCTGTGTCCGTCTGGAGGCAGATAGCGTACCTTGTATTGAGCGGAATAGGCGATGTCCATGTTCAAGTTCACATCGCCTCATGTAGTAAGTAATTTCACTCAACGTGCTCGAATACAGGGGCGTGGCACACCAGGCAATTGCATCTCTAGGACCACTTATTAATTTTTTCTCAGACAATCAGAATTATTTTGGAGTAGTCCGAGGAATACCGTATAAGCTCATTTCTTCAGGGAGAATATTTTCCTTTTATGGAGGGATACTATCAAAGTATAATTGGTAATAAATATGGTAAGCCATCAAACTCTAGTAACGTCTATGTTGTATGGGTTATTTACTTATTAAGGTATCCAGTACAGAGAAGTAATTAGTGAACAATTTTTTTTTGAAGTCGTTAAGTAATCGAATTGTATTTGGTTATAAAAATACTGTATTTTTTGTAAATTTACAAAAAAATTTTGGATATAACTTTTTGGGGATAGGATTTAATATGGTATAATGGTTCACGTTTGTTTACTGTTGATTGGGGGTGTTAATGGTGTACCTAATAATCATAAACACATCTTTGTATCGTGTTTTTAATTTTTATTTTGTAGGAAAGAATAACTTCATATCCCGGTTTTTACCGGGGGATATTGAAAATACATTGGAAAGGCAGAATTGCGTGGTAAAATACTATTTAGGTAAAGAACAATAATGCACTATTAGCTGTTATTTTGAGTATTCTGAAAGTTCACATGCCCCATATAACGTGAGGGTATTACGCCATCAATCAAACGAAAAGTATATTAACGAACTGTACGAAACAGCTAGTGTGATTTATTGAATTGCGAAAATTTGAAATGCATAGCTAATGTATTTAATGTAATATTCGGTTCAGCGTATTGGATTTCATAACCTAAATATAATACACTAGCTTTGATCTCCGGCAAATGCACATGTTCATTTGTATTCACCACTTTAAACTCGCTACTGCGAAAAAAATCTTAAATTTACTAAATCGATAGTGCACTATCTGTTCTTAAATAAATGTTGATGACCAAAACAAAGAAATTTTCTAGTGCGATTTGCGGAGAGCGAAAATTACACTAGTCGTTTTTAGATGTACGTAAATATATACTATACGGACACCTAAGAAACTATACCTCGTTTATCCAAAACAGTAATTTATCAGGAGTCCAAAAATAATTGATTGGTATTTTTAATAATTAAATATATGAGGAATCTGATATTTGACTAGCGCGGGGTTGGGCTGTTACAGTGCCGCGTGGTGGAAGAGGCAGAAGACTGGTTGCTATTCAGTATAATAATCCGATGTATTAATGTGTTGACGTGTGTGTGCTTCTAGTATTTTTGGTTACGATACACGTTCGTTACGACAGTGTGTGTGTCATGTCCTCTTTCTGTTAGTCATAAACCTGAGATTCCTGCATTTGGGGGATCAGGCGGACTATATAAGCTTATATTATTTTGTTTCCAATGCGAAAATACTACCGTAAGAATGTAAAACATTTTTATTTTACTAGTTTAAAAAAATAACCTCTAAGAGGCTCGTGGTCCTGGTTAGAACGTACGTGATCCTGTGACGGGGGCCGCGTGTGGTGGCTCACTTCTTCTGATCCTAGGGTTCGAGTCCCGGCAAAGGCGCAATTTTCGACACTACGTAGAGAGATAGGCCGAGTAAGCCGCTGTCTGGAGAAGAACTCTACGGGCCGGCTGTCATAATTGGTAGTTTTACGTGGTTTCTCCAATCAACACCGGGGGAATGCTCTAATAAACTCCACGGACCGCGCGCGGTCTTTCCTTACTGTTCCTCGTCTTATAAGCATCCCTTACTTACCCTCACTTCACTCTTACACTCGCATGCAATGCAGTGCAGTGCAGTGCAGTGCAGTGCAGTGCAGTGCAGTGCAGTGCAGTGCAGTGCAGTGAGGCCAATGCCCTCAGCTGTTGGAAGGCATCTTTAATAAATAAATAAATAAATAAATAAATAAATAAATAAATAAATAAATAAATAAATAAATAAATAAATAAATTCACAATGTAAGCTGATTTTGATAAAAATGGAGGTACGTAATTTTGATGTACGGAAAAGATGCACGAGCGTGAATTTATTCTGTGCTTTATGCCGAAACACATGTCAGGGTTTGCTAGTACACTTATTTCTGAAGGTGGAAATGAAATGAACTGACACAAGTTTCTTTGTGGGTATGTCATTCCCTTTCAGGAGCAGGCAGGCTTCCGAGAGTTGAATTGAGTACGAATGTTGACGTCGTGTTGAACAGATGAAGTTGGCTTACTCGACCGACTTTCTGAGAGAGACCTCCGGTGATGTCGCGAATCGCTGTCCGTGGGCTGCATGTGAAGCACGTTGACAACCAGTGCACGTGGAATGTTCCTTCAACACTTGTGAATGCCTGTAGAAAATGACGTCACAAGCGTGTCTTTGCGTCTCAAAAGAGTGTTGCAGAAATTACTCTCTCTATGTATGAGTAGAAAGTTTTTCTCTGACGCTGCCAATTTGGAGATTCCAAGTAGTTATTCATATTTCTGTTGTGCTGTCCGTTCATGATTTCTGATCCGTTCCTGACTTGAATACGAAGGAGTAGAGTTCTTTGGATAACTACGATATAGAAATTGAATGCATTAAGTTTAGCTAAGAAAGGGTATTTATCTTCACAGTAAACATACACGAAACTTCTTTTCAGAATTGCTTTACGCAAGGATCATTACTCATGATTAAGATCTGGAAGTTTATGAAAAATATTATTTTTAATTATGAGCTTTATCATGTGCACAAATCGAACACATACGAACAAAAAGTAGGTCCTTTTATGTAGCACATTAGTGCATTTTATTACGTGAATTTCCATTATATTTAAGTTATTATTAATATTTTAATAATTGATTTTTATTGTGAATGTGGTATATTTCTCTTGGAATTTCTATGAAGATGCATGTTTGTCTCCTCAAACCGAAAAGTGTATTTCACAAGTGTGAATCCAAATACTATTCTTGAGAAATCGTGGAAATGTCTTTCGTTCGTTGCAGCTGTATTTGTCTGAACTTCATTCAGATGATACAATAGCGCTGACACCCGGAAACAATTTTTCTATTATGAATGATGTCGTAGCGATCTTGGACCGCAAGATCGCTGGTTCGAGTCCCGCCTCGGGCATGGTTGTATTGTGTTCGTCCTTTCACTCCTTGTGTTCATCATATCGTGTTATCCTCACAGTTTCCATACCGTTACAAGCAATAATGGTCGCTAATGACCTAGAAGTTGATGCAACCTTAAATTAAAAAAAAGGATCTACGTGAACGAAGTTATGCAAAAAACGTCCCAGCCACAAGAATCAATATGCTTAGTGCTTGAAAAGTTAGCAGTATTATTAATGACCGCCATTTCTTTTTATTTACGTTTTTGTGTTTTTTTCACTCTGCCTAACACCAATTAAGTCATAATTTGCATCGAGAAAGATATCTCTGGTTTTAGTTGTGGAGGCGCAGAGCAGATTTGATGATAAATATGAACTATCCGAAAGGTCACGAAGGGAAGAACTGTTCGAACTTAAACTTGATAACTTCGTTTCGGTAATAACTTCCCACTCACACATGCTTGTTTGTTCGTGCCCAGACCTTCTTTGAAGGTCTTGACTCAACGTATCGACGTAATGAACAAAGACGGCAGATAAACGCACATTCTATTAATGCTATAAGTTTATTGAAATGTAGTGTTTATAGTATAAAACCGGTTAATTACTGAAAGCCATAAAACGTGTGGGGTCCATTACCTTTCGTAGTAAAAATGACGAAATTCGGTTGAATGGAAAGTTTAAATTTCTTTTTCGGCGAAAACCCTTAGTGTTTTAAATAAACCTTTAGTGTTTAAAACATTAAAAACCCGAAGTGTAAAATGTTTTAATGAAAATCGGAATGATTGAATAGTATAAATGCACTTTCTTTTATTGGTGCGGAAATTTATCAAGAAAAAGTTAGCCGTTTTCTAGAAAAGTTTGAAAGTGCCACACAGTACCTCCAAAAATTAAAATATTGTAATGATCTACGGAACGGCACAACTAGATCTTATACCTGATGTATTTAGCAAGTTTTAGCTCAAATCTGACTGTAATGCGTGAGACGTACATGCGTGAAATGAACATGCATGCATACGAGTATGTACGCATAAGAGCATGTACGAATTTTTTCATGTATCTAATAGGACAGTCGTGTAAGCTACTTTTTCAATTTCAAAAGTTGGATATCCGTTGCCGGTGCTCAATGACAGTTAATATCTATCTCAAAGATATCGATGCTCAGCACTACAGGCCTTAAGGTGACGTCGACCTAGGCAAGACTAAGTGCAAGAAAATATAAGATTAATGTATCTTTTGTGCCACCGTCCATGGATTACGACGTATTTCCTGGTATCTCCACTGTGCCTACAACACTCAAGGGTAAAAGGAAACTTGTACAAAATGATAAACGAATTGCTGAACATTTGCCACCAACAAAAAACCTAAAACGTCCTTTAACTTCATTTCACGCAGTTTAAATGTCATAGTATAGTATACATCACAACTTGAAATACAAGCAGCTAATTTCCCATTTAGTGACAAGGTGACGTCTCCTTAGAGCCCGAGTTATTGTGGGAGATTTTTACGACTGCTTCGTGTTCGTGTGGTTACTAACTCCGTCGTGTTTCGCGCCCGGGTTGCACCGCTTTGCCCTCTCGGAGCAGCGGCAGCAGGCGGCGGCGCACGTGAGAGCGCTATACGGCGCGCGCGTGCTCGGGGCTGCGCTGGGCGCCGGCGCATTCGGCGCACGTGACGCCGCCCCACTCGGTGACACTTCCCTCTGCGGCCGCCACATCTCGTGCTCAGAGCTCGCCCGTTCTCTCTCCAACAGTGTTTCCTCCGCGCGCCCCCCCNACCGCCCTCGCCCAGCACTCAACCCCTCCCCCGCAAACGCCTTCACACCTGTTGAAGCCATCGCAGCAGCGGTCACCACTGCCACACCCATCCCACCTTCACAATTTTCGTCATTGTGTCACTCTTTCTCCTCCTCCCCCACTTCACTTTTCTCTCCGTCTCCCCCGGCTCCTCCTCGCCCACCTCCATCTCTCCCTCCACTTCCTCCCCTTTCTCGTCCTCCCCACCTCCCCCATCCCTCCTTGCCCACCTCCATCTCCCCGTCCGCCTCGTCCCCTTACCCATCCTCCTCTTCCTCCTCATCCACCTCATTCTCCTCATCCTCATCCTCCACATCCTTCTCGTCCATTTCAATCTCTTCTCCACCACCTACTCCTTTACATCCACTCCTCCCACCACCTACACCTTCACCTTTATATCGTTAATCCACATTGACATCCATTTCCATAAAGCAATATCTCTTGCATGCAATTTGAAAAACTGTGCACTTTGTTTTAATGTCATGATTTGTGGTTTTTGAGACCTTGTCACAGACAGGTGCCCGTGTGTCAAGTGTAAAGGAAGTCTGCTTCCGGTAAGCGTTCGCTTACATCATTACCCTTGGCTTTAACCGAACTTTACATAAGAGATAATTGTTTTCCGCATGAACATGGGACATAAAAGAAAACTTTGCGGAAAGTAGCCCTACATTCAGTGGGATCTACGAAATTTTTCATTGTATTGACACCAAGAATCTACCCAATCTGTTTGCGGTTTTTAATATTATAAATGTACTTCAAAATATTTTCTTTTATTATTTCTCCAGAAAATAAATGTGCGTTTTATTATTGTATGGAAACTTTTATGTGGTGTTTTTCGATGTTCAAAATTTCCTTCAGATTTTTTAATGCATATATTAGTGAATTTAACTTCGATTAATGAAAGTTTTTATTACAATGTCTCCATAAAAGTAGTGATGCGAAACAGCACATACATTCTCGCACTTTTTGTAACGGTTATGTAATATACTTCTTGAAACTGCAAACGTTTTTCCAGCCAGTAACAATTTTTCTCCTCTTGTATGTCCGAGTCATCGATAGTTCTTTCTAGTTGCATATGTGGGCCGAACTGCATCTAAACTAGTTTCGAGTGCACTACATGTGAATAAAGTTTCTATGAAAGTCTGCAAATAAATCATGAACTCCGATGTGATTAGTGGAGCGATCTTCACTTATTTAATGCAGGTCCTGGGAAATATTGGAGTAGGAGACACTCTCCTGAGAAAGCCACTGTTGCTCATCAATGTACAGCCACTAATCGATAATCAATCGACGAATGAAAATATCACAAACTCCTCCCTCTATTCCGTAACTAAGATGTAGACACATTAAAGTTAAACTAAGTTAATCAATGATTTCATGTGAGTGAAAGTAGTTTTAACAGATGCTTTCATTTGCTCAGTTATCTCAGAAGAAATGTATCTGTATTGTATAGTACGAGAGTATAAAAATGATAGTTTTTACTAACGAAAAGGCACCCGATGTAATGATAGTAACTGAGGGTGATATTTTTTGTGAATAAATTCCACATATTATTCCAAATGCCCTAGATTATTTTGATTATCACCATGTAAACCAAACCGAGAACGTTTAAATGAAATACAATTCTCTAAATATTGTGTTATATTGCTGTCATGAACCCATAAAAAATATGTAAATGTTCAATAACTAAAACATGTTTCATAATATAGGAATCAATGTTTGTGGACGCATTCTTTAGTTGTTAGCTAGGAAATACTATAGTTATTGTGTATAAAACTAAAATATTGTGTAAACGTTCTTGATGAAGTGCTTCTGGTTTATCCCTTTGACTCCGCTGCATTTCATTATTTGTTTAAACCCCTCACGTGACTCGTGGATAGCTTGCTAGTTTTCTGTGTGACGGCCCCATGTTCGATTCCCGAGCGCAGCAAAATGGTTGTAGCTTTCCAATAAAAATCGCCGCAGGTTGTACAGCTGTCGGCCGAAAGAAATGCTCTGGTAGGCCAAGTAAGCTATTAATAGCTGATGGGAATATGTCTCCCTTAACCTCATGCGTGGATAATATATAAAACAGAGCCTGGCTGGTCGGATTAATTGGACATTAAAATGACAAATATATTAATTGTTTACAGAACTTTAAACAATCACGAATTTACGTCTAATTTCAAGAATCATTGTAACATTCATGTAATACTGACGCTGAATTGAGATAGTATATTATTATTACAATTCTCTCTCCGTTGAAAGAATGACTATACAATAATTAATCCCCTAATAAACATTTGTAATAAATAGTCTGTTACAGTAAACATCGTGTTGAAGTTGAAAAATAGAAATAAATGTTAATTTTAAGCCGACAATCAGTTTGGGATCTTCCGTTTAGGTCAGCGAAAGTTGACGCATACTGAAATGTTGCTGGGGTGTTTGGAAGTAGGTTTCTTCTTTTGTGTGTGAGAGGAGAGATACTGGTAGTGCTGTTGTTATCGTTGATTACGACTCCATCTTAAGGCTGTAGTCCTGCTTCTGTGCTATAGTCCCCCTTTTTTGTCAGTTTTTGTTGTTTTTTGCTCATTGTCAGACTTTGAAATTTTTTTTCTTGTTTAATAAAAAGCCATGAAAACTCAATAAAGATTGTCGATTAGAAATGTTAATGAAAAAATAATATAATGGAACAAGGAGATTTTTCTACAAAATAAATTGCTCCCATTCAATTATATCGGGCAGACTTAAAGGAAACTAAAGCAATTGAAAAACACAGAATTGAACAAATCATCATATTAACTTGGGTACTTGAGTATAATTTGATCATGAACAGAAACGTTTCTGCGACTGAGACTGAATATAAAATTAATACCGACTACTGACTCAATAGTTGAGAGCAACCAATTTTCTAAATTGTATGATAATATTGAAAATCATAATGCGTAGCTGAAAACTTTCTCTGGATATTTTTACTTACCCTCCCCTTGTTCCTTACCTTCCCCCTTCCTTCCCGTTTTACCCATAATTCCCTGTTTCCTGCTGGCCTAACTTCAATCCAAACAGCCTCTACCTAATTAAGCACGCACCACGCAAATCGACGATAATCATCATTCCATACTCCAGTACTAAAAGTAAGTTTACAGATTTCAAATAGTGATAAAGTTGATCTTTCACTTGGTACTCACATTAGTAATATTAAAATACTGACATCCAAATCTACATTAATGCCTTGTTATAATAACTATATTGTCTAAACATGAAAAATATGGTTACAAAATGAAACGTGATACACGTAAAAATTGATGACAATAAACTACGTTGCATTTCCATGGCCTTCTATTGAACCTGAAGAAAGTCTCACTGTCAACAAAAAACGGGGAACCATAGCAGAGAGAATAGAGTGCTTAGAGATAATCTCACTTTTACTTTCTCGTCTTACTACGTATTTACGTAATAAAGAGAACGTATTCTAAAGCTACAGCAAAATAAGCGTCTTTTGGACAAAGAAAAACTCGTATTTGGGAGTCCGGATATCGAAACAGTAAATAAAGTTTGTTCCTAAACATATTAAATTACTTCCTCTAATTTGTTATGCAGTCAGAATTCTCGTGTTCTTGGTAATTCATTGTAACTCCTTCTTGATACAGAAAAATTGGTTGGTGGCAAAACAATTGTCCATCCGTCCGTCTCCTTGTCAGCAATGCTAGCGCTTAAACCACTCAGACGATTATCTGAAAATCATGAGGTTAGAAATGGCGTATCAATGTAATTAGATTTTTGTGAGGAAACTAGCTGTGTAGTTTTGGTGGAAGAAAATATCAGAAGTTCTTTGACTTATAAGAAGGCAGAGTTGCCCATTGAGTTTGTAGTCATTTATCTACATTACAGAAAAGGAAGAGTATACGGTGGGGGCAGGCAGAAGAGATAGTTGAAAGTAAGAAAGAAGATCTGAATCCTGGCGATCTGATCCCAACCCAATTACCTTTTTCTTTTTTTCTTTCTTTTTTCTTTCTTTTATTCTTTCTTTTTTTTCTTTCACTTTCTAGCAGCTTTTCATTATTCGCATTCCTGCACAGAGTGTTCCAGTAACAATGCTTTTTAATTAAGATTTTATTTAATTTTCTTGCGTTTTTCGTTCCATGTCGTCTGTCTTATCCATCTGATTCTTCTATCGTCTATCCCCTGCGTTCCCTTCATCTTTCCTTCTGAATATTTACTCCTTCTGTTCCATCTTTAATACTACACCACTTTATACTACCGTCACCACCAATTCTATAATCTATCTTCGTCTTGCATACTACACCTATCTCACTATTTGTTCTATCCCAAAGCTTCTTCCAACAAGTTTTCCAATCATTTCCATGTCCTTAATATTAATATACTCTTTTTTCATCAGATAGTCCCTTTTCCTGTTTTCTCTTTCTCTCCTAACAATCCTTCTAATTTATAAATCATATTACTTACCCCCTTCCTTTCCACATTCATTCTCGCTCTCCAGCCTCCCTAACACCTTTGCACTACCATCCAGCTTTTACCAATTCCTCATCCCACCTCGTAGGTTGTACATTCCCTTCTTTAACTTTTCATACATCTATTTTCCCCTCTCCCACTCTCTCTTGAATTCCTCCTTATCCATCGTAAATTATTCTTTCATCAGTTGAGTATTATTTTTCCAGATTACCTCCTATTCTTTCTCCCTTATTTTCTTATCCCATCATCTGCTTCTCCACTGTCTTCCAATGTTTCTACTTTTAGATTCGATTTGCAAAATAATGGATAATTCTCCTTACTCGTGTTGATTGTTGGCTGCTTTCTTTTCGAGTTCATTTAAAGAGCGTACGTATCGTGACTGGAATGCGTGCGTTTCTCAAGCGGCAAAAATTGAGAACCTAAAATTGTTTCCCTGCAGTATAAAGAAAGGAATGTACTTGATAATTCACGTTTTGTTCTATTTATTTTTTGTTAATCTTTCTCGTGTTCTTATTTTCTTGTTGTTCTCGTTCTTGGAAGATGTGATGGTGGTGTTTCCTCGAACGACAGCGCATACGGGAACGAACCCATTGGTCCAACATCGATACCATTGTACGAAGTGTCTTATTTGGGACCCTACCGACACCCAACGTCAGCGTTAAATCCGTCTCCGCCCGGATCCGTGCCAATAACGGTCTTCATTTTCTTCATCCATCAATACTCTTTACCTCTCTTTAGCGTCATTGATATTTGCTGGCAGTGTGAAAGTATTGACTTTTCTTTAGCGTTTACCGAGGGTTCTTTTCCAAGCTTTAAAAATATCTCCCTGATGTTTCGCTCTTTGAGCATCGACGCACCTAGGGTTGAATAAGTGTCAGTATTTATTCTGGGCGCGCCAAAGTTTATGTCCTTAGTTCTTTAATCGTAGTGCAAGTTAAACACTGGGCCGTAACTGTGTTCCTCCCCTGTTGATAAAGCGGGATCGCCGTCGGTGGGTTTCGGGTTCTCCCTCCCCAGGTTTCTCCTCGGCAAGGTACCACCTCACCCGGGACTATCAATAAGCTCCCGACATAAAAAAAAAAATTATTGAAACTGCAATTGGGTATTACCCGGTGGCAGTAAATAATATAATATAACAAACATGCAAATTATGTAATAGTAGTACAATAATAATCATAGTAACAATAGAAACAGATAAGATTAATAATAATAATAATAATAATAATAACAACAATATGTCTGTGTTACCATTCTTTGATATTGTGTTTGTGTAGTATCCATGTAAAACCAAAAACCTTTGAGAATAAACAAAATAATAATAATAATAATAATAATAATAATAATAATAATAATAATATAAAAACTAACTTCATAAAACATTAAATTACTTTAAGAAAATAAACTTCTATAATCTAACTCCGCACTGAACGTTAAATTAAGACCACCCTGCATTGCACTGCACTATTACCTTTAAATCACTTCCTTAATTATTTCTCTGCTCTACACTGCCCGACACCTCACTTTACAATATATCACTTACGCATCGCTCAAAAACTTAAGTTGTTAGTTAAGTCCCTCATTTACGTAGAAATACCTTTAAATTAGTTTCGTTAACTATTGAATGTGGGGATAGTGTAACTGTATGATGTAAGTGTACCTGTGTGTGTAAGAGGAGAGGAGAGGAGAGGACAAGGATGAGGAAGGAAATATCGCGCGACCCTTGGCGTTTTATTAGGATACCGGTACTGCTCCGACACACATCAATGGTCGAAGAAACTTCACTAAATTACCAATCAGAACATCCGACTGCTAGATTTCTCCTCCAGTGTGTGAATAGAGAATTAAATTTAACGGTTCAAAATTCCATCGTAATAATGCTATTATGATAGATTTATTGTTTTAGTCGACGGTTGGATTGTCACTATCAATTCACAACCTTGAAATCGCCACCCCATGGCCATATGCGGGACGCTCAATAGCTGTGTAGCGCCACGCCACGGGCGGGTCTCTTCGTCCAGGTTCGCAAGCTTATTGGGAACTTGTGAACCTTCACGGCTACGTCTGACGTTTATGTGCCAGTTGCTTTCCCGTTTACAGTTGTGAATGCTTCTCTGAAATAGCATGGCATCAAGTTTTAGGGTTTACTTTAAGTTCGTGTTTAATTCCATCAATGGCAGCTCCTTGGAGTTGGCAAGGTAGGCTACCTAACGTGATGAATGATGTTGCGACAGGCGGCCAAATTAATTCAAACTTAGCACCGCGCTTGGAGCCATGTTCTGAGGAAATGCCCAAATGCCCCCAAATGAGCGAAATATGTCATTAGTACGTTTAATTTACTCTTGACGCTTTCAAGTTTCATTTTTTCTTGGATTTATTTTAATTTTTGATTTGATTGATTAAAAAAACATGCTAAATTGTATGTGACTTTCGGGAAAAAGTATAATCTGCGCATGTTTTCCTCCTTACTCCGCCTTTTTACTATGCGTACGTACGATGATAAATAAACGCATTAAGAATCTGGATTAGCAATAAACTGCTAAGCAGGCAGATCATAATACTTCTGCCCGGTGCCCCGCTCGGAAGATCTTGATTTCCAGTCACATTAGCAGCATGGTGAATGCGTTAATTATCAAATTAGCAAAGTGAGAAAGTTTTTAATATTTACATTTTTTTAATTTTTGGACAATTAGCGACTACTGCTTTGAGTACGGTCGTGTATCATGCTGGTGAGAATAAATATCATCAGGACCAATCACCTTAGTGGTTGATGCGCCCGGAATAACAAATACTCACTCACTTATTCACTCAATCAAACACTCCCATTCACTCACTCGCTCTCTCACTCGCTCACTCGCTCACTCGCTCTCACTCGCTCACTCGCTCTCTCACTCGCTCACTCGCTCTCTCGCTCACTTGCTCACTCGCTCACTCGCTCTCTCGCTCACTCGCTCACTCGCTCACTCGCTCTCTCGCTCTCTCGCTCACTCGCTCTCTCGCTCACTCGCTCTCTCACTCACTCTCTCACTCACTCGCTCTCTCACTCACTCACTCACTCTCTCTCTCACTCGTTCTCTCACTCACTCACTCGCTCACTCTCTTACTCGCTCTCACTTACTGACTCACTCACTCGCTCTCACTTTCTGACTCACTCACTCGCTCTCACCTACTGACTCATTCACTCGCTCTCACCTGACTCACTCACTGTCGCTCATTCTCTCCCTGACGTGCGTTGCCTCGTTGCGTGCGCAGGCGGCGGAGGCGCGGCGCAGGCGGCAGGAGCGCGGCCAGCCGTGCTGCCTGGTGCGGTGCGCGCGCGGGCGCGGGCGCGGGTGCGGGCCGCCGCCGCGGAGCCGGCCGGGGCGCAGGCGTCGCCTGGGCGCCGCCATGTCCCGCACGGGCTCCAAGCTGGGGCTGCTGCTCTGGAAGAACTGGAAGCTGCAGGCGCGCCACCCGCTGCAGACGGTCGTCGAGATCCTCATACCCGTGCTCTTCTCGTGCCTCATCGTGGTGGTGCGGTCGCTCGTCGAGCCCGAGCACATCTCCACGGTCACCACGTACCCGGCCTTCAGCCCCATCCCCACCTTCAACCTCACGCACCTGCCGGCCATGTGAGTATTTCACGCTTATGAGATATTGAGCTGTCTCAGAATAAATCTTTCCATTAGGACGTGTAGGGGAGTCGAGGTGACCACTTTTTCCAATTGACATGTGTGAAATTATAGTTCACGAAGTTGTGATATTTGCTCGTGATTAGTAGTAATGTATCTTGCACTTCTGTTCGGCAGGTGCCCGAAATATATTGGCGCTAGTATGTGCATCTGTCAAACGCAAGTGCACGATGTTTTTTTCTTCCAATCAGGGGCAAACGTAACATGGGATACTTAGTTAAGAGATTTTCCCACATGTTATTTGACGAAAGTGGTCATATTCAACTATATGCTGTAGAAGTTATATCATTTATTGAGATGTTCTGTAGAAGGGATCGGTGAGAGATGTGCCACACGAGTGTGGTTTGGAGATGTAGCTAATATAAGATTTGGCGCTTTCATGTAAACCGTTTAAATTCCTTCTGGTTATTCAGTAAAAGAAGCAAGTGTATTTTCCAACATAACGAAAAATATCACAATATCTTAAACTGTAGCCATATGAGTCGTGCTGCCTTAATATCACTTAATAACAATGATTTTTGTAATTTACTTCAAATGATTTGAGTTGAATTATCTGTTTTTTAAGCTACACGATTTGGTATACACGTGCGTACATTCTGCACTTATTAAATAATTGTTTTAAATGTGAAAATAACAGCATGATAGAATCCAACATCGAATAGTTTAAATTTCAGCTAGGGAGTGAAGATATCCAGAACAGCTAAACCTAAAAAAATGTAAAGGGACGTCCAAAAAAGTTTAATTTTGTTAATTACTAGGCAATGCGCTAGTCGTGACTCAGAAACAGAGAACAGTTTTTAGGTCTTAGAGCGCACCGTTTTCAAGTTACGCAAGATAACATGTGGCAGCGGAACGTGTGTTGCGGGTTGCATGCGCGTCTGTAGTTTTCTACTACGATAATTTCTCGTCTTATTTGTGTTTCGTGTATATTGATAGGGATTTGCGCTGATAGTTTTACAAGTTGTACGCAAATGTCATATTTGCTTAGCGTATTATATACAGATAGGATAATCACGTGAAAGCAAGATGTCGCAACCTCGGTATAAGGTTCTGGCATTTTGGGCGAAAACGTTGCTTCTGTTACATATTCGATCTCTCTGTTGTAAGATCTACAATATTTTCAGATTTCAATTCAGATAAGTAGAAAATCTTCTATATACATGGTAACATCGTTAAATTTATAATTTTATTAGATACTTTTATTCAAGCAAAGCCCTGTTGAGTAAAGTTGGCTCAAAGTCAGTTTGAGGCCGCGGTGTTTCTCTCCTGTAAAATTGAGTTTTCATCTTATTAACAGATTTGAATGATGCAGGAAACATTGGTGGCTCTTATTTCTTTTTTTCTGCACTGGCGGTATTCGTCTTGTAAAGAAATGTCTTAAATGCTTTTTGTAAGTTGACAGATCTCGAACATGCCGTGCACTTGTTTAGAAAGATTCCTACATAAATATCTATTTACATTATAAGAAAACAATAACGAATGATTTTCGAAAGTGCTAGAATAGAGTTTCGTACTGTGACACTTTTCAGAAGTGATTCGTAAAGTAAATCACTCCTAGTAAATAATCAGGTCCTTTTTGAAATTTACTCTCCTTCCATGTATTAGTTAATGTCCTCCCTTTGAATAATATCTCTTTGAATAATACACTGAAGAAACTTGACAGTTTATAAGAAACGACAAAGCCTCTTAAGTGTACTACTGCCGGGCAGGCCTTCCTTTCGGGTATGAAAGACGTTTAAGGCAAAATCCATACAACTTAGGAGATTACGGCGTAATTAAGAAATCAGGCGCACTTGCAATGCGCAACATATTACGAATTTACACTTTACGACCGTAGCTCGGATACGATGCGACCTAGGACCGTATAACTAGTTTTGTTTTTATGATGTACGTAAATCTTGAAATGAGAACCTTTTGGACGTTTCATTGGATTTATGGAAGATGCATTCACCCGCTGCCAGAAACTAAGAAAGTTGGGTCCCATTGTGAAGCTATGCTCACTTTTTAAAACAATAATTTAAAAGGTATTATTGTTTGGATGTAGCAATTTTTGCAACAAAAAAATGTTGGACTCTTCTGTTATATATATATATATATATATATATATATATATATATATATATATATATATATATATATTACTGGGGTTTCCGCTCCTCTGAGTATTGAAGCCTTCTGAACTTCCCGTTTCATCTTCCAGGGGGTCACTGAAATATCCTCCGCCGCTTATTTACGTGATATTTTGTAATAAAACAACAGTTGAGGGGCTGGCCGTTCACACTTGGGTTACAGTATGAAGCTCCTTTTCCTTTTTCGTCAAGCAATGATTTACGAAGTGCGGAATGGTCTTACGGGCCCACCTAGTAATCATTATTTGATAAGGAAATATTTAAATGATATTTAGAAGATGGCGCTTTAAATAGTGATTTGAATATGATAAATAAAATATTACATTGCTTAATTTGTTACATTTTTGTCTGCTTATCTGCGTTACATATAAGCTGATACACGAAATTGGTCATACATACGATATATTTACATAAATTAATATTACATCGATTATTTTTTTGAACTTTACACTTCCTTTAATTATGCCCTGACTTCAATCCAGCGCATTTTTCAAAATTGTACAAAATTGTTCATTCACTATTCTGCTAAAAATAAAATATTTTTAAACATTAAATTAAATTAACTGTAATGAAAAGGTATACGAAGGAAGAAGTGGTTGGGGTTTGGCTATTTTTTTGTTGTGAAAATACCATGAGTCGGTAAGTTTGTTATTAATTTTTTGGTTTTAAATTATTAAAGAAATGAATGCATCGAAGTTAGTACGTACTTCGAAACAGTGTGGGGTTCAAAACAAATAATTGATGTTATAATCTGTAATAGTGTTTAATTTCTTGTAACATATCCTGCATATGATTAATCATATGAAAACATCTGTGTTGCTTTTCTGTCTTACGAGTTAAAAGCGCAAATTGTGGGCACGTGTGGCTTCAAGGTCAGTAGGTCTACAGGAAAAATGTCTAATTGTATTAAGGTCTAACAGAAAAAAATGTATAATAAAAATATGATCTACAGCTATATTCTCATGATTAAACGCCCATAGCGTCTACCGACAAAAATGTCTGCAACTAAAATGACTACCAACAAAAGTGTCTACCAAGCACAGTCTATCAGCTAAATGTCTTCTAGACAAAATACTGATAGAAATGTCTAACGAGTATTCTGTTAAAATATTCTGTCAATATAGAGCAAGTTCAAGTAATGGTATTGCGCTATGACGACTATAGACAACGAAATGAAATACTCGCCTACTTGAACGGATTAAGTTATCGCCTGAAATTGCGAGCAGATGAAGTACAAGAATCTGATACATGATTTTAATGAAAGTCTGCTCCATTCATGTACTGCATATATTTTAAAGATACATTTTTCGAGTTCAGCATGCATTTATAGTAACACTTATTAACAAGTCTAACAAACTTTCCAACGTAGATCCTTTTTGTATGTAGACATATATGCTATATTCATCTGTGCATGTAGACACCTTCGCCGGTAGACATTTCTGCATGTAGACATACTTGCATTAGACTTTTTTTCATGTATGTAACCAGTGCAACGTGTAGACATTTATTTCGTAAACCTTTTCCAGTAGACCATGTGTCGTTAGACTTCAAATGTTAGACATTATTCACGTAGACGTAGTGATCCACGACCAAAGTGCGCGTCGCCAATGAGCGTGCGGTGGGCGGTGCAGGCAAACGAACGCGGTGGCGAACGGCGTGGCGAAGATCGCGTGGAGCCCCGGCGCCAACGCCTCCGCCTCCTTCAACCGCAGCGCCGCCCTCGTCATGGCCATGGCCTTCGCGCGGAAGCCCATTGACAGTGAGTGCGCTGGGCGAGCACCGCCACCACATACGACCCTCGGTCCCCCGACCCTCGGTTCCCCGGACCCTCGTTCGCCCCACCTCCACCCCCACCCTCGTCATGACTATGGCCTTCACACGGGATACCATTGACAGTGAGTGCGCTGGGCGAGCGCCCACGCCCCGGCTCGCCCCGCATACCACATACCATTCTCGCCCTCGGCCATCCTGAAGGCGACTCCACAGCGCTTCGGCATTCGCCGAGAACAGCGAAGTACTACTCGCCCAATCCCTAACAGCCGATGTGGTCGGCGAATGTTCGCTCCCTTTGATGTGTCCTATAAACCGACACCCGGTGGGTAGGGCGAATACCGAATGTTCGGCACTCGGCGAATCGCAAGCAACCCGTCCACACCACTCGGGATTCGGCGAGCGGTTGCTCGGCATGTGTGGTGCCACCTTCACGCTCCTTGCGACCTTGCCAGTCTTGCCCAACCTCTCCTGACCGTGCTTCAAGGGTAAAAAAATTTCCCTTTACTGATGTTTGCATTTCAGAACAATATGCATTGTTTGTTGTATTTAATGTCGATCCAACGTACCCTGGAATTTGTGTTATCTTAGAGTTATACCTAACTCGCCGCCCGCAGGAGCCGTCCTTGGCAGTTTTAAACTTCGCCCATCGCCTTCCAACTCTGAGAATCAGAGCTTTCTTTTATTTATTTGTTTATTTCATAACGTTAATTATTATTCGTTTTAATTAATTGCAATAAAACCTAGATTTTTATGCAGAGGCATCTCTTTCGAGTACATTAGACTCTCAATGCGAATTAATATAACACAGCTTTTTATTTAACATACATTTCACTTTTATGGAAACGGACGGCTTGATAATGTGAGGAAGCTTGAGATGAAAGAATTATAAATAGATTGGTCGTGGTATTTAAGGACTCTTCCTCATGTACTCTTGCCTTATTTTAATAAAGATTCTTTAGTACAAATATATGTTGAAAATATTCGTTAATGTATTGTATTTTTCCCTGGTCAGTCTCCTTTCCTTGAGTCCTTGCTTCCCTTGCACATTTTTTTTTCGTCATTGATTTTTCTTGTCTGTAATGTCTCTGAAAGAATTAGGTTATAAGGAATTCTTTCATGTTCTTAGCCGACGAACATTGACTAATTGCAGCTAAAGTAATATTCTGAACTTTGACATATTTGTTTTTTATTCCAAGAATTCCTTTATTTCTTATTAAATTAAGTGTTGTTAGATGTTTTCAAACTTCAAATTGGTATATCCTCAACGGACTTAATGTCTCACCCTGATATAGCAACAGTGATACGCCTAGGGAATAAACTGTCCTTACGTAGGTCTCTCGTTTTACCCGACCGTGAAATGTTTTATGAAATTGTGAAATGTTTCCTTTAAATGTTGCCGAGGAAACTGCAATCTTTCTAAATGTCATGGCCTCGTTTTGGCTCGGTCGTCGATTGACCACGGCAGGTCAGGTCGCGACGGGCGCCTTGCCAACAGTAACAAGGAACAGTTTTCAAGTGTCACCACCAGAATTACCAACAATTTCACGTGGTGAAATGTCACTCTCATCCCCTTTCTTTATAACCAACCAAGCTCTCCATTTGTGATCTCCGTGAGGCGTCCAGTAATTTCCGTTATACCACCTTCTCGTAAGAAAAACTGATGAAATGAGAAAACACTTTTTTTCTTCAAAGTACTGAAACGCATAGAGGACTTCTTTGAATATAATACTCGTCCTATATATTTTACAACGCGTTTCGATTGCTTTAAAAGACGGCAGACGATTAAGTTCTTTAACGAACTCCGGCCTTTAAGTGGCTTTCACTTCTCTGGTAGCTTGTGTCTTTATAATAGTACAGTAGTAAGAAAAAAAATACCATTCTACGGGCAGAAAGAGATGTGTTGGAAGGCGGGTTCCAAGACTTGGGTGTGAAATTTGCCCCCAACATCTTCCCTAAACCGCGGGCAGAGTGTTTGGGTGACGTGAGGCGTGTGTCCGTAGCGATGGCGTTCAAGAACCCCGAGGAGATGGAGGCGTACCTCACGGTGCCCGGCCGCATGAACCTGCAGTCCATCGCCAACGGCTCCGTCGTGTGGGCAGGCGTCGTCCTAGAAGACGCCAAAGACCCCAGCAGCCGGCAGTTCTGCTCCGACCACTTGAAGGTAAGTGATAATCCCTTGGCGGGTGGTGCTGGATTAGGCGCCCGAAAGGCTCGCCACTCTTTTTTCGAGTTTCCACTCGAGTTTTGGAATTCCGGAACACGAGTATGATATTTGCGTGTCGCGTGGTCGGGTGTACCTAATAGAGCATGCGTAAGGTTCTTGCGGCAACAGAATTCTTTTCGTCAGTTTATTTGCCTTAAAACTCGCACTCACCTCTAAATTCTTCACTAGAACCTCCAGTGTGTGTTGGATCAATTGTTCATTGAACAGAATTCGCTGTGGAGAAATTAAAGAATATATTTTCATTTAGAATGACACTGACGTATGTTAAAGGGACCAAAAGTTTGGCCTTGACGCTTTCAAGTTGTTGTAATGAGTGTTGATCAATAAGTTTTTTTTATTGATTTATCTTATAAAAATGGAACTCTCATCAAGAATCACTGGTTTTGAAGGTTCTTGTTGTTTATTTCAATGGTATGCCCCCTCATCGACTATCCTAAACCACATTCAGACAGTTATGTCCTACTAGAAAGTTCAAGGCAAAAATGTTTGTAGATCTATATTTTGTAACAGGAATTGTTAGATATAATGAAAAACTAAATTATTTATTTGGAAGGTATTCTGGGCAATTTTTACGCACAAGTTAATGTCTACATCTGTGAGTTGCAGTAACAAATATTGGGATCATCTTGGTTTCTTCAAATAAGCGCATACATCACATTTTGTGGGAAAATATCGTTGGTATCGAGTCCGAACGTACATTTCCATACCAAATCAATGTGGTATCTTCAGAAACTACATTTATTTATAATAATTAAAATATTTATTAGTATTTTCATCATTCATCATCATCATCATCATCATCATTATCATTTGTCATACATCTCACTCGGGGCTGGGGGGCTCATACTGCCAGTCCTGCAGACCGCTTGTATTGACGTAGACTTCAATTCCTTTTACAAAATTTAACCGGCAAATAATTATTTTATTTTGCGCTAGTGTACTTTCTTTGCTCACTCGTTGCATTGGAACCCCTATTCTTTAACCTTTCTGTTGCAGTTGAACCGATGAAAAACAATTTTAAAAAATTATGCGCACAAAAATGTTTCGTACGTCCCCATCTTACACGCAACCTGATGTACCCACGCGCCTCCAATAACGCAAGTTGGAAGTTGCGTGCGAGTGAGCGAGCGAGAAAGCGTTTTCTCGAATCAGCTCCATCAGCACGTGCGCCTTGCGATGGAGAGGCAAAGGAGGTTCGCCGCGTGTTTCCCCCGGCGCGGGCGGCGGCGGCGGCGGCGGCTGCGGCTGCGGCTGCGGCGGCCGTGACGTTCGAGCCGCTTCGAGCGAACGAGCCCAGCGCTCCGGAGCGGGCGGGGGCGTGTCCACTTTCGTTTGCTTTGCGGAGGACTCGCGGGGGAGGATGGCGTTGGGCGCGGCGCGTCGCGTCTCGGCGCCTCGCCTCTGTTAGCCCCTCGCTGCGGCAAAACGTTCGTTGTGGCGCTGGGAAGAGGGCGGGCGGGAAAGAATTGTGATTGGTCCATCTCTGGGCAGACCGATTCGAAACTTTATATCGTTTGTGTTTTAAAGAGGAGCGATTGGTTCTGCTGTTGGCGAGCCTGTTAGAAACCCCGTATCGTCGGTGTTAGAAAGAATACTAGCGATTGGTCCATCTACTGGCGAGCTAGTTAGAAACCTAATATTGTCAGTGTTTTAAAGAATAGCGATTGGACCATCACTACGCAAGCCGATTCATACCGTTGGAGGTTTAAAGAGTAGCAATTGGTCCGTCTATTGGCTAGCCAGATATAAACTTTATTTTTGAAAGAATACCGATCGGTCCTTATACTGGCGAGCCAATCCGAAATCTCTTGTCGCAGTTTCGCCTCATATCGCTGATGTCCAATAAAGGTTACTCATCTCGTATTTCGTCATTTTTTAGTTAGGTGAAGAAATATTTGTAGAAAGTACCATTTTGATAGTAAATATTTCATAATAGTAGTTACCAAATCAGTCGCGAAATTGAGTAAAAGAATTTGTCTTTGACCGCATAATTAATGACTCTGCTCATGTTTTAACTATTTTTGTGCAAAATGACAAATTTTGTGATGCGTCACTTTTCTTGTGTACCGACAACTTGTGTAATTAACTGCAGCTGCACGAAGAAGGCAGAGTTTTTTTTTCTCTACGCCATCTAAACTGTCGTTTGTCTCAATCTTCAGTCTGTTGTTTGATGATAAAATAATAAAAAGCGATTCGTTCCGTTCTATAACTCTTCAACAAAATAATATATTTCCAGCATGGGAGTAATACGTAGCATACAACCTAAATCAGAAATCAACCTAGAGGATTTAGACTACGTAAAGTATAGCGAAGGATTCATTCACTACTCCGATTTTAAGGACACTTGATATAGTGTTGCCTTTGCTTTCTGTATTAAGGTTAAATGTTCCGACACTAGTACAATTTTTAGCCACCGCGTGGCAGCTGGCGTCTCCCACGGCACCGCTTCAGGGACAGAGGCGAAGCGATGAGGAGGAGACTGGAGTTTTCATGTCGCGATTTACATTTACTGGTCACATTGGATTAAAGTTTTATCTCGTAAACTAAAAGTAAATTTAAATTTTGAATTTCTTGGCTCTTTTTATGCATGTAGCTGCAGTTATCTACAGTGTAATTTTTATTATTATTATTATTATTATTATTATTATTATTATTATTATTATTATTTCTATCCTCATTGATTCAAATTACCGAAATTAAGGGTAGACCTGAGAGACGGGAGTCGCTATGACAGACATGCAAATTCTGTTGTACAGACTAACTGGCAGATAAAAAAAGATAACACAAAGCTTTTGTGACACATCAACGCAATTCTGAAAGTTTGTACATTGTTTGTGACAAGAAAAAAGTAATTTATGAAAAATGAATGGTTGACTCTGCGATTTCCTGCACTGAAGAGTGATGCAGTTTTATTGAAAGAAATGTTTATAAACACCATTTTGTACGTGAATAAAAGTACAGTATACTCGTCTATAAATCTAAGGTTTTAGTCTCTAAGATAGTACAATCGAAAAGCCACTTTCACACTTTGCGGTCTCAACATATTACTTTCACGCTGAAAACCTGAAAAATGTTCTCAGCGACGTAACGATTTTTGACGCCTCATCTTTTGCAAGGCGGTAATTTGACAATAATCTCTCTTGAATAGTGAGGAAAATTTAAATAAATTTTAAAGTGTTCTACTTGTATGCAGAGTATCACATAGAAGCGTTTGAAAAAATATTTTTCAAAATTTGGCACGTAAAGGGGCAATATTTTTTAACTTAATCAGTGGAGGTTCCTTTTGTTTCTCGTCTATCTCGTAAACTAATAGTCTGATTGGAGTTTGGTTTGCAGCTATGAATTTTTCTTAAAGAGTTCTACTTGTCTACAGAATTTCAGATAGCAGCACTGAAATGGTATTTTTCGAAATTTGGCATGTAATGAGGGGTATTTTTAAACTTGATAGTTTAGGTTCCTTTCTTTTCTCGTCTATCCCCTAAACTAATAGGCTGATTGGAATTTGGTTTGCAGCAATGAATTTCTGTTAAAGTGTTCTACTTGTATACAGAATTTCAGATAACAGCGCTGAAATAAATATTTTTCGAAATTTGGTACGTAATGGGGGGGTTCTTTGTAACTTGATCAGTTGAGATTCCTTCTTGTATCTCGTCTATCTCGTAAACTAATCGTCACATTGGAGTTTGGTTTGCAGCCATGAATTTTCTTAAAGTGTTCTACTTGTAAACAGAATGTCAGATAGCAGCGCTGAAATTAATATATTTTGAAATTTGGCACGTAATAAGGGGGGGGGGGGTATTTTGTAATTTGATCACTTAAGGTTCCTTCTTGTTTCTTGTCTATCTCGTAAACTAATAGTCTGATTGGAGTTTTGTTTGCAGCCATGTATTTCTCTTAAAGTGTTCAACTTGTATACAGAGTTTTTGATAGCAGCAGTAAAATAAATATTTTTCGAAATTTGGCTCGTAATCGGGGGATATTTTGTGACTTGATCAGTTGAGCTTCCTTTTTTTCTCGTTTATCTCGTTAACTAATAGTCTGATTGGAGTTTGGTTTGCACCAATGAATTTCTCTTAAATAGTTCTACTTGTATACAGAATTTTAGATAGCAGCGCTGGAATTAATATTTTCCAATATTTGGCACGTAATGGCGGGGTATTTTGTAACTTCATCAGTAGAGGTTCCTTTTTTGTTTCTTGTCTATCTCGTAAACAAATAGTCACATTGGAGTTTGGTTGCAGCCATGAATTTCTCTTAACGTGTTCTACTTGTATACAGAATTTCAGATAACAGTGCTGAAATAAATATTTTTCGAAATTTAGGACGTAATGGGGGGGTATTTTGTAACTTGATCAGTTACGATCTTTTCTTGTATCTCGTCTATCTCGTAAACTAAGATTCTGATTTGAGTTTGGTTAGCAACAAAGAATTTCTTTTAACTTTTTCTACTTGTATACAGAATGTCAGATATCAGCGCTGAAATTAATATTTTTCGAAATTCGGCACGTAAGGGGGGGGGTATTTTGTAACTTGATCACTTGAGGTTCCTTCTTGTTTCTCGTCTATCTCGTAAAATAAAAGTCTGATTGGAGTTTGGTTTGAAACATGAATTTCTCTTAAAGTGTTCTACTTGTATACAGATTTTCAGATATCAGCGTTGAATTTAATATTTTTCGAAATTTGGCACGTAATGGGGGGGTATTTTTTTACTTGATCAGTTAAAATTCCGCCATGTATCTCGTCTATCTCGTCAAATAATAGTTTGATTCGAGTTTGGTTTGCACCAATGAATTTCTCTAAAATTGTTCTACTTGTACACAGAATTTCAGATATCAGCGTTGAAATTAATATTTTTCAAAATTTGGCACGTAATGGTTTTTTTTTGTGACTTGATCAGTTGAGCTTCCTTTTTTTTCTCGTTTATCTCGTAAACTAATAGTCACATTGGAGTTTGGTTTGCAGCAATGAATTTCTCTTAAAGTGTTCTACTTGTATACAGAATTTCAGATAGCAGCGTTGAAATTAATATTTTTCGAAATTTGGCACATAATCGGGGGATATTTTGTAACTTGATCAGTTGAGGTTCCTCTTTTATTCTCGTCTATCTCGTAAACTAATAGTTTGATTGGAGATTTGTTTGCAGCCATGTATTTCTCTTAAAGTGTTCTACTTGTGTCCAGAATTTCAGATAGCAGCGCTTAAAATTAATATTTTTCGAAATTTGGCACGTAATAAGGGGGTATTTTGTAACTTGATCTGATTAGGTCCCATTTTGTTTCTCTTCTATCTCGTAAACTAATAGTCTGATCGGAGTTTGGTTTGCTGCAATGAATTTCTCTTAAAGTGTTCTACTTGTATAGAGAATTTCAGATATCAGCGTTGAAATTAATATTTTTCGAAATTTGGCACGTAATGGGGGGGGTATTTTGTAACTTGATTACTTGAGGTTCCTTCTTGTATCTCGTTTATCTCGTAAACTAATAGTCTGATCGGAGTTTGGTTTGCAGCCATGAATTTCTCATTAATAGTTCTACTTGTATACAGAATTTTAGATAGCAGCGCTGAAATAAATATTTTTTGAAATTTAGAACGTATTGGGGGGTTATTTTGTAACTTGATCACTTAAGGTTCCTTCTTGTATCTCTTCTATCTCGTTAACTAATAGTCGGATTGGAGTTTGGTTTCCAGCCACATATTACTCTTAAAGTGTTCTACTTGTATACAGAATTTCAGATATCAGCGCTGAAATTAATATTTTTCGAAATTTAGGACGTAATGGGGGGGTATTTTGTAACTTGATCACTTGAGGTTCCTTCTTGTTACTCGTCTATCTCGTAAAATAAAAGTCTGATTGGAGTTTGGTTTGAAACATGAATTTCTCTTAAAGTGTAGAGTGATTGCGGACAAGGTGAATGGTAGGGGGGTGAAACTGAAGAGATATTGAGTGATAATAAGGAAGGAGGGAGCGTGAAAAGGAGAGCGAAAAACAGGGAGAGAGAGGGCACGGGACAGAGACAGAGAGACGGCGATAGAGCGAGGAGGGAGGGGAGAGGAGGGAGGAGGGAGGAGGAGGAAGGGAGTAAGAGTTAAATGATGGTGAAGATTAAAGGAAAGATTATTGGGCCACGAAAGAAAGCTGAGAGATGGAAAGAAAGAAAAGAAAGAGAAAGGAAAGGGGGAAAGAAAGAAAGAAAGAAAGAAAGAAAGAAGAAAGAAGAAGAAGAAAGAAAGAAAGCTGAGAGAAAGACAGAAAGAAGAAGCTGAGAAGAAAGAAAGAAAGAAAGAAAGGGAAAGCTGAGAGAAAGAAAGAAAGAAAGAAAGAAAGAAGAAAGAAAGAAAGAAAGAAAGAAAAGAAAGAAGAGAGAGAGAGAGAGAGAGAGAGAAGGACAGAGAGAAAAAGAGAGAGAAGGAGAAATAACATAATACATATAAAGAGAAAGAATATTATGATTGTAATATTCCACAGATAATTCCATGCCATTGACAAATACAGCAATAATCTTGAGTAAACCACATTCACAAAAAAATGCCAAAAGTTCTTATTATTCTAAAATGAATTTCATACAAATGAATATTTCAAAAGGCATTCAATATTCGGTTTTTATAAAGTATACTTTTTTAGAAAGCAATATTGATAAGTTATGTGTTAATTTCATTTTAGGAAACACATTAATAATGTAATTTTAACCCGCCACACTCTACACTCTGATTATAGGCGTTCGACAAACACAAGGCTCAACATTTATACATCCAAAAAGAGAGGCAGATCGGAGAAAGCTTACCTTGTTCTTGTCTTCGAGGCCTGCCACTTGGTACATGGGGAAGAGCAGGTTGGTCGCCAGTTGTAAGTAGGGCGACGGGCTTGCCTCCCTGCATGTTCCAGCGCAGCTTCCCGCGAAAGCGCAGCGATACTGAGCAGGAGAACAAAAGGCCCTCTGCAGACGGTCGGCCCCCACTCTTCCCTACACTTAGGAACGAGCAGCGTACTCATGTGCGCTTTAATTGTCTACTAGTACAAGGTGCGAAGCTGCATGAAGGCACGGCCTTCGACACCCTCATTCAACCTCACTGCATTTCAATGTTAAATTGTAAGCATAACGACCCGCGCAAAAAAGGAATTTCGACAGATACAGAGCTTTATGTGACAGCAAGACTAAATTGAAGGCACGAGTAAAAAATGGCATTACGAGGTTCACCGTTATTCGTGAAATCCAGATTCTCATTTTTACTTATATTGATGTTTAAACATTGCAATATGTAACTTTATGGTTGTGAAGAAAAGGCAATAGGACCAAGGTCGAGAGAAGTCGAAAGGTCGATAATCCACCCAAAAAAAGATTAGGATCAAAGAACTGGGTGGTTATCAATTAACACTTTTTTTACATTGGAGGTATCTCCCAAACAAAGAATAAAAACCAAATTGGGCATAAGGGAACGAAAAAAAAAAAATTTTTAAACCTCTCGTAATTTCAAGGAAACAATCACGCTGCTTTCAAATATCAATAAAAAAGTTTATATTGCCCAGTATTCAATCAATATCAACATATAAGTACTTGAATATAATTCAAACTCTTATTCTAATTCTGGCGTAGTCAACTCTTCATAGATATTATGCTTAAAATTAGAACACTTAAGAGAAATACATAGGTAAAAAGCCAACTCCAATCAGACGAAAGAGTTTACGAGATGGACGAGAAACAAAAAGGAACCTAAATAATCAAGTAAAAAAATAACTCCCCATTACGCTCAAATTTCGAAAATTATAATTTCAGCACTGCTATCTGAAATTCTGGATACAAGTAGAACACTTTAAGAGAAATTCATGGCTGCAAGACCAATCGCCAATCAGACTATTAGTTTTACGAGATAGACGAGAAACAAGAAGGAACCTCTACTGATCAAGTTACAAAATACCCCCAATAGTGCCAAAGTTCGGAAAAAATATTCAATTTCAGCGCTGCTATCTGAAATTGTGTATACGTAGAACACCTTTCAAGAGAAATTCATATCTGCAACCAAACTCCGATCAGACTATTAGTTTACGAGATACACGAGAAAAAAAAGGACCTTCAACTTAGCAAGTTACAAAAATCCCCCCCCCATTAAATGCAAAATTTTCGAAAAATATTATATTCGCGCTGATATCGAAATTCTGGATACAACATACAACCAATTAAGAGAAATTTATTGGTGCAAACCAGAGATACAAGAAGGAATTCTAACTGATCACGTTACAAAATACCCCCCCAATACGTGCCCAAATTTCGGAAATATTTCATTTCAGCCCTGCTATCTAAAAATCTGACAAAAGTAGAACACTTTAAGAAAATTCATTGGCTGCAAACCAAACTCCAATCAGACTATTAGTTAACGAGATAAACGAGAAACAAATAGGAACTTCAATCTAATCAAGTTACAAAATTACCCCCCCCCATTACTGCCAAATTTCGAAAAAAATATTCATTTTCACCCTGCTATCTAAATTCTGGACAAAGTAGAACACTTTAGAGAAATTCATGGCTGCAAACAATCTCCAATCAGACTATAGTTACGAGATAGACGAGAAAAAAAGAGGAACCTCAAACTGATCAAGTTACAAAATACCCCCCCATTACGTGCCAAATTCGAAATATTTAATTTCAACGCAGATATCTGAAATTCTCTATACAAGTAGAACACTTTAAGAGAAATTCATTGCTGCTAACCAAACTCCGATCAGACTATTAGTTTACGAGATAGAAGAGAAACAAAGAGGAACTCAACTGATCAAGTTACAAAATAACCCCCCATACGTGCCAAATTTCGAAAAATATTTATTTCAGCGCTGCTATCTAAATTCTGTAACGTAGAAACACTTTAAGAGAAATTCATTGCTGCAAACCAAACTCGATCAGACTATTAGTTTACGAGATACACGAGAAAAACAAAAGGAACCTCAACTTAGCAAGTTACAAAATCCCCCCCCATTACAGCCAAATTTCGAAAAATATTGATTTCAGCGCTGATATCTGAAATTTCTGGATACAACATACAACAATTTAAGAGAATTTATTGCTGCCAACCAGAGATACACGAAGGAATCTAACTGATCAAGTTACAAAATACCCCCCCATTACGTGCCAAATTTCGAAAAATATTTATTTCAGCCTGCTATCAAATTCTGGACAAAGTAGAACACTTTAAGAGAAATTCATGGCTGCAAACCAAACTCCATCAGACTATTTAACGAGATAAACGAGAAACAATAGGCAACTTCATCTAATGAAATTACAAAAAATACCCCCCTATTACTTGCCAAATTTCGAAAAAATATTCATTTCAGCCTGCTATCTAAAATTCTGGACAAAAGTAGAACACTTTAAGAGAAATTCATGGCTGCAAAACAAATCTCCAATCAGACTATAGTTACGAGATAGACGAGAAAAAAAGAGGAACCTCAATGATCAAGTAAAAAAAATACCCCCCCATTACGTGCCAAATTTCGAAAAATATTAAATTCAGCGCTGATATCTGACAATCTGTATACAAGTAGA
>BOPP01000168.1:2855333-2875736 GCA_017312745.1 Gryllus bimaculatus
CCCTCCCTCCTCGCTTCTTATCGCCGTCTCTCTGTCTCTGTCCCTGGTGCTCTCTCTCTCCTCTGTCTTTCGCTCTCCCTTTCACGCTCCCTCCTTCCTTATTACTCACTCAATATCTCTTCAGTTTCACCCCCTACCATTCACCTTGTTCCGCAATCACTCTTTTCTTTCGGGAATAAGCCATTGTAATGCTCGCCTCCCTCGCTTCTCCTCCCGCGCTCTGCCTGCCCCCGCGCGTTCCACCTGCTGCCCTGACCGCCGCTCGCTCGCTGGCTCGCGCAGACGTTCGGGCCGACGCCCGGCTACCACCTGGAGGGCTTCCTGGCCATCCAGTTCCTGGTGACGCGCGCCGTCACCGCCTACTGCTTCACGGAGAAGGCGGCGTCGTTCGCGTCCGAGCTGCTGCCGCTCCTGCCGCCTGGGGTGAGCGCTCTCTGCCCCTTTGATCAGTGAAACGTTGATGAACTTAAAAGCGTCGGCTGGTGGTGACACTCCAAAGAATGTGACTTGGATAAAATAAGACGGGGTCGAGCACGACTATTCTGAATTTCATAAATTAGAAAATTCAAATATCAATAAATATATTAATAATTATGTAATGTTTTTTTTCAATACGCAACTTCTCATTCAAACCAGTCAACGAGTGAGAAAGAGAGCTAGGGAACAAAACCCTTAGCTGCGCTCGATTATAACTTTATTTTAAGGCTTTTAATTCGATTGTTTAGCGATATAAACTACATTATGCCTGAAATGACAAGAGGAAACACAGTGTGCATATTGGAAATGTACCAATTCATCTACACAAAATGACGGGTATATTTAATATTGGAATGTCGCATCTTTCCTCAAACATTTAAAAACATTAATTGAAAAGGTCTAGATGATTTTCGTTCGAATTTACTATTCGAATTTCACTTTTTTAATTGTTTATTTTAAATTCAGAGAAACCGTAAATTATTGTTAATTTGAACATTAAAAGATCGGAATTGCGCAATCAATCCGAAATTGAACGAGCTTTTTCTACATTATGAAATTTTATAGATAAAAATTTGTAGCAGTATTAATATCTTAAGTACATAAATTATTTGTATAGATATCAGAGTTTGAGGGAGGGGAGTTGTTAGACCATTAATTGAGAAGTCTGTCTCTTTTTTTCGGTACGATCGGGAAAATGTAGGCAGGTGCGTTTCAACTGCTGTATTATAGGTATAATGAATGATGGTCATAAGAATCACGAAGATGACGTACTCTATCTCAATTTATTTTTGCAACTTCATTAATCAATATATAGCGTGCAAATATTTTCAAAATGTTGGTTTATTTATCGAAAAATTATATAAATCAACAAAATATACATTTAGATGAATTCAATGCAAATTAAAAGGTTAACTAAAAACAATGAATAGAAAATTATACGTCAAAAGCAAACTTTTATTTGCTTGGTTATAATGTATGAAATGTTTCCCAATGAACCGACTGTTATTTTAATCATTATTTCAAATCCATTATCTGATAATTTACGGGTATGTTGTGCTGACATTTTGTTTTATTTCACTACATTAAAACTGTATTGGTTTAATTAAAATTAACCTTTACTAGAAAATTGCCAAATATGATTGCTATTGATCTCGGGCACTAACGGGCTACACTTCAATTTAAATACGGTGACCCTTCAAGCCGAGCTGGACGGACGGACGGACGGACGGACGGACGGACGGACGGACGGACGGACGGACGGACGGACGGACGGACGGACGGACGGACACTGTCGTCCAATCGGGAGCCTCGTTACGGCTTAAACTTTTGGTTTTGTAGCTCAATATTGTCTGTTGAAAGTCTCCCCCCCCCCCTCTCTCATTCCAGCGTGTGACCTTGAAGTGCCACTACGTTTAAATCGGAGTTGTAAAGCTGTGTGTTTGGTGTAGACGGACCCAAGGAGCCTGTCGCTGGTGCCGAACCTGAAGCTACGCCGCTACTCCTACCCCGAGTACATCGAGGACTTGCTGCTCGAGGCCCTGCAGAGCTTCATCTCGCTCATGATCATGCTCAGCTTCGTCTACACCTGCATCGCCACCGTCAAGGTCATCACCACGGAGAAGGAGAAGCAGATCAAGGTGCTGAGAACCAATCGCTCGCCTTAACAATTCGTAATTCAAGTAGTGTGTGTATTAGGGAAAGAACTCTGGGAATAGCGCAAAGAATACGTGCTTTCTAGGAAGGTATGCCAACTGTCTTGTGCCCCGTTGGCTTTCGCCTTGTCATTTCGCCTTTCAGTCCTTGAAACTGAAAAACGAATTATTTTCTAATCGTTCGACCATATACAGAGGGAAGAACTCTAACACCAGAATATTATTCAAGGTGTTCCCTTAAACCAGACAAATGTGGAGAATTTGAGACCCCGAGGTTTCTACAGACCCTGCAGATATGAAACGAATCTTTGAAGTGTTGGGGTAACTTTAAACTTAATTTGATATCATAGGATATTTTTAATTTTTTTCAGAAGTGGCTCCAACTTACTATAACTTGGCAACGAACTTTATAATTTGTGACCGCATGCGAATATTTTTTTGTTGTTTTTTACATTCATATTTGGTTCTTCATTTGAGCGATCAATAATTTTGTAAATATGAAGGATGTTCTAGCCGTCCTAGTAGACGGTATACACCGCTACTATTTGAGAATCACAACATCGACGTTCGGAGACGATATTGTAAGAACGGACTTATGAACGCTACGGGGTACTCTATTTAATGTCCTATTCAAGCGTTTAAAGCGAAAGTGAATCAGGATTGATGTGCGAAATGCATCGTCCAAATTGGACTAATACGTGATAATACTGATGTGTAAGGTTCCCTGGCGTCTCTCTAAAGGGATTGAGGCAGCGGGTCTTTTCATTCCAGGTCCTTGTGTAATGTTGCGCGGCGCAAGGTGCTGCTGATCGATCTGATTTTTGATGACGTCACATATCGCAAACTTTTATTATAATTTCAAGGAATTTCTGAAAATTGACCATAATAATGCTCCCCAAACCTTTAGAGCTATCATATACATAAAGAAACTCAAATAGACTTTTCAAGGATTTCAAAATAAAATCCTTCTTGAATTCATCGCCGCATCGGTTGAAAACTTAAACTCTGGTCCCTCGTGAAACGTACGTATTAGCTAGCAAAATTACCTATCCATTGAGTTTTCCTATTTCTATTTTTGTCGTCTGTTATTGTTTATCCTCGTGTAGTAAGTCACAACTTTTCGGGTGCCGAGATCGCGTCCTTGTGCGCGCGAGGTGCCTTTTAGGGTTTCTGTAAATGTCGAAAGTAGGCACTTATGAGCAAAAAATACTACTTACGTTTACACCAGATGCTAATAAAAAGTTTTTAAGTGTCAGTAATGTATGAAAATGTCGATTTTTGTCAAAAGAATCTTAGCAATATGTATTCCCTTTAAAAGTATTTGACAGAGGAGAATTTTAATTAAGGTTTTTGGGAAAATGGCTTTTGAAACAAACGTCTGCTTACTTGAAGTTAATATATTCGTAGGATTTAATGAAATACTGGTCTGGTATTATTAGTACATAACAAGTACATATATGCTCAATTAAGAAATGATTCATTCATAATATTGATTTTGTTTTACTTCAGTTTATAAAACGACGAGTTAAGGACATTGAATGCTAGTAAACCTAAATAATATTCGAATCGGATGAATTTAATTTTGTCTAGTAATCTAAAATAAATGAAAGGAGAAGCAAAAAAAAAGAGTACGTACCGCATGCTCCGAGCTTTTGCTCAGGCCCTGTGCGTGTGTAGGAAGCTATGAAGATCATGGGCCTGCCCGGCGCCCTGCACTGGCTCGCCTGGTTCATCAAGACCATCATCTTCCTGCTGGTGTCGGTGGTGCTGATCGTGGTGCTGCTCAAGGCCAAGTGGTACCCCGACTCGGATATGACCGTCTTCACCCACTCCTCGGGCACGCTCATCTTCGTCTTCATGCTGATGTTTATGGTCGCCACCACTTGCTTCTGCTTCATGATTTCCGTCTTCTTCTCCACAGGTGAGAACTCGAATGTTGCCACGTGAACTGTGCGTACTGTGTTGCCAAGAATATCATTTGAGGCTTCTGGAAGGAAAATTAATTTGAAAAAGTGTATTTCACAGTACATGCCAATTGGGGAATAAGTTAATTAGCTATTCGTTTCGCAAATTGTATGCATGAGTTGACGTCGGAGTGGAATGAATATATCGTATTTATTTCGACTACTTTTCCTAATTTGGTCTTAGACTTTCCCCTGCTTTGAAGCTATACGCTACTCAGGTGCGTTCGTGTGTTATGGTATAATATAAGTGCTATTATTAATATGAAGTGGTTTGTCATTGCGTTCCATGCCACAAACTAATTGAAACCATCTGTGGCTTATGCGATATCCAAACAAAACATCTTGGCGTGTGATGAGGGTGTTAATATTCAAATGAGTGTCAAAGATCCATCTAACGCGTTTTAGATACCTGTGTAGCGTTGTTTAGATTACCCCAATTAAACGCTTAACCGTAGATCTTCGTTAACCCGAATTGGTTTTGGGGGACCGATCCCAGTTACGAACCTGGATATGGATTCGACAGTCTATATGTCGATTTTGGCAAAAGAATCTGAGAATGGCGGATAAACCAAAAAATCATGCTATTACCAAACATATATTTAATGAAGTTTAAAAATTATCGGCACACCACCGAAAATCACATTGTAATATGTATTTACACTGTACAAATTATACATCGGTAACAACTAGTCCCGAGAATGCCCATGGCATCCCTAGAACCACTTCCTCCCTCTCTCCTGTCCCTCCGTGGGCATTCAATAGCCGGAAGAGGGGAAGGCGAGGGCTGGCAGAAGGGGTGGGGGCAACGAGCTCAATGGCTGTCAATGAATTCGAGCAATAAACCTACTGAGAGTAGCAATTTTCGTCTGTAAAACAAATCTTAGTTTACCACTCTAAACATTTTTTTCCAACGTTGGTCCGGATTATCTGGTTGTCTAGGTTAAAGAGGTCGGGATTATCCGGTCGTCTAGATTAAAGAGGTCCGGATTATCCGGTCTAGGTTAAAGAGGTCCGGATTAACGAGGTCCTGCTGTACTTAAGAGTGTTCTCCCAGTTGTTGTTAAAAACCCTGCGGTTTTAAATACGTTTCGTATTTATTTTTTCAGCCAACACTGCAGCAACAATGGCAGGACTGGCGTGGTTTCTGACGTATGCGCCTTATAGCTTCTTGCAGCAGAAGTATGAAACCTTGAGCTTAGCGGAAAAGCTTCTCGCCTCTGTCTGCTCCAACACCGCCATGGCACACGGTTTCCAGCTGATAGTCATGTTTGAAGGCACCGGTAGGTATTTATTGTTGCTCTGAAGTCTTCCATAATTGTTTAAACTGTTTCGGGCGAATACTTCAGTTATGCTTTAATGGTGTATTTTAAGTTCTTGGACGTTTTCGCTTTGCTGGGACATAAAAAGTATTCCTATCACTCTTGTCATATTACAGCAACGAATCATCAGTTTAGACAGTACAGTGAAACCTGACTGAAAAGGGTATCAATGATTCCAGCAAAAATTGGCCAGTTTTGTGGATGTAGTGCTTAATCAGGGCTATGAGATTACTGGAAGCATATATAAAATATAATTGTGCTAATCGAGTGAAATGTTTTCTTTAACCTTTTAATGCCATGAAAGATAATACAATTTAAACCCGTTTTTTTAAAGATTATTTGCCTTCTCTCAATGCGGCTAATATCGAAACACATCTTTGACATAACACTAATTCAGTTAATACTCATTCTGTTAATAGAGAAACTTGGCCTGCACAAATCAAATGAGCAAACTACAGTAGATGATGATATTCATATCGTGTAGAAGCTGTACTGCAAGTCTGACTGACGAAGGAATTTGCGAATGTTCTTTAGATTGAATTCGCGCACATGGTTCTCCACAAGTCCTTAACACATTCGCAACATAAGAGAAGCACAACATATAAAATAATGTGAAATAAGAGAAAATATCGCGTTGCTTCATTGTGAGATATTTATTAAAATGATCTGTTGTTGCTTGAACCCTCCTGCAAGCTAAGCGTCGTCATTCGAAGAATTCGCTAAATGTCGATATTCGACGTAATCTGACGATGCGTCCACTCGTTGGAAGATATTAAATCAACAGTAATCTCCACCACTTTCCGCTTCATACAATTTAAAATTGCTTGCGTTAACTGCTTAACAAAGGTGAACGTACGAAATGTGCAGGCCGCTGACTGCTTAGTCAGGTGACTCCTGAAAAGAGGGAATATTTGCACGTGTGTTGTGGAAAAATCAATCCGTTCCACGAAAAAGTGGCTGTGGTCGCTTAATCGTCGCGGCTGTTTGAGGTGGTTTTACCGTGTTGTTGTTTATGCAACGGTTCGTATGTATAATTAATTTAATTTTATATTCGAAAGAGCCCATCTTAGTGTGTGTGTGTGTGTGTGTGTGTGTGGAATACTTTTTTCTGTGTCATACCTCATAAAATTAAATTTACATTTCATGGCATTTTTTCTGTGTCAAATTCTCTCCAAAAACGGAATCAATATTTTTTTATATATTCATATGAAATGTGCCCTTAATTTCACCTCTCAAATTTAGATATTGCGAATCGGTGATGTGTAGCTTTTCACTTGTCTCCTTGTAGGCGAAGGACTCCGTTGGGATAACGTCTGGCAGCCGGCAACACAAGACGACAATCTTACCATGGGCCACATTTTAGTGATGCTGCTGTTAGACAGCCTCCTGTATCTAGTGGTCACCCTCTACGTGGAGGCTGTCTTTCCCGGGTCTTACGGAGTCCCCAAGCCTTGGTACTTCCCTCTGCAGGTGAGTTCAGTGCTTTATTCGTAAACCACATCTTCGACTGGACTTTCACGAACTTTGTGTATTTCTGGCGCCATACAGCAGGTAAAGAAGGAAAGAGAAACAGGAAAACGGCGTTACTTCTACTCCGGTTTTATCTCCTGTTGAATAACGTGCAAATGCAGCTGCTCTTGGTTTCGTAAACGAGGAAATGACCCTGTCGTGATAACCACGCAATGCAAGTTTTTTATCAATGACTAAGTTTCATTACTATTCAACGACTCCGATAATTTCGTACATGTTCACCAACATCTGCATTTTATTTGCCAAATGCCGAAAGCCGTAATTTCTCGTATTAATGTCGTCTTTTTGGGGAAATTCGGTATTGCATGTAACAGAAAATTCGGAAAGCAAACTCTCTTCCGCTCTGCATGCCTTATCGCGGACACGTACTCCGTGAACGCCAGAATTTCGAATTGTGCTCATGTGCAGAATCGTGCCCGCACGGACTTTGAATTTGTTCTTCGTTCGCTCTCCGCTTTGAATGGAGATATCGTGCATTCAGTGTGTGTGTGTGTGTGTGTGATAGTATTTGTGTGGTGCCGCAGAAGTCGTACTGGTGTGGCACCAAGCCCCGGCCTGCGGACTACGCCGTGACGCCGCCCAAGGTGGTCGAGGCCAACTTCGAGAAGGAGCCCGCCAAGGCGATCGCGGGCGTCCAGATTCGCAACATGCGCAAGGTGAGGAGGGCTGAGAGAGGGGTGTGATTGATTGATTAGTGATTCTGGGCACGTCAACTGCTGAGGCCATTAGACCCGTAAGTGTAGTGAATATTTTCATCGCGGGAGGTGGTGGTGATTCCCCCCCCCCGCTAGCTGGCGAGATCCGGCGCCAACCTACCCGTCTACTTGCGGGTATTTTCTCCAACCAGGTATCTCCCTCCAGCAGGGCACCGCCCCAGCCGGGACAAGCTCTGCTCCCCCGACTGGCCTCCGGACTAGTGTGATTTTCAGACACTAGCTTGTCAGCTAGGACGAGTTCGTCTGCTATCTGGAAGATAATACTAAAGGCCGGATGCTCTGATTGATAGTTTTCGTGTTTTTTCCCATCAACGCCAGACAAATCACGGAACAGTACCGTAACAGATCGCGGACCTCGCGCGAGCTTTCGTTCCTCTTCCTTGTCTTTTCTTCGCTCCTTACACACGCGCACTTACAGGAACTACACTACCACGCATGTCAGGAGGCCAGTCGGGAGCTTGGAAGTTGTCTTGGCTGCGGCGGTCCCGCACTGATGGGAGAGACCTGGTTGGGGAAAATCCTCACAAGCCGAGTCTCGCCATCCAGCTAGGGAAGATCACCGACACCTCTCTCGATAAAAGCTCACCCAAAACGTAGGGGAGTTATGATCTTAGCAGTTGACGAGCCTAGAGTCATCAATCAAAATGAAATCGATGTTAAATCGTAGACTCCAGATTTTGTATTGTTAATGAAACAAATTTGTAAAAATCTCCATGTTCCTGCCCATAGGTATTCAACAAAAACAAGGTGGCAGTAGACAACTTGACCCTCAACATGTATGAGGGACAGATTACCGTTCTTCTTGGCCACAATGGCGCCGGCAAGACAACTACAATGTCTATGCTCACTGGTAAGGAATTGTAATCTCAGCGAAGGCATATCGTTTATAGCGACAGATCACACTAAAGATTGAAAATTGTCTTATTTTCACACTTCCAGCATTCTTCACTTTATTTCCACCCATCTGTATTCTGTGATCATTCGCATAGTTGCTTGCACGATGTGATGTTTAGTACTCGTGATGTTTAGTACCCGTTTTGTGTTGTCTTGCAAGCATAACTACTACATAATTATTATGCGAATCGAAATTAGTAATTCAGGACCTTCCCAAGCCACTCCTTGACCTAAACGACCGCATCTATAGCTAGGTCTGACCTTGCGCACAGGAATGTACACCCCGACGAGCGGCTCAGCGCTGGTGAACGGCTACGACGTGGTGACGGACATCGACGCGGCCCGCGACAGCCTGGGTCTCTGCCCTCAGCACAACGTGCTCTTCGACGAGCTGACAGTGCGTGAGCACCTCTACTTCTTCGGCAAGGTGGGTGCTAGCTATCCCTCCCTCTCTGTCGCCCAAACAGCCTGAGTCTGTGCCCTCAGCACAACGTGCTCTTTGACGAGCTCACAGTGCGCGAGCACCTCTACTTCTTCGGCAAGGTGGATGCTAGCTATCCTTCCCTCTCTTTCGCCCAAACAGCCTACGACTGTGCTAAGGGCACCCAATGTGCCCTTCGATGTGTGCTAACCCTCTCCCTCTTTTTCTCACACCCACCTTAGCATATGCTCTTACCCAAGTTTACAGTGCTTGAACACTTTTTCTTCAACGAATAAGGTACGTGCTACAAATCTGTAAAAAAACAGGGGAGAAATACTTGAAGGTAATTCGGTCTCATGAGCTCTTCCACCTGCAAAGTAAAACTGCGAACAGTTACGTTTATTAAATGTAATAAGGATTATTGTGAGGTCCCAACTGTTACAATTGTTTGGAAGCTAATAAAGCTGTCTAATGAAATTCGTAATATGATATAAATCTGAACGAAAGTTTAACTTTGCATATCGAATATAATGAGCCTACGGGGTGCGCTTTGCGATGGCTCAGTGGTGAACCTTTCTGCGTTCTATGTTCATCCCTGGACATATTACCCTTTTACAATGGAAACACGTCCAATGTGCGCATCTGAAACTTGCTCGAAAGGAGGGGGTAAAATACTATAATTTTTATCAGTGAAGAATTGAACCAAATAATTTTAACGGCGAAAGATTAGTACTTTTCGTCATTCGTCTTTCAATCGCCACTTATCCCATTCATCTTTTAAGCATGCTTCATGTGATATTGATAACTCATACTACTTTTACTTACTTTTGGAGATTCATTTGTAGCTCCCACGATCCTAACGAAGTATGACTTCGAAACTGATTCCAATCGCTTTCCTGTGCAGCTGAAAGGACTGACTGGCAAGGAGCTAGAGGACGAGATCCAGAAGTACGTGAGACTGCTGCAGCTCGAGCCCAAAGAGCACGCACAGTCGCGCACGCTGTCTGGCGGTATGAAGCGGAAGCTGGCTGCGGGCGTCGCGCTCTGCGGGAAATCGAAGGTAAGGGCACGCAAACTTCCTCAGTCGTTTCACTCGGGAAATCTCTTTCTTTCATTTGACAAATTCTGAATCAATGTAGTGCATCGGAGAATCCCGCGATCTTGAGAGAGACATCCGAGTCCCTTTAAGCTGAATGATGGGGTGCGAAGGGTTGGTACTAGAATGCTGCAATACGTTCCATCTTCAAGGGTTCTGCCCCCTCTCGCGCTAGGATGATTCACAGGACACAGCAATGAGCCTGTCGACTTTGATTAGCCTCTGGAAGGAAAAGGTGGAATATCCTGTGCTCTAGCTTTGCAGAACTATGAAATCAATGTACGTAAGAAACATTCTCGCCTCTTCTGTCAGCCTTATAGGTTAACTGCTCTTTTCATTTTCACATACTCATTTGTACCCCTTGATTTCAACTTGGCGGCATTTCTAATTTTGCGTTTTACTCTTGAAAACGTGACTCACCTGGCGGAGTCCCAAGTACCGTGCGACAGGTGCTCGAGCGAAATCGGTTGGAGCAGGACTCTCCGTGGAACAAGGCGTGCGTGGTTGGCAGGTGGTGATGTTCGACGAGCCGACGTCTGGCATGGACCCCGCAGCGCGGCGCGCGCTGTGGGACCTGCTGCGCGAGGAGAAGGCGGGCCGCACCCTGCTGCTCACCACGCACTTCATGGACGAGGCCGACCTGCTGGGCGACCGCATCGCCATCATGGCGGGCGGGCGCCTGCAGTGCTGCGGGTCGCCCTTCTTCCTGAAGAAGCGCTACGGCGCGGGCTACCGCCTGGTGGTGGTGAAGGGCGCGCGCTGCGACGCCGCGGCCGTGACGGCGCTGCTGGCGCGCCACGTGGCGGGGCTGGCGCCGGCGCAGGACGTGGGGTCGGAGCTGAGCTACCAGCTGGACGAGGAGCACGCGCCGCGCTTCGAGCCCATGCTACGCGAGCTGGAGCAGCAGCGGGAGGCGCTGCACGTGCTCAGCTACGGCGTCTCGCTCACCACCATGGAGGAGGTCTTCATGAAGTACGTGGCGCTGGGCGCATTCTTGTTACGACTCTTCCCTGCCTCTCACTCTTTTTCACTGAATGAAATGAGTTGTCTTGTTATAATGCCCCAACGGAACTACAATGTTCCTAAAATCTCCGTTAAGTATAACAGTCATCAATAAGATCGAACAACAAGAATTCGCCATGAAATAATGACCTGCTTTGTTTTCATGTTGCAAAAAACTTGGTAGAAAAGGTGAGGATAAAATACTGGGCATGTACGTTTTTAGTGGCAAGGGAAAATTCAATGACAAAATTTCATTACAAAGGCGCGTCATTCGAAGGGTGTTGTTCAAAAAACGATGAAAGTAAAGGCACGTCGTATGTATTAGCCCTCGGGGACAGAAGAAATGGATTTTATTTGTTCCCCCAATTATATTTTATTATATCCTTAAATATTATGGTCATTGAAATTCCGAGATTCACGATGAAGCAACCGAAATTAAGATTAAAATCTTGTGCATATCATTGCGACGTGATAACTGCAGTCGACTCCGAGTATAGTGAACTTCTGGGGAGTAACAGTTTTGGTTCACTATATCCAATGATTTGAAAATTTAATAGTTAAAATTTCTCCGTAGTGATTTATTTTATTAATATAGAGATATATCAAAATACATTAACAGCACGAACTGAAAATTTCAATATATTAATTTGACCTAAAAAATCAGTTATTTTTTTAAATTGTTTGCTGCGTATATTTTCCATTAGTAATTTATCGAGATATTTCTCCAGAGTTCGTACTCTCTCCATTCTTGATCTGCATTGCCCACTGTCAGTAAGTATCGCAATGCAGTCTTGGCGCCCTCCAATGCCTCTTCCTCTTGTGGAACCCCTTCTTTTGCATCGCCTTCATCATACGTCAATGAGGTCCCCATTCCGTGAGCGTGTGACGTAGTGAAATAAGAAATAAATTTCAGTAACAAAAGAAAAATAATATATTCTAAGATTATGTACAAGTACAATGAATGCTAATATTAAAACACTCCGGCAACCTTTTCCTTTCAGAACACTGCTTTACCGCCAGCAGAAAACACAAGCCACCGCGTGATGCGCGCGCCGTCGGACCTCTGTCCCGTGACAATTACCGTCACCATGCCTGACGCCAAAAGTTAACCCGTCGTGGCGACCGTGTGCCTACAGGCACGTGAGATTGTCTGACCCTTACTCTCCGACATCTCGCCCTCACTCCTACACCCTCCTTGTACATACGCGTAACAAGCTACCGATTGCAAACTGAATGAGAGCGCGGGCGCAGATGGCGCCGGTTAAATAGTTGAGGCTGACACCCCCACCCACTGTTTTCCATAGATAGACTCGCACTGGGCGATGGCTCGCAGGCCAGCTTTGGTTTACGCCCACAGACACAGAATTCTCAGGTTGCCTGCCTGCTTCCGTAAACGAGGCTCGCCGGCAGGCATCCTCGGAGTTTACAGCTCCGATTTTTGGCTCGCCGGCACTACCTGAGTCAACCGCGCCCGAGCGCAAAACTCCCGGATGTTCAGGCTGTAACACCTTCCTTCCCCGCAGCGACTTTCACCAACCTAACGGTTCTGGCCCTCGTGTTAACGACGCCACAGACCCTCCCATGCTCGGGGTAGAATTTTTTTTCGCAGCAAAATGTGCACAGAAAAAAATTCTGCTAACTAATTAACCCTGGTGTTGACCTCACATTCTAAATTTTTCGTTAAACAATCAGAAAAGTACAAAAACCAAAACCTGTCTAAATTACAAAATATAAATCTATGGGCGTGTGCCCTCTTTCCTAGCTATGTTGCCATTTACCTTAATTACTATACACATTGAACAGACACCAATTTCTTTGACATACAAACTGAAAAATTCTTGAATTACATTAAAAATACCCTTATATTATACAAATCAGTAGTACCGTGATAGCTCTTGAAGTACAAATTAATTCTGAAAAAAATAAAGTACATGAATATTCTGCTATATACATTTACAAAATCTGGACATCATCATGTGCCGGCATAGACTAGATTTATTGGCGCATGTATGCATCTACATATGAAAACAATAACACAAAACAAATTGAAATACCCTTGAATTTACAATTTATTTACATCATTTTCACCGACATTTATTACAGTGTCACGAACGTGTGAGTTCTTACACCTGCCAGAAGATCCAATTCATTCATCGTACATGCGGACTAAGCCATCGCATTTACATTCTCAGAACCCTTTTTGTGTATGATTCTTAAGTCAAGATGCTGAATTAATAAAGACCAACGTAATAATCTGGGATTTTGCCCGCCGTGTTACGTAACCCAAACTAGGGGTTGTGGGGTCAGTTTCAATTTGAATCGTGGCTTGCCCCGTCGGAGATATAATTGAGTTTATCTAAGCCCAAAATTAGAGCCAAACACTCGACTTCTGTTCGTCCCATTAATTGGATTCAGCCTCATTTAATTACGACTCAAAAATACTACCGGTTGTTCTATACCTTCGTCATTAATTTGATAAAGAACTACACCTATAGCTCTCTTCGATGCATCAGCCTGAAGTCTGAATTCTTTAGCATAATCCGGTGCATACACCACTGTCTTTTCACAGAGCGCCTGCCGAAGCTCATTGTAAGAAGCCTCACATGCTTCCGTCCAACAATTTTGCCTTGGCGCTCACGCCCCCGCAGCGCATCTGTCAGTGCCGCGCTTTGTCTGCGAAACCCGGCGTATCAATCTACGATAGTACCCGACCATCCGAGTAACGAACGCACCTGTTTTTTGGACTCGGGGTCTGGGAAAATTCTGAATAGCCTGGTACCTTGCCCTCGGCCGGCCGCAATTTCCCGTTCCCGACTACATATCCTAAGTACTTCACGTCAGCGCGCGAACAAACACTTGCGTGGCTGTACCGTTAGTTTGGCAGATTTTAAAATTTGGAAAACTGTCTCCAGATGCCGTATGTTGCTCAGACCAAGAATTGCTAAACACAGCGATATCGTCGAGGTACGGCACTTGCAATTCCTGACAATTTTTAGTAAAGTGCCCATAATTTTTACAGCATTGATAAGGGCCGTTTTTTATTCCCGAAGGGCAACCTAAGCGCCGATACGTCCGAAAACTGGTCACGAACGCCGAATACCTCTGCGCCCTATCCGTAAGACCTATTTGCCAGAAGCACTACTCAGATCTAATACACTAATGATTTTAGCTGCCGCTACCTGTTCAATACGTTCTTCTAGAATTTGGCAAAGGAAAATACTCGTTTGATAACCTGATTGAGGCGCCTATTAATCAATACAGGGCCTCGGTTTCTTTTCCCGGTGCCTCAACTAAAATCATGGGAGACGTGAAATCGCTTTCCGCTCCACAATGAGTATTGTCGACGAAGCATTTTCTCTATCTCTTCCCGCCCAGTATCTTTGTCTTCTCGGCGACATGCGGTAGGGTACACTGCGAACGGATTTATTAATGTCGGTCAGTTCAATATCCATTGTAGTGAATCGGTTAAACCAGGCTTTTCACTAAAAATGCACCTGTATCTACAAATGACGGTTTTTTAGTGCGTCACGAACTCGGGTTCAACGTCCGTGCCGTTGAGCATTTCCTCGCCGTCGAAGTCGTCGGAATCTAATCTCAACGCGTAGTGGTTCTAACGCGTCTTCCCTCACCTGCGGCTGAGACCGTCGCAGAGCCGAGAAAAGTTCACGTACTCCCGTACGCTGGTGTACCGTTTCATCATATTGACGTGAGATATACGCGTGGTTCTTTCCTCCCTGGCATCTGCACTACATAGTTGCTGTTCCACATTTTCTCGCGAACCTCGCCCGGCCCAATCCACTGCACAGCGATGTTCGCGTTTGTTAGGCGCCAGAACCAGCACCTTCGCGCCTATCTCAAAACTGCGCGGAGGACCGCCTTGCCGGTCATACCACACCTACGCTTTTTCTGTTCTTCCGTCATTTTCTCGTGAGCGAGTTCACGCGACCGCTTCAATCGGTTATTAGTTGAAAACGTGCTCAACTACCGAGCTTACCCTCGCTTCATCTGCCCCCGCTAGTTTCTCATAAAGAAGCGTCATGGGTGTGCGAGATCTTCCCATATACAGCTCAGCTGGGGAAAATCCGATAGATTCGTGCACGCTAGTCGCGTAGAGCGAACATAATCGCAGGAGCTGGTCTCCCAATCCGTTCCCGCTTCTAAAAGAGAACCTTCATTAGACGGTTCATGTTCTGTGCATTCGTTCTACGGCATTTGACTGGTGGATGTAAGGCGAACTCCTAATTAATCTGATGCAGAATATCTCGGCGAATTCCGCCATCAGGAGTGCTGGTGAAACAAGTTCCTTGATCCGTTTGGCAGCTCTCGCGGAAATCCAATCCGACTCAACAGGTCTAATAAAGCTTCAATTACTGTACCGTCGTCAGATCACGTATGGGAATAGCCTCAGGATATTTTGTGGCTAAACACATGGCAGTGAGTATAAAACTTATTTCCTGATTCAGACTCTGGAAAATGGCCACACGCGTCGACATTACTTTCTCGAACGCCTCGCCCGTTTATTGGTACAATTTTAAAGGTGCGCGAAGCTTCTCGCCGCCGTACCTACTCGTTGGCAACTATCGCAGCTGCGCACGAAATTTTCCATATCTTTATAACAATTCGGCCAAAAAGAATACTTGGCCATCGCGTCTTTGCTCTTCGTGGACCCGCTAATGTCCGTGGGCAACTTCATGGCAGAGTTCAAAATCGTGCCACGATACACGCGCCCGGAGAGTCACAAGCATGGAGAGATCTCCACGCGCTTGCTTTGCCGTTCCGGAAACAATAGGCCGCGTTCTATAAAAATAATCCGCGCCGTTCCGCCTCCTTGCCTTCGCTAGCTCTATTAACGGTTGTGAGCTCTCATCCTGCCTCTGAGCTTTTACAAGATTTCGCGCCGGGTCCAAACGGGCCAATTGCAACACACACAGAATCTACTTCAACTTCCGCGTTCGTTTAAATTGGCTTCTGCCTGCTGGTTCGTCAACCCCCCCCTGAAAAGACACTGTTTTCCTTGCTCGCGTCCGGCTCAAGTGCTTGCGTCCCCGCCTCTCCGCCGTTGCTGCAAGCCTCGCCTAGCTTACCCCCCCACCCCTTCTGCCTCGTTACCTGACCACCAAAGGGTGCGCACCCGGCGCCGCCGCCACCCTTCCTGCCCCGTCGGCCCTGTTCCCGCTGCCGCCTGAGCTTCGGGTCCCCTTACAGCCAAAAGGAAAACGTGCGGGTTTCGTAAGAACCCTTGCATTACATTTCCGACACAACATCTGTGGCAGACGATTGCTTAATATGTAGTATTCTAGATCGCCAATTTTTCGCGACTGCGGCCTCGTTACCAAGCTTACCGAACACCTAAAATTTCAAACTCTTGGCCACCGGTAGATTTCTCTGGCGCCTCGTCCAAGGGCTGCTTACCCATACGGACTCGCCTGTATAATTGATTAGGCATGACGTGCTTTGCGTTGATTAATCTACGTTTTAAGCACCAGTATTCGCGAAGAATGCGTAATGCTCGCTCCGCCAAAACCGTGCCGACAACGTGTGAGGAAAGCCAACCAATTCCTGCGCACTGTCGTTAACCACCTGGACACACTTTCTCGCTTTGTTTAAGCTCGAGGCGCATATTTTCTTATGTTCCCCGTTTTTTTTACACAGAATAAGCACGTTGCGTTCCTGCGTTTGTCGAATACCGCGTTTCGTCTGTACTAATTAGGGCGCTGCGCGTTGTAATGAATGTGAGACGGCAACGCCTTTCCGTTGCCTTCCATTTCGCTCACCCACAGACTCGCTTGTTATTAACTTTGGAAAACTCTTCTTGTACCCACTAATCGATTGTTCTCGTAGGTGTCCAGCCTGCTCCAAATCTTGGGACTGTAAACTTCGCCCCAATATCTAAGAAGTACAGTGAGCACGACTGTCCGCCGGGACCTTCCGTTTCATCTGTCCCGGGGTAACAATCAGATCTAATAATAGCTCGTAAGTTTCAAAACTTTTAACCCTGAAATTCCACTTTTTGCAATAATTCGCAATTCGCGAGAGCATAAAACATTCCAAGTAGTTTTGCTCCTTTGCGGTGACTGCAAAACATCTGAGACGACACTTTTCGGGCGTGAATTGTATACATTGTCTAGTAAAACTGAGTTTTTGATCTGTTCATTAATCTGCTCTGGTGAATCTGATCCTACAACTACACCAAGTATTATATTCATTGGAAGCAGTCCCATTAATTGCTGACCCATTCCGACTGGCGCAATGTCGAGCTGAGAGCATGCGCTTCGAAAACACTTAAAAATAAGTAATTCCTCGCCTTCACTTAAATCTATCATTACCTGATTAATACGAATTTGTTTAACTTGTTTGTTCCCGAATCTCTACTAACAAAGATTTCGCGCGACGGGTAGCTGATTCGTTTAACTTCACCTTTCAGTTCGTAATGCCCGTTCTCGCTCCTTTCTCTCGAATTCGCCGCTTCCGATTTCTCGGCCGCTGCCGTATTCTTCGCCTCTTCGAATTGCGTGATTCAGCCGACCTGTTCTTTAACCTGATCGCGAGTTGCTTAACAAAAATCTTCATCGTACTTGCTCGCCTTCCGTGATTAATACCTTTTAACCTTGTACAACAGTTTTCGTCCCCTTCCAAAATTTCCCCCATCTCCATAGCGACCCTCACAAGTACCTCTTTCCGATACCCCGCTAGAAAAGACTTGTGATGAATGAGTCACCGACTGGTATAAAAAACACACTTACGGTCTGTTGACCTCGGGCTGTCCGCCGTGCGCGGCTTCCTGGATCGGTGTCCTTTCGCCTTCCTCTCGTTCTGTCGTCCGGATGTCTTCTTTCCAGTCCAGTACCATGTACAACCATACACTAGCACTCAGTTCAGTTCAGTCAATTAAGGAAAAAAAAAGTTTCCGAGTCGGACTGTACCGCCCCCGAAACTTCCGTACCCGAATTACCGCACCCAATTCGTTTTTACGGTGGCGTGCACCGACACTGCCCGACGAGCCACGAATACGGACGCGAGTGCACCAACACTTCCGATGCACAAACGCTTTACTGTTCAGTATTTCCAGCCGCGCACCAATGACTCAGGCGCAGCACTTGCCGTTCCCGCGGTTGCAAACCAGCTTACTTCCGCGTTTCTATTGCCGTTGTTACTAGTGACTGCTGCCAGCCATGTGGGCTCGTAAAACGCACCTGCCACCAACTTAGAAAAACTGTGGTGGTACACTTAATATTTTTTTTTTGTAACCCCGTACCAATTAAGAAAAAATTTGTGGGTACACTTTACTACCCCGTGGGTTTCGAAAAACCCCGCTGCCCACCAATTAAGACAAAATTTGGGTGAGTTACACTTACTTCCCCGTGCGGTTTCTTAAAGACCGCTGCCACCAATTAGACAAACATTGGGTGGGTACACTTACTACCCGTGAGCTTCGTAAAAAACCGCTGCCACCATTAAGACAAATTTGTGAGTACACTTACTACCCCGTGGGTTTCGTAAGACCGCGACCCACGCAATTTAAGACAAAATTTGGTTGGGTACACTATACTACCCGTGGGCTTCGTAAAAACCGCTGCCACCAATTAGAAAAAAAAAGTTCCGAGTTTCTGATTGACGTAGTGAAATAAGAAATAAATTTCAGTACAAAAGAAAAATAATATATCTAAGATTTATGTACAAGTTAACAATGAAATTGCTAATATTAAAAACACTCCGGCAACTTTTCTTTCAGAACACTGCTTTACCCGGCAAAAAACACAACCAGCGCGTGATGCGCGCCCCGTCGGACCTCTGTCCGCTGACAATTACTCACATGGCCTTGAACGCCAAAAGTATACCGGTCGTGGCGACCTGTGTGCCTACAGCACGATGAGATTTCGACCCTTACTCTCCGGACATCTCGCCCTCACTCCTACACCCTCCTTGTTACATACGCTACAAGCTACCCCGATGCGCAAACTGAATGATGCGACGCGGGCGCAGATGCGCCGCGTTAAAAGTGAGGCTGACACCCCACGCACTGTTTCCATAAGAGTAGACTGCCAACTGGGCCGAGCTCGCAGGCGCAGCCTTTGGTTTACGCCCACACCACAGGAATTCTCAGGTTGCCTGCTCTGCTTCCGTAAACGAGCATCGCCGGCAGCATCCTCGGAGTTTACAAGGGCCTCCGGTAATTTTTTGGCTCTGCGGCACTACTGAGTCAAACCGCCCGAGCGCAAACTCCGGATGTTCAAGCTTAACACCTTCCATCCCCCCGCAGCGTACTTTTCACCAACCTAGACGTTCTGGCCCTCGTTGTTAACGACGCCACAAGCGCTACCTCCACTCAGAGGAGACTTCCTCAACGGATGATCTGTACCCACTGCCTTATTTCCTAGCTGGCTTGTGGATGAAACGTGTGGGCTACCCGAGTCGAATGATAGCTTTTTTACCTTTCTATGAAGGGAACTAATCTCCATGAAAGACATATTTCTTAGGTTCACTATAGCGAGGTCCAGAGTTCACTGTAATTGAACCTTGTTGTACTTAGGTAATGTAAATGAAACACCCTTGTGATTTAAAGTTTCACTATAACCGAGAGTTCACTGTATTCGAATTCACAAATACCGGAGTCGTCTGGGTTAAGGAGACGCGCCTCTTAGGGTTAAATCGATTTTTTGTTGTTGTTTGTTTTTTGTTGTGCCCATGATTCACCTTGTTCTCTCCAACCGGCGCCATGTGACGAGCGGCCTGCTGTTGGCCCGCAGGGTGGTGCAAGGACCAGGAAGTGTCGCTCGAGGACGGGCCACTACCAAAGTGCGCAGCGCGCTAGCTACGGGGCCGGCGACGGGGCCAGCCCGGGCTGAACGGCTACGCGCGCGCCGTGGGGCTGCGGCGCGCCGGCGCCGCCTCCACCGCGCCCTCCCCTCACCGCCCCACGCAGACCTTCGTGGCCGAGCCGCCCTCCTCCTACGTTCGTCGGCTTCCAGGGCAGACCACGCGTTGAGTGCGCCACCCGGCTCCTGTACACGCACTAATAGCATAACTAGCCTAGTTATAGAGAGAAACTATGTCTGTAATGCTGACCGATATCTCGCCGATTATTTCTTATTGTTTTTTGGTCTTTCATTTCCCCTGTTCTCTCTTCCTTTCCCCATATCCTTCTCTCGCGTTTCTGCTCTTCTCCACTAGCTCAGCTCATATTTTCTTCGCTCGCTCTCCTCTACCTTTCCGCCCTCTCCTCCTCTCTTCCTCTCTCCTTTCTCTTCCTCTCTCTCCTCTCTCTCCTCTCTCTCCTCTCTTCCTCTCCTCTCCTCCCCTCTCTCTCTCCCTCTCTCTCCTCTCCTCCTTCT
>BOPP01000168.1:2875761-2912932 GCA_017312745.1 Gryllus bimaculatus
ATCTGCGCACTCTCTATATCTCCCTCTCCCTCTCCCCTTCGCCTCTTCTCTCTCTCCTCTCTCCTCTCACTCGCTCTCTCTCTCTCCTCTCCTCTCTCTCTCTCTCCTCTCCTCTCCTCTCTCTCTCCTCTCTCCTCTCCTCTCTTCTCCATCTCCCTCTCTCTCCTATCTCCTCTCTCTCTCTAGTCCTCTCTCCTCCTCTCTCTCTCTCCGCTCTCTACCTCTCTCCCACTCTCTCTCACTCTCTCTCTCATCCTCTCTCTCTTCTCCTCCTCTCTCTCTTCCCTCTCTTCTCCTCCTCCTCTCCTCTCTCTCTCTTCTTTCTCCTCTCTCTCTCTCCTCTCTCTCTCCTGCTCTCTCCTCATCTCTCTCTTCCTCTCTCTCTCTCTTCTCTCTCCTCTCTCTCTCCTCCTCTCTCTCCTCTCTCTCTTCTCTCCTCTCTCCTCTCCTCTCTCTCTCCTCTCTTCCTCTCTCTCTCCTCTCTCTCCTCCTCTCTCCCCTCTCTCTCCTCTCTCTCCTCTCCTCCTCTCTCCTCTCTTCTCTCTCTCTCTTTCTCCTCTCACTCTCTCTCTCTTCTCTCTCTCTTCCTCTCTCTTCAGTTCTTTTTGTAGCCATTAAAGTTGTTAAGCGCGATGTAGTGCAAAATAAACGGAGGTGTATACGTTTGTAAATCGAGCTTTATCCGAGGTTTGTTACCAACAAAATCCGTTACTTCCGAATATCGACTGTTTTCGTTCAGTGCTTATCGTAATACCACTTCATGCAGATAAGTCACGTAAACCACAAACACTTTTCTTGGAATATGTGCACTATTCACCACCTTTAGCTACAACTTTTTTGTCTTTCTTTTCCTTTTTTTTCACTTGCTCCAAACATTACTGCTGACAGTTAAAATACCTAAAACGTAGTCTGCCGTTAAGGTAGTGTTCTTTTCTCATGGTTGCTTACGTCCGATACAGCAGTTACAGTTTTACGAAAAGTTAATAACGACATTATTCTCGGCAATGTGTCTTTAAATAATTTTCGGTCAATACCATTATTTGTAAGAAAAAACTCAAAAACAAGACATTATTTCTTGAAAGAAGTTGCTAATCATATTCCACTTTTAGCTCCACTCGTTTATTTCGATTGTTCCTGCCATTAAGAGTGCTCTTCCTTCTCTTCGTTTGTGTAAAAGCGGTTCATCAGCATTTGCCGAGCGCCGAGCAGCTGATACGAATATGTGATTTTTTTGCGTCTCTGAATGACCGGCAGCGTCAACGGTAGAAACGAGCAGCCGAACGTTCGTCGCTGTCAAGTACGAACACCCTGCCCATCCACGTTACTCAGAGGATTCGGCCGAGAATCGCTTGCTACTCGCCGAATACCGAATGTGGGGCCGCTTTTAAGTCGATATTATAATATTACAGTTCGGGGAAAATTAACGAAGTAGAATGCGACATCGGTGTGTCGATGATTTTCAAACATCGATTATTTCTATAAATAAACTTCGATGTATTGAAACCGCCTATTTTTTTTAAACATCGATGTTTGAATCGATATATGTTTTAGTAAGGGAAAAATGCCCATAATCACAAATTTGTAAAAATTAAAATACGCATAGTAACCGATGGTACCACTGTGTTTGTGTTCGAACCAAGTAACACGATTTGTGTACCTTCGCGCAGACTAATTTCCGTTATCGAGATGATTTATATGCCCTAATATTTTTTTTCTTTCTTCACAATGTATTTCGCACTTGCCAGAGCGGTTTTTAACTTTGTTTTTCAAATTCATTTAATTGTAAATATGTGTACGCGCTACTGTTAAATCATATTCAGTTCGCGCACAAATTTAAGATTAGAGATACTTAAAGCTACTTGAAAAACCTCGATGTTTTTTGAATGATGTATTTTGAACACGGATGTTTCGTTGTCGATGTCGATGACGATTCGTTGTCGATGTCGATGACGATTCTTAGTCCGATGCGATGACGATTCGTTGTCGATGTCGATTCGTTGTCCGATGAAACGACATCGTTTGACGACGTCCGTTGACGATGACGATGTCGTGACGATGTTGACGATAGATTTGACGATGACACGTGACGATGACGACGTTGACGATGATGATTGGTTGCACCGATGTGACGACGTTGACGATGACGACGTGACGATGACGACGTTGACGATGACGACGTTGACTTGATGACGACGTGACGATACGACGTTGACGATTGACGACGTGACGATGACGGACGTTGACGATGACGATGTTGACGAGATGACGACGTTGACGATGACGACGTTGACGATGACGACGTTGACCGATGACCGACGTTGACGATTGACGACGTGACGCGTTGACGAACGTTGACGATGACGACGTTGACGATGACGACGTGACGATGACGACTGTTTGAACGTGAATGACGACGTTGACGATGACGACGTGACGAAACGTTGACGATGACGAACGTGACGATGACAGACGTGTGAACGATAGACGAACAATGACAGATGACAAACATTGACGAATAACACGTTGACGATGACATGAGATGAGACGAGTGACGATGACGACGAACGTTAGACGATGACGAACGGTTGAGCCGATGACGACGTGATACTGACTGACGATGACGACGTTGACGATGACAACAGCTTGACGGATGACGACGTTGACGATGACGACGTTGACGATGACGACGTTGACGATGACGACGTTGACGATGACGACGTTGATGATGACGACGCTGATGATGACGACGCTGACGATGACGTCGATGTCGATGACGTCGATGTCGATGACGATGTTGACGATGACGTCGATGTCGATGTCACACCCCTGTAACGAAGGGCCGCGGGCCGCGCGCAGTGCGAGTGAAGGCGGCGGAGGCCGAGAGCCAGCGGCCGGTGCTGCTGACGGGGCCGGCGCTGAAGCGCCACCAGGTGCACGCGATGCTCATGAAGAAGGCGCTGGCCCTGTCGCGCGGCTGGGTGCTGTTCCTGGTGCAGTGCGTGCTGCCGGTCTTCTTCCTGTCCGTCGCCATCCTCATCGCGCGCACCTGGCAGGCCATGCGCGACCTGCCCCCGCGCGACATCGACCTCCAGGTCAGCTCCTCGACGAGAGGCCCCGTGACGCAGTAGCACCCTTTTCCCTTTTTTTTCCCCCTCTCTGCACAAATGTATACTTGAAGTGCGCAAAATACTCCGTAAGTGAAGACTGGTCTGAGGCTGAGTTGTAAAGTTGAACGATGGCAAATTAATCCACAATTACATACAACATACAGCCAAAATTTATAGTATAGCTAAACTTTTAATACAACTTAAACTTAAGGAAAAGTATCACTTATTCTCTTGGCCTCTTGGTGCTTCAAATGCATCTTTTTGGAATATGTTGGATTACTTGAAAAATGAAACTTCATTCCTGCAGTTATTTACCACTACATCAAATGTTCTGATTCCCTTTCAGAGCTACAGTGAAGTAAATACTACTCTGTCAATGCTGAATAATGATAATAAGGGCATTGCTCATTTTATCTCCAAATACTTATCTCAAAAATACAAGAATGTAATTGAAGATAATGGATTTTGCCCAACAGTACTAGAAGGCAAAGAAAATACCACAGGAATGTTTGAGGAATACATTTTAGATCAGGTGAGAATTTCTTAACATCTTTTAAATCTTCTTAATTCAATTCACAGATTGTTTGCTTTTACTACGCTGTTATTTTGTTGTGCCCCAACTATCCCCATATCTTTTGTGGATATATTCTGTCAAGTTCTTACGGTGTCTCAATTATTAATATATAATTAAAGCAACTGCAATAAATAAATAATTAAAGTAACTGCAATAAATCATAATTTATTGCAGTTACTCCACAATAATGATCATTATTATGCATGTCTATGTCAACTAAAGTGATCCATTGTGAAAATGAATTTGATTATGAAATGGCATTAGTGAACATGTTTATTTTTCACTGATTTTAGATTCTTTTTAAACCACAATGGCCTGAGGATAGGATAACTTTGCAGAGGATTTCACCAAAAGACTAATTTTCTAAATGAATGTGCAGCTTTGTTTCTGTTCTGTTTTCTGAATGTCTAGAATGTGATTATGTTGTTAATTGTTGAAGACCTAAATAATATTTGTTTTTGGCAAAAAGAAAATTCTGAGTGACATGCTTTATACATAAGAATGCAGATTAGTTTTATTCATGAGTTTGCTTTATCAAATTTTTGTTGTGATATAATTTTTCATATTTTAGCTACATTAATTATTAATGGCATTGAGTTTTAATAAAGATACTTACAGGAGGAAGTTTATTTTATCAAAAACTGTGTATGGACAGATATATTCCTGTGTAAAAGCCACAATAATTATTTATATGAATTTCTTGCTATCTAATGTGGAAAATTATTATTTATAATAGTATTGAAACATATCTTCATTCTTTTGGAGAAGGAATATTTGAACTGTTTCTATAACTGTAATTATATTCAGATAAATTGTTATGTAAAATTATTATTTTTTTGAGTGTGATATGTTCACAGTATCGGAAAGATGTGTCCCGAACAAGGCACAGTTTCGTTGTGGGAGCATCATTTGATGTAGTAAATTCTACTCCATACATCACTGGCTGGTTTAATGATTTACCATACCATTCTGTGCCTCTTACTCTCAACTTGCTCAATAATGCAATTCTCAAGATGATCAACATGTCAATAACACTTGTCAATTCCCCATTGCCGTACACATCTGAATCACAGGTACAATTTTATATTAATCACATATTTTTTTTATAATAAGACAAATAACCTTTTTATTCATGTGTTTATTATATTAAAATGAATAGAATGCTATTTATCAGACTTTGAAATTGTGTTTTATTTTGTGCCAAAGTTTACTTTTATTTTTATGTTTATAAAATGATAATTGCTTTACTAGCAAACTAGCGTTTTAAGTCCAAGATTTTCTTACTTTTTCTATATTATTAAAAATTTATATTCAATCGACAAGTTTGTAGAAGGGTGTTGCATGAAAATAATGTTAACTAACTATACTTCTCGGTTCTTGAAATTGGTTGTACTGCTATAAAGCACTATAAATTGAGGCATTCAGGTATCCAATATGTCTGATACTATTAGGTATTTACTCCCAAACACTTCTGTTGGAATAAATGTCGAGAAATTGACAGAAAAGTTGACTAATTCAATATTCTTTCACAATAACCACATTCCACTTCACTAAAAAAATATCAAATTTTATGCCTATATGTAAAAATAGTTGTTTAATTTTTATTTAACACCAAGAAGATGTAAAAACATGTGAGTAGATGTATTATTGTTGATTTATGATCTGTGACTAATGGAAAGCAAACTTTTACTGGCTTACAGGCAATAATGCTTATGAATGGAAATAACATGGGTTTTCAAATTGCCTTCAACATTGGATTTAGCATGGCTTTTGTCGCAGCGTACTACATTATGTTTCCTATTAAGGAACGTATGAGCAAGGCCAAGCACTTGCAATTTGTATCTGGAGTGGATGTTCTTGTATTTTGGATAGTAAACATAACTTGTGATGGACTTTCTTTTTTACTCCCATCTTTGGGTGTGATTATCACATTGGCTGGATTTCAGGAGGATGGATTTGCCACAACTGAAGAGTTAGGTCAGGAAATTTAACTTCACGAGTGCACTTTTGATATCCATTATCTGTGTTTTATCTTACATTGTGTATTCAATAATGATTTTTTCACATAACAATGAATTTAATTATCTTTTTTGCAGGTCGTATATTTGTAATTTTGGTGTTTTTTGGCTGGGCAATGATACCTTTGATGTATTTGGCCTCTTATTTATTCACCATTCCAGCAAGTGGCTACACTCGAATGACAATGTTCAATATTTTTGCAGGTAAACTGCTTACTTTTATTTAGTTACTGCCAACAGAAGATGGTAGCACAAACATTATTACACATGAAACTAAGCACGTAATTTAATTAATTTAAAATGATAAACAGATGTAACATATTAAAAGATTAATCAATCAAAACAAATCAGGAATTATTTTCTACTGGATGGATATTGAAGAAAATGTACAATATATATAATTAAGCCTAGATTTTAACGTATTATAAATGCTAATGCTAATTGATAGCATTACAATATTATGTTCTAATAACATTTCATAGAGAACAGTCTAATACTGGTGGATCACTACATGAAATACAGAAAATCTATTTCTCAACACTGAACACTGGGAGATAGAAAGCTCTGTGGTGTTACCCAATTCACTCATCAATCCAATCAATGCCTCTGTGAACCATTACTTTTTTGTAAAGACTTCTTTCTGTGAACTTGAAATGAATTCAATTTTTTTTTTTTTTCCCAATAGAGTATCAGATTTATTTTTTTCTTTTTCAATCTTGGATGTCACTTACAGAATAATTTTTATCAATTGCAGTAATTTATTTTTTAATAATTGCATTTTAATTAACATATTTTAAAATGTGATTCATAAAAACATTTTTTATTTCCTAATGTATGCCATTTCTCATCATTTTCTTTGTTTTTTTAACATTCAACAAAGAAAAACTGCCTGAACCAAATAAGAATATAAAATTAATTGGTCATTAAGACCAATTAAGAATGCAGAAATTAGTCTTCACAAAAAAAATGATAATTTTTTATATATACTTGTGTGGATTAATGTTCTATAAACTGAACCAAGGACATATTGTCAAATCAGCCCCAAAAAATTGTAGTTTAAAAGTAATATGACAAAGGAGAAAGAATGTATGAACTCCCCAGAAATACTTTTTTTAACAGGCCTCCACTTCAATTCATCCTGTATGATGATCTGACTAATGGACCCTTTGTTTAAGTCCTGTATTCTAAATTAAGAAATAGAAGTTCTGACTGAATAACGATGAGGAATAGTTTCTGAATTGCTTGGCAGAAAAATATAAATTCTATCAGACATGAGACTATTCTTGCTAATTTTGGCAAAATTCAATGTTATATAGTGGAGTATACTAGGGAGTAAATATATTATTTCAGATATGCAAACACATTTAATGATGATTCTGAAGAAAGATTCTCTGAAATGTAGACTGGAGAAAGTGGTGTGCATTTATAATGATATGAAACCAAGATAAAATGAAAATGTAATAATTACTGAGAAATTCTGATAATAATACCTTTAGCATAATATTAGTGAAAATTTATAATTTTCATCACCATTCTCTGGTAGGTACTTAATGAATACTTGAATGTTCATTTCCTTTGCCAGACACACTTAGTTTCTTATTATTTTAGAATTTTTATAAATAATTGCTGTCTGTACTAATTTTAATTCAATTTTTAAAAGAGCAAAAAGCCATTCATTTAATTTGCTTATCTAATAATTTAAATTGTTTTTGTGGATGTTCTACATTCAAAATATTAATACTATTATTAAAAAACAGGAATTGCAGCATTTATGGTGGTGACGATTCTGCAGATCCCAGATCTTGATCTGAAAGATGTTGCGGACATTCTTGACTGGATTCTTCTTGTTGTGCCTCATTATTGTTTAGCAGATGCCATTCGCTATGTATACACTAACTATGCATCAATAAGAATTTGCAAAGATTTTGGTCCAGATTGTTCTGTTGTTGAACAAAGTGTTTGTTGTCCAGGTATGCATGTCATGGTGTAATAAGTTTCCTACATAATTAATCACAATTTATTAAATTCATAATATTCATAATTTATTTTATCTTTGAATGACCTAAAAAGTGAAATAATTAATATTAATGAATGCAGGAAAATGTCCGGATACTGGTTGTGTAGAATTCTCAGAAAACTATTTTCGATGGAAATTACCAGGAATAGGCAGAAACATAGTATTTTTCTTATTAATGGGATGTATTCTCAATATCCTGCTCCTTTTGGTAGAGTTTCATATATTTGAACTCATGTTTCCTACTCGCCGGAGACATCAGCCTAAGGTTGTTGCTGGTAAGCTTGAAGATAATGCAATATTTGACAAATATTACACTTCACTGAATATATATATTACATATGTGATATGTAATAGATGTATAAATAACTGATTTCAATTTATATAGTGCAGTCAAGTGACACACCTTCATTGACATCACTGCCCATTTTGCCACCAAGTGCACAAGCAGATCTTGAAGATTCTGATGTAATGGCAGAGAAGGAGAGAATCAGGACATCAAATGTTACGGAACTCAATAATGAGTTCAGCCTTGTTCTTAGGTATGTTTACAAATATTTTTTTGTAGGATCACAAATAGTTTGCAAATATGAACATATGAGTCATTCCATGTCAAATCGCTCACTCACAAAACGAAACTGTTTTTTAGCAACTTGAAACTATTTTTATAAGTTCTAGGGTTGAAAAAAGGTGTCATGTATTTTTTCTTTTATTTTTTTCTAATCCCACCCCGTTGAGAAATATTGCCAATTACTTTTCCAAACATTCATGCGCAGGCTAATGTTTAAAATTTTATCGCGCAAATACTATTTCCTTCAGAAAAATAAAATTTCACTTAAATTTAAGATAAGAAGATGTACATATATATAATTTTTGTGAGCATATTATTTAAATCTTTAAAATGTATTTCAATATTTGAAATGCATTAGGTTGACACATATTAATTGTAAAAAACACTTGTGTATTTATGCACTAATTTTGTATTGATCTGCATATTTAAAAGTGGGACACACATAAATAACATTTAAAAAATAGTTTGTTCACCGGCATATGTAGGCAGCACAAGGAAGCATACTGTCCATCGGACTCGCTGCTCGAACTATAGGGCGTCAATGACACAATGCATTATGTTGTCCAAACATAAAGCAAGTGTGATACTTATGTCATTAATTGCAGAAACACACATACAGTCTCCAACGAATGATGAAATGCGACTGATGCGAATGCGAATGATGAAATGCGATTCTGATGAAATGCGACTATTAAGTTTATTTATAAACAACTGATACTGCTGGGGTCTGCCAGAAACAGGAGTCTTCTTTCTCAGAACTACTGTAATATATTTTTAATAAAATATAGCTTTCAATTCTGACAGGAAAGTATTAATTTACACAGGAAGTTGTTTAAGTGGGCTGATGGTAATGTGAAGAATATTACCTTTATATTTTTAGCAACGCTGAATATTTCGAAAGAGGACTATTGCATCAATGATACAAAAAGAAAGAAAAAAAGAAGAAAAAAGTAGTACAGAGAATATACTGATTCATTTCTTTAAGAAAAGAACATAAATTAATGATATTCTCTGTAAAGTGAATAAAAGAAATATAAATTTAATTAATTGTATCACATACTCTTATTTTTATAAATATTCCATCCGTTTAATACTAAATTGAATTAATTTGACACTTTTCAATTTGAATTGAATTTGCTATGAAAGATGTGAAGGAATACTACTGTTTATTTCTCGGTAAAAGTGTATTGATGGTAAACATCTTAATACAGATTGACATGTGTTTGAGAGGTGACACTATCAGACGCTACAGCAATACAGCAAGTAGACCTTTCAATTGTATTTAATTTCTCAGAATCACCTTGGTATGCTACTATGTAATTTACCAGACTTATGTAAAACTTTTCAGAGATTACAGTGATGTTTTTTCAAATTTTAAACTATTGATTATTAGGAGAAATTAAAGAATAAAAATGAAGTAAGTCAAGAAATGATTTTTAAAACATTTAATGAATTCGATACATACATCAAATAAAAGACTATATTTTGTTCTTTAATGTTGCAAAATATTAAATTTCTGTCACAACTACCACAAGAGTTAAAAGTGATTAACTGTAGCAATATGAGCATTTTTTCCAAAATTGTGAAAATTAAAATAATGTTGAAAAATTATATTTGGGAAAAAATGAAAAACACTTGTTTCGTATTTTTGTTTTTACTCTTCACAGAAAAAAATTTAATCTTTGGCATCAAGGTCAAATTTTGCTTAAATGTGAGCAGTTTGATGTGGAATGACCTATATATAAAGCACATAATATGTAGGTTGACCTCAGCAAAGGTGACAATATTGTTTTTACAGAGGTGTGACAAAATATTATGGCAGTTTTTTGGCTGTGGATAACATCAGCATTGGAGTAAAGAGAGGAGAGTGCTTTGGACTTTTGGGAGTCAATGGTGCGGGAAAAACTACTACATTCAAGATGATGACGGGCGATGAAAAAATATCTGAAGGAGACGCTTTCTTGAATGGTTTAAGTATTAAGTACCACATGAAAAAGGTGAGATGTCATAGCTTTATTGAAATTATCTTTAATTTTCAGAAAGGAATGCTGAAGAAAGTGATAAGTCCTTGAAAAAAAGAGACGTCTAATTGAATATTTTGGATTTCAAGAATTCCATTTAATCTTTCAAAATTTATTATAAATTATCATAATCTATTTTGAGATTGAATGGAAATTTGTATACTTAATAAAAGATTATTATTACTGTTTCTTTAGAAAAGATTTCTATGTAATAGTTTGAATCCATTCAAATGGCTAAACAGTTGAAACTATTGATGCACGTCATTGATTTAAATAACACTTCAGCAATTAATATGTTGCTGTTAAAGATATGATGTAGATGGTGAGAAAAACTCGGAAGAGAAATAAAAAAACAAAAATATATGGTAGATTGTAAATTGTAATTTATAGTATTTCAAAAATTGTTACCTCTTGTTGCCTGAGACTTTTGGATCTGCCTGTATGTGTTCTTGTTTGAACAAAAGTGCAAGTGTGTATGCATATGCATGCAAGAATATTTTATTTTTATTAGTTTTAAAATAGCTTGCAGAATTTGAAAAACATTCTACATATAGTAATTAGGTAAACTGCATGTGTCTATCCATATGTCTTGGATTCTTCCAAATCATTCTTAAGGGTAATAAAAAACATGCTTTTTTTGGAGGGGGGGGGGGTTAAGACTCCTGCAGAGGTGGAACCCTGTGTAATTCTGTACTACCTTTTCAGCATAACCTGAATTGTTTTTGATGGATTCATCAGATTGATGATAATGAAATGTGAACATATAAAAAAAGTATTTCATTTGATTTAGATTGATTTTTAAAATGTTTCATGTTAATTTTTTGAACCTGAGAATTCATAATTCAGTCAACTGAATTATGTTTAAAACTGGATTTTTAATCCACACTTGCTTGGCACAAATAAAAAGTTTTACCAGGAACATACCTGTCAGAGGTACCACTCTAAGCTAGTAAAAAATAATTTAAAGTTAAAGTTAAAACATCAGTATTTTTTCTCTGAGTCCACTCTTCAGGATGGTTTGTAGAGATGTTCCTTGAAGATTTTATTTTTTATTTCAGGTTCATCAGTTGATTGGCTACTGCCCTCAGTTTGATGCTCTTATCGAGGAAATGACTGGTCGAGAGACATTGCACATGTTCTGTTTATTGAGAGGAATTCCTGGATATCAGATACCAAGAATTGTAGATGAACTAGCTGATGAACTGCTCTTTACTAAACACATTGATAAAAAAGTCAAGGAATACAGGTGATCTTTGTTTATAAAATATATTAAAACCTCTCTTGTAAATTGAGATTTTTTTTTAATTTTACTAGTAAATAGTATACCACAGGCACCTTATTCTTCTTTTATGATATGTTTAAATATTTAAGACTATTCAATATCCATTGTATATATAATTTTTTTTATATACTTTAGCACTTTATACACTGAGCATGAAACATTATTTACGTTACTATATTAAACTGACCCTAGGAGCATTTGTCATTGACATAGACCACAAATGAAAGTTAGATAGCAATCTAATAATTTTCTTAAATCAATTGTCTTCTTTTTTAATACGTTTCATTTCAATTATTTGTAAAACAACAAGAAAGAATATTGTAGTTGTTAATAAAATATTTATACTATTTTCATCATTAAGCAATTCTTCAACTTACCTATTTAGATGTGTAATGAACATATTTTTGCAGTGGAGGTAACAAACGCAAACTCAGTACTGCAGTTGCTTTAGTTGGGGATCCACCTGTGGTATTTCTTGATGAGCCAACAACGGGGATGGATCCTGTCGCTAAGCGACATCTGTGGAATGTCATTTGCAAAGTTCGGGACAGAGGCAAGAGCATTATCCTCACATCTCACAGGTAACGCCAAAATTGTGTTTCTTTCGCAATAAAATAATTAATAATGTAAATAATTAATTTGAATGTGAAATATGAAGTTAAAAAGTCTCTTTAATTTCAATGAAGCTTGTGGTATTGTTGGAGAGATCTGGTTATGTGCAGTACTTTGTTTAGATTTCTATCAAAGCTCAGGGTGTCCATTGTAACTTTATACAGGCTTGCTACCTTTGAGCCTCGACTGTGTTGCAAGGCTTTTCTTGCTTCCTTATTGTGGTTTTGGGCAGAGATTTTGCATATCATACCTCTTGTCATAATAAATCAGCACCAACATTGTGAAATTAGGGAACCAAAGAAAAAATTAGTGGCAGCAACAAGAGCATAGGCTTCCCTGGCCGAAGTCAGGGCTGTCCGGGGGACACAGTGTCCTAAGAACAGGTGCCTGGTCCCTGTGACTCTGCTCTGGCACCTGTGCCTAGGACATGGTGTCTCCAAGACAACCAAGAACTTACTGGCAGCAAAGAAGTTTCTGTTTCAAAGTTTAAATGATAATGGCACATTTTAATCAATATATAAAGTGTTTTAGCAAAAAAATGCATTGGACAGACATGAGAATATTTTATGTCAATTATGTAGGATGAAGGCCAGAGGCTCATCATAAAATTGGTCACATGTAGAAAAGGATCAATTTGTATTTAAAATTTGAGAAAGACACCATGCTGCTTGCAAATACATGTTATCATTTCCTAATTTCTTGCAGAAGTGTGCAAATTTATTCACATTTGTTACAATGGGAGAGAATATATCTGTTTCACTTGCTAACATTAGCTCTGAGTACAAGCGCAGCTCAAATTGATGTCAACAAACAAATTAACTGCTTATAAACAGATCTGTTCTGGAATCCCTGAACCATCCATAAGCATTAAATATGTTAACTAGGGTATTATTTTATTCTCCTTCACCAAACCATGGAGTTCTTTTAGTTCTTTCTGCTAGTTGGTTTTTGCCTCCCCCCTGTAAACACATAAATGGGATATGTGTTATGATTTTCGCAATGTCATTTCCTGTTAGCTCAATGGTTTTCCATTTATCAGTCTGAGAGGATATTGCATAAAAGTAGACATTTTTTTCTTTGCATGAATTGATTTGTCAGCTAAATGGTTCAATCTTTAGAGTTATGATGTAAACTTGCCACTTTTAAGTTTTGAGGTTTTTGACATGAGAAGAGTGAAACAGAGAATCAATATATATTGCAAGAATTGATGATGATGATGATGATGATGATGATGATAATTGCCATAAAAAATATTGCCATTGTCAACATATTTGGAGTTATTGCCCCATGCTCAGGAGGAGAGTCAGCTGGGGCAACTTACCCCAGACCTCAACTTAATTGGAGCCCCAATTTTTGTTTTCGTTTCATTAAATAAAAATTCAGATAAACTATTATAAGTTATTTCTGTGACATGGAGAATAATTCTGTACAACAGGACCCCCCTCCCATGTATCCACTGACCTAAGAAAAAACTGACCGTAGCCCTCGTTTTCTCTGAGTGCCCCTCTAAAGAACATCTTTGATTATCTTTCAACAAATGTGAACAAATAAACATTTAATCTTCCAATATTATGCTTTTCAAATAAAAAAGTCATATCCACTTTAGTTTTAACTTTGTGTGCACAATTTAATCAACCTTTTCCATTTAAATAAATTTGAAACAAGTGTTATCTGTACTCTTTTCTAAGGCACTTTTTCATGACCTAGTTTAACTGATGCCTATATGCTCATTGAAGTGGAATAGTTTTTAATCATTTAATGGAGATGTACATCTCTACTTGGAAGATAATTATAAACTTCTATAAAATATAATGGAAAAGAATTTAAGATATTGTAATAAAAGTGTTGTGCCGATCCGGTGGCCGAGATCGCTAAGGCAGTAGTGACGTAGCGATCTCGTACCGAAAGATCGCGGGTTCGAGTCCCGCCTCGGGCATGGTTGTATTGTGTTCGTCCTTTCACCCCCTATCATCCATCATCCTCCATCTCTCATTATCACCTTTCTGAATAACATTCAGAATTGTAACTCGAGGATTTATCCTCTCCTCAAGGTGATACCTTCAACAGTCGTCCAAACAAAAAGTGAAGTGGAACGACTCAAGTGGTCCAATGTGGCCAATCAAGTTTAAAAAAAAATTAAAAAAGAAAAAAAAGAAAAAAATAAAAAAAGAAAAAAAGAAGTGTTGTTCTCATAATTTGTATGAAAACGTCTATTCCAGATAATTCTCTTAATAAAATGGAAATGTATAAATAAAAGTGTATAATTTAAATTTTTTCAGTTATACTTTTTTGTTTTAATTGCATATGTTACATAAATGCTATTGATGTACCTCCAAATCTATGTTCACATAATTTTTCAGCATGGAAGAATGTGAAGCTCTATGTACAAGATTGGCCATAATGGTAAATGGAAATTTCAAGTGCCTTGGGTCCACACAACATTTGAAAAGTAAATTTGCAGAAGGATACACCCTCATCATTAAAGTGATTGGTACTCGACCTTTGTCTGTTACTTCAAGAACTCTCTCAATTACATCAATGAGCTCTTTAACTCAAGATATAAATCCAGTTAAAAATTTCATTAAACACTCCTTTCCAGGTAAACAACAATTTTACATGGTACTAATATGCAGCAAAGATAAAGTAGGCATTAAATCAGAAGATATCGTTATTTTACCCATGGGCTGTAATTGTAAACCATTTTATTAATTGACCTTTAAGCTAAGATAATGAAGTGAATTTAAACTTTTTAAAGATATTACATAATTAAAATGTTGCCCAAATTTGTTACTGTTTTTGTTTACAATATTTACTGTTATGTATAAAATATAATTATATAACTGCATTTAAATGTTCACAAATTAACCCATTTCTTTTAAAAAGACACAAAAATGAAATTCAAAATTATAGGGCAACTTCTCTTTTGTCAGTCTTGAAAGTATTGGAAAGACTTTTCTGTACACAAATAGAAACTTTTCTCAGAAAAAAAGCATTTTCAGACTCCCAACATGAATTTATAAAATCCAAATTTATGAAAATGTCAATTTTTTTCTTTTCTTAAAGATGTGGCTTCATCAATAGATCCAAATGATGCACCTATTGGGAAATTTTTAAAACTCTGAAATTTTTTTGACATCATTGCCTGTAACATTTTGCTTTTAAAATTACCTTAAGGAATCTAAATTTCTGAGTTTCTCAGTTCAATCAAATGGAATGCAAATTCATGCAAATGGAATACCCTTATAAATGAATTACACTCCAAATTAAGTTATTATGTTACACATTCATAGTTCTTTCAAATTCACTCAGTCTTCGTGAAGCCTACTATGTGTATTTTGAAAATGTACATTCCCATTTGCGATAAGGCTTAATATTCTGTGGATGCACATCCGATAGTACCCAGACAAGGAATGCATAAACAAATTGAATAATAAGCAAGTGCCATCCATGTAATTTCTGTTCGCCTCTTTTCATTTTTTGAATCTTACCATTGCCATGCCTATTTATTTAAAAATCTGTAGTTTTTGTCAAAACTGGCTTCCTTAAGGGTGGGAACATACTTTCATATAATACTGACAATTTAATTACAACACATCATAAAAATCATATTCATTAAGGGTCAGTATGAACAGCTACCTACAAGAAATTCACATTTAATGCATATATGTTGCTTTACAACACATTACCAGAAGACATTAAGCAATTAAAATCAATACATAAGCTTAAGTTCCAAGATTTTCTGCTGCATAACTATTTTTATATAATGAGACTCTACTGACCAAAAAGTAAAGTAATATTTATTTTAACAATTATATTTAATGAATTACTTACTTTTTGTGCTGTATAATTTTGAAAATCCAAATATATCTGTAATAAGTTGTGTTCAGCTTCAAGTTCAAAGACCCCCATCTTGATTAGGTTTTTCATCCAGTTTCACTGATCTGGTGAGTGGAAGCTGAAATGGCTCCTTGTTTTGCTTCTGGAATTAAATTTAGCTTCGCTATGCGCATGTTTTGTTGAGTGCTCTTTGCACTAGTTGTGGGAGCAGTAGAGCTGGAGGTTTAGGTTGAAAATGTTAATAAATCATATCTGTAGTTCATTTACTGGTGCAAATAAGTTTTGGGAAATTCTAGTTTTCAAATATTGCTAACCTTGCTTTGATGGTACTTTTATCAATCATTCGTTTATGTAATCTTGTGACTATAAACTAAGAGAGTAGAGAAGAAATTTCGGAGCTTCAGAAAACATGTGCAGATTATACTTCTTCCCCTTATGTCACATACAGCTTCTACTGTTTTTTGATGAAAATAAATAAATGAATGGATCAATGGATTGATTGAAAAACCTTGCCCAATTATTAGTTAGAGTTCATGACATTGGTTTTGGGAATCGATAATACGTTTTCATAACTTCATTGCTCAGTTATATATAAGGAAATGTGTGTTATGATTTGACAGAATGTACAGTTGATGAAAGTTAAGACTATTTATAGTTTTTGAACATAAAACTTAGTAAATAAAGGTGTGTCAACTGAAAGCATTAATAAGTTGTGTGAACTCATGATAACCCACTTAGACAAAATTTGACAAGTATGGAATAAATTGTAAATGTGAGAATGAATGATTCAATTAATTATTGCAAAAATGATATCAAACCATTCAGTTATGTAGATTCTGCAATTTGAAATATAATTAGTGGAATGGGCATGGCAACGAGCTGCACGATTTTTTTGTCACAAAGCATAGTATAAATATGACAATTTTCTGTTGCATATACAAAATCGTTTTCATTTTCAGGATCTATATTGAGAGAAGAATACATGGGATTTTTGACTTATTACATTCCCAGCTCAACATTTACATGGTCTCAAATGTTTGGAATGATGGAAAGAGCAAAACATGATCTAAACATTGAAGATTACTCTCTTGGCCAGACTAGCCTTGAACAGGTACTTTTTAAGTTTTACCAAACTGAAAACTTGAAAAAACAATCAAATATAAACATAAATAAAATGATAACATAAATTTATTTTGTTGTTTCTTTTCCAGGTCTTTTTGACTTTTACTAAGGCTCAAAAATCGGAAATGATTTGATTTAGAATGCTTGCTGAAATGTGTACGTGCTTCTTTTGGGGAGAGTTGTTACAGTGTGCTTGTCTTGTGCTGCAGATGGAAGACACAAACATACTTTGTGTATCTAAACTCCTTGTATAAAACAGGGTACTGGTAATTGTGAAAGTGATGCAGAGACTTCTGTGTATTAAGAACTGTGTTACATGAATTCCAGTAATTTGAAAAGCTGTTGTGAAGAGCAGAGAGGGATTAAGAGTGTATATTACTTATAAAATTCCATTCAGTATTACATCCATTGCATAATTTCCAAAGATCAGATGATTATGGAAATTGTTTACTTTGTGATATAGTGTGCAGTTTATATGAAAGTTATTTGTATATTCATGGACAGAAATCAGGTTGCCTTAGTCCATTGGGAAATGGATATATAAAGGCCTTAAGTTTGTAGAATGCTAAACCGTTGCTGCACAGGAATGCAAGTAGAAAGTTTGAGAATATATTTATTTTAAGCTACTATTTTATATTTTTTGATGTGATTTTGTAATTTGCTAATTAAGGATATAGATCTCAATCATGGTCTTCCTTAACAGCAGGAAGTGTGTTGTGTGATACCAAATTGTACAATATAAATATATTTATCTAACAATCCGCTTAAAACTTATTTCAACTACAATAATTTCCACCTCCAGATAACCAGACCTATGTTTGTGATGTAGCGGGCTAAAGCATCCCACCACGTGTTCCAGGCAATCACACAAGTCTTCATTTCGTAATGAGGAAGGAAAGAATCATATCAATTCTGTACTTGCTTACCAATGCTTGCTTTGGAAGGATGAATTGTATGAGAGGTATTCTGTATTAACATTGGTATATTTATCATTTTTCAGTGACAAAGACATGTGATCAAAGCCCCTGTGGCTATGGGGAGATAAGGTCCATGAGGTAAGAGGGTGCAGCATTCCAAAAAAATTTTTTTTTTAAATAAACCAAACATTTCTTGAAGGAAGACAGTAGATACAGAAGCAACAGATGATTTAAACCCTAAAAGTAAACTTCAGAATTTCAATTTCATGTATTAGTTATCCTGCGGATAACACTTTTGATTGAAGTACCTTCCTGTCCTGTAAGCCAGTGCCTTCATTCAGTCTATTGATATTACAAAGGCAGAAAATTACTTCAATAACAAAGAACAAAAACATTTTCATAAGTTATTTAATTAAATTAAAAATAAAATTATACACTTCATAGATTCATGGAGTAAGATACACCCTACAATTAAAAATACTTTGTCTTAAAAAACAGTACTCCAACAAACTTTTTGAAATGACAGAATGGTATTGGGAAGAAGTTGAAGGTTGATTGATGTTTATTTTAAAATGGACATTTTATTTTCTAAATGGAATAGTTAGAAGCCATGACGAGCTCTTATAACATTAAATTTTTTTTGAGAATCACTGTTTCTTTCTTTACATGGAGATTTCAATTTTGCTTCTCTACATTGCTTTTTGAGGACTAGAGATATATATGAGAGTTCAGCAGTTTGCTCTTGCACACAAGCCAAAGCATAATTGTATGTAGATGTTTAGGAAAGAAAAAGTCGGGGTTCAATGTTGTTCTTTGTTTTCAGTCTCAGTCAGATACCTCACTGAGTACAGATTATGATGATCTGAAAGAAAGTTTACAGTTCAGTGAAAATTCAATATCTACCAATAAAAAGTAGAAAAAGAAACCTTTTAAAAAAATGGAAAAATGCATGAAAACCAATGTTTCTTGAACCTTTTAAAAAAGGCTGCAAATTTTGAATAAAAAAGTAAGTACCTACACATTTCTCTAATGTCAAAGTGTAAAGTGGAAGTATCTCAAACTACCAAAGTGTTGTAATTGTCAACAAAATATAATTGTTGGTGTCCAGAATATTAAACTTAAAGAAAGTATTTTGTTTAAGTTTTTCTGCATTTGCATCTGTTTCAACTTGGTCTTCGTTTTGATCTTTCGACTTTCATCTTGAACTCTCGTGTACTACGTCAGCGTCTTTCGTCATCGTCTTTTGTCTTCGACTTTTAGTCTTAAAATTTGAAGAGGTTATATTTTGAATATTACATACTTTAACTATTTTTTGTACATAATTCCATTGCAATTCAAAACATTTTTGGTACTGTGACAGTTTTTTAACCTAGGGTTAACCAACTCAATCGTCAAACTGGCAAGCCATCGCCCACTTCTTTCAAGTCATTCTCAATTGCGAACAGTCTTCCCTCGAGAAGTTGCCTTAAGATTCTGAAGAAGATGAAAGTCGACTTGGTGGTGTAAGTACAGGAGAATATGGGTGATGACATATTTTTTCCCTTAAGAAAACGAATAACAGCACGAACTTCGGAATCGGCGGCAGGAACAAGTGGAAACTCCATTGTTGCTAGTGCGTTACAGCCAGAGCGGTAATGGTAGAAATGTTTGTTGCCACTCGACCCAGACCAACATTGTCTGAGATTCCAGGCCTTTTCCCGCCTACAGCGTGCATTATATACAATAAATAAATAAATAAAAATAAAATTTTAAACGAGCGCGAGATTTGCGACATTTGAAAAACTAGACATTTTCATTTCCGAGTTACAGAAAACGTTTGTGCAACGGTAAACGAACTGCAGATTTTATTTTCCGCATTGCTAACAAAATAGTAACTTGCCCTTACCTCCTACCACTACAAGCAAAAGGAGAGTTCCACAAAACGTGTGCATAGTGACGCTGCATTTACGTCCAGAAGCAAAACAAGGGCCATCTCAGCATTTGCTCAATGGATAAGGGAAACTGGACAAAAATCTGATCGAGATGGGAGTCATTGACTATCTCAGGCGGGAATGCACATTTGCCAGATACACGCAACAAGCTACATGAAAGCTGCCCTGAGCCACCTCTCCCGTTAGTGAGAATTTGATCAAGAGGCTTTTACTCATACTAACTCCATAGTCATACTTCCATGTAATATTACACCAGTCGTATTTAGTCATACTCGCAGGGAGAAACGGGTATTGCGCTCGCAACTCTCTGTAGAGTCCTTACGTTTACTTAGTCATGTGGCTTATCAGGGTCAGGATTATTAGTTATGTTAGACAGCCTTGTATGGCATGTCTGGCATGACCTATGTGCCCGGCGTCGCGTGGCCGCGACAACGCATGCAACGCTAGCCCTTGTACACGAAAAGGAATCAATGGTTTCCCCACGCGTAATGGTTCCCACGTACTACGTACACATTGGGCAGTGGAGAACAATACTTTTACGAAATCTTTTTCTAAAGCTTACTGCAACCGACAACCGTGGCTTTTAGGACAGATGAAACGAGAAATTCGGAATTGCCGTAGTACCCACAAGACCCCATCACCCAAAAGATCAGGGAACCACCATTAATATCCTAGTTTTTGCACAAAATTGGAATCGGAACAACATAGCACTTTTAAGAAAAATAAGAAGTAGTAGACATCCATGATCTTTGTTTTTTGCCCCAATAAAAAAATCAAATCTTAATTCGGATACCGCGTTATTTCCTTGAACTCTTTTCTCCCCTCTTGCTCAATCATCCCCCCTCCGTTTTGGATTTCCTGGTTCACAGTCGTCATTCGTATTTCTAATTGTACTAACTATATCTCACTCCATTAATTCTACTTTTCTACTGTCGATCTTTTCTGTTGTTTTGTTTCTCTCTCCACCTCTCCATTCATCCGCATTCCACCACACTCTACACCTTTCTTCATTCATCCTTACTTCATCTCTTCAACTTTTAAATTCCCTCTCCATTATGTCACTGTCCTGGGTACTAAATTAATTGCCTTTGAAATCCTCCTCTTTACCACTCACTAGCTAACCCTCGCCCTCCTATCCTATGGATCCGCCTTTTTCCTCATTTCCACACCCATCTTTCTACTTCCACCACCTGTCCTCGTCTCTGTATCTACTCCTTTCTCCTCTTCTTCTTCTCCCCTTTTTTATCTTCCATTTCTTTTTCTATACACCAATCACTTATCAACCCATCTTTCTCACAATTCCCTCTTTAACATCATAATCATTCTTCTCTTCACAGCTCCTTCTCCTTCACCTCTGTCCCTCTCTCTTATCTACCCCCTTATCCTTTAATCAATCACATAATTCTCTGGGTCATACACTACCCGCCAGCATCTATCTATCGATCTATCAATCTTTGTCTATCCTCTTTTGTACTATCTTCATAATAAACATTTCCTTTTCTATTTCACCTTTTTTCGTCCTCCCTAAGCTTCCTCTTAAGCTCTCATTCAGCACAATACTCTATTATTTCTTGTCTTCCATTATATCCGCAAAATCCCACCAACTATGGGCCTCCCTCATAACATCCAAAATGTTTAAGATAGCGAAATGCAGTTTTCCTTCATTAATGCGGAATCATGGAGCAAGGAATATGCTATAGAGATTGTTTGAATAACATTGAATTTTCGAGAAATTTATTCATCTTTAATTTCTTAAACGGAACTTTGTATTTTTTCATTAGCAATGGATAGATCACAAAAAGGGAATACTATCACGTATCATATGTTAATGTTTTGATAGTTATAAAATTATACTTTCTGACATATTTTAAATTAACCCACAAAATTTCCTATCGTCACCTTTGGGGAAGATGGCCTTCACGGCACCGTCATTGTTATCGGTACAAGGGGAGTCAGGTGTGGAAACGAGGGATAGAAGTGTAACTACAGCAATCCATGGTCATGTCGCTGTGGACACAGGTATAAACACGACATAGCGACACAAAATAATGCAACAGTTCGCCAGTTCTTGCTCACGTGACTGGGATGTACGTTACTGTCTATGGGGTTGCAGAATATAAGTAAATAATTTATGTACATATTTGTATTCTGTTTTTCTGTAGTTATCCACGACTTATTTCATTTTTGTAAATTTACAATGAGAAATTGAGCCACATTAACAAAAGAATAAATTTTCTGTGTACTATGTAAAATCTGAAAAAAATTCTGGAGATATTATAGTTACAATCATCAACCACTCATTCCTTTTCTTGATATTCCAAAAGTTTTCAAATGCTGTTTTGTTTTTACGCACATTATACATTAAGCTTAATTCCTATTAAGTTTGAAAATGAACTTTGTTAGTATCTTCCTTATACTACCAATTTCTTTATATCGTTCATTTCAATAATCGATACTTTGTAATTTCACAGTGGAACAAAAGTTCAATTCAAAAATCTTTCATTCAGGTCGTTAATATTTATGTTTGTTCCTGTGTCTTCCTAGTCAAGATCACGGACTGTTGCAATCGCGCCAGTGCCTTTCCCGTCACCCCTCTCCCCGTTACAATATCGGCGCCGTGAAGGTCATCTTCCCCAAAGGCGACAGTTGCAAAGGCCTTAGGAAATTTTGTCGCTTTCATTTAAATTAACATATCAGAAAGTATGATATCTGAAAGAGTGATTCAGCCCTCTTTGCACATTCACAACCCTGTGATACAGTACTTTAAGTTATTCATATGTGTAAAAGAAAATAGTGTAAACTCTATTCAATTGTGAGAAAAACATAAGTTTTTGGATTTTTTTTTCCACAAGGGCCCAAAATGACTTCCTGTTGCGTGAACGCAGGATTGGAATCTCCGCCACACGGCCTCCGTGACGCGCATAAAGGCCCATTCACAATGCAAACGCAAACATAAGCATAGCGCGTAGACATAAACATTAACATAAGCGATAGACTGAAGTATTCACAATGCCTAACATAAACGCAAGCAAAATAAGTTCCTATTGATGAGGGGTGACGATGTGAGAATCGATTTCAAGATATCGACTCTATGTCCCATATGGCGTTAGTTCTTCTATCGACTTCGCTCCAATTTCGATTGTCGATTTTGAGTTACCTTTCTGTTATTGGTTCATTTCTTATGTCTTCCGTAAACATAAGCACAGATGCTTGAAGCTTGCAAGCTTTTAAGTTAACGTCTTACGTGTTATGCTTATGCGAACGCATTGTGAATGAGTCAGCTCAAGGACTCATGTTAGTCCATGAGTCCTAACTTCTATGTCAACGCCAAGCTTATGTTTACGTTTGCATTGTGAATGCGCCTTAACTCTGGCGGGTCGTCCCTTTCTTTCTGGCACCAAGCTCTCAATGCGCGGACGAAAGCCAACCGGATCCACGGCCTCAGTAGCACAAACGGTCTTTTATTAACCTCGACAAAAAAGTCCTACTCCTCGTCCGATCCACCTATCTGGAACTTGGATATGTAAGTATTCTCGAACTCCGTGATAATAAAGGGTATGTTGCCTTTATACTGGTGCTAAATCTGTGCCCTCACATTGAACGTGTCGTCCTACAAAAGCCTAGGGAGTACCCGAGTTACAAAATTCAGATACTGAACTCCTCTGAAACGCTCGGGCAAGAAGTGAGGACGGACGGTAACTTCATCCGCAATGCTAACCCACACAATTACAGAGAATCACTCTTGATGAGCCACGCGAAGTTCAACATGTGAATTTTTCTCTGCCGACAAATGCAAATTATGCACAGCAATTCTTCCAATTACTTTAAAACACGGTTCATCGGTCCAAAGAACGGTTCAGACATTCCTGGTTTCCTTTGCATTTGCGCAGGAAAAGCCTCGAGAATTCAGAACCACGTAAGTCTCTACTACGCAAATGCTGCACCCGCTGCAAATAGAAAGGTCGGAATCTCTCTGCATGAATTGTTTGCCAAGTGACTGTTGCGTTGTGGCTGATGCGTTGACCTCGCGCACTATTTGTCTAGCGTTCGCTTTCGGACCTTAGTGGATAGTATTAATAACTGACTTTTCAACTGAGCCTCTCACTCACTCGCCACAGCCCGTGTTATGGGAGCACAAACGCACAGTCCAAAGTTTAACGTTAATTATTTACAAAACTAAATAAAGATTATCCAATTTTGGCAAACATCAGTTTGCACATTACGTATGGGAAATGTCTCTGGCGAGGATTGAAGCTCCTTGTATCCATTGCTAATGAGAAAAATATATAGCACATTTAAAAAATCAAAGATGAATGAATTTCTCAAAAATTAGTTTATCAATGTCTATGCGGCATATTACTTGCCCCATGATTCTGCACTGCTCAGCGACAACTGCATTTCGATATCGTGAACCGTGTAGAAGTTATGGGGCCCATACTTGGTGGGACACACTGATTGTGTGGATGCAGCAAACAGCGTTTTGTAAAATACACATAAAATGTGTCGATAACATAAATTGCATAACAGTCTATCTGCACCATAAACATTCTCCACAAGTATCATGTAGATACTTTATCTTTCTTTCTTTCGCATCGTCCGTTCAAATCGTAAATCTACATTCAACATATTGTATAATTACATGTCCAAGCAGAAATATTCACAACAAAAAATCACATTAAAGCTGAAAAATACACAACTTTGAAAATTGTGTTTACTTGTGAATATGAGAAAATTTTAACCCAGTTCACCTTCGTTACGGCATAATGTTTTTACCTACTTTTTTATCGGTTTGTACACTTCTGTTCAAATTTTTCCCTTCAAAAGTACCAAAACTACAACCAAATTACCTAAGTGTAAATAGGAATCAGTTACATTCATTAAAACAAAAGTCTCATCTTCACACAATTCATTTCTTTGAAAAAATTGTTCGCATGTTTCAGGGGAAGGTTTCATTCTCCCAATTAAACTATGACTATCTCATTAATCTAAACGCATGTTTTGACTTCTAAAGGCTAACAATAAAGCTTAATATGAACAATCTTCCAACATTTTAAGTGAATCAATCGTTTTCATTAACAAGGAAATAGTAATTTGCAGAACTCTTCATAAAGACCTCCCATAAGAAGAAACTTTTCACTCACATCACAAGCTCTAGTACATTCTAAATCTTATGATCATAATACAAACACAAATACATCTATATGAATGCCAGGCAACGTAGGGTGCAATGTGAGAAAATGGCAATGCGAAAATTACGCCACAACTACTCATATTTTTGAATCATTTTACAAGACCTTATTTCAAGATGTCATTGAAAAACTGTTTATTAAGGAAAATCTCTTTTTTCGCTGAAATTGTTTTTATCATTTGCAATTTTCGAAAAATCTGGGGTTTTAACGAAAGTTAGACCTGAGCCAGTTTTTTAACCGCTTTTTCCACTATCCGAGGACAAAGTTTAATAACACAATTTACAGACATTTTAGGGAAAATTTTGAAACTGTAATTGAGGATTCATGTAAAGTACTCCCTAAAAACCAAAATATGCGTTTCGAACTCGCAGGGTCTCGAGTTTGTTCAGATCGATGGGGGAATATCGTCTTAACAGTGTAGGCACTAGCCTTAGAGACAGACAAATGTTTCGCTGTAAATTAATTTTTCAGTATCAAGGACGCACAAAACCTGGATTCTGACTAAACAACATGTTAGATGAAGTATTTTACTGTATGAACAAGATGTAACAACTTTTCGTCACCAGGACCCAGCAATAATGGGTTTTCAGCTGATAAATCGTCGTTTCCCCCCCCCCCCGCAGTATTACAATATTTTTCTTACATTGCGTAAGCCAGAAAATAAAAACTTGTTTGTATTCCAGCATTATAAACGACCTTTTTCGATAAAAGAAATCTTTCATTAAAATTATATCTTACGGTACAGATGATGAAGTTTTACCGTTTGTGGCACGAATAATTGTGTCATCCCACATTCAGCTAATAGCAGCAAGAGAATCGTGGAGAGGTAGCGGTTTATTAAAAAGCTGGCCACTGTTTTCTTTCACAGATGTCAAATAATTGTGATGTCACAACAAAAATGGTTTCAAAAAATTAACTTTGATTCTCTCGTGCATTTATAATACTGTTCTATAAAAAAATAGCGTATGCAATCCGTTTATAATGTTGCGCTATTGCATTCGTACAAATTTGAAAACGAGCTCCTAACTTCGCTCATTTTCAAAACAATTACTTATGCAATAAAGCTTAACCTTATAAGCTAATTACATAATATAGGTTCTTCTTTTACATAGTACATTCTTCCGATGTCCCAATGATTCACCTAAGAGAACAATAATGAAATAAACAAAAGCTCTACAATACAGAATAAGTGTCCTTTCAGATACGGGCACAACCTTTTATATTCAACTAGTGGATTCGGCAATGCTACGCTATTACAGTGTATTACACGTTACACACTACTAGTAATGTGATTTTTATTTACAGTTTACGCTATGCTGTGCAAAAATTCTAATAGATGAAAAACTCTCGCAAGTATGCGTTTGTACTATGTCCTGGTTTTGAGATGATTGTCAAGTTTCCTGTTAAAAAATTCTCCTTCAAATCTGGACATGCGTTTGCTAGGACACTATCTTGGAGAAATTTAATTAATTTGACCTAGATTAAAGTAATAATTCCGGCCGATGTTTCACAATCGCGAGGGACACGTCACGAAATACTTGTCTGTAGTGAAAACGTGCTTAAATCTTTGACTGTGCGGCGGGTTGCGTAGAGTTCAGGGGCGCTTGAGACGTCATAAACGAATAAATCAACAACGCCCCCTCATGTCCGATTAAATTCAAACCTTAAACATTCAAATTACTAATAAGAACGAGTGTGAAAATTTCAGCGCAATCGGTCGTTTTTTTTTTTTTTTTTTTTTTTTTTTAATGAGAGAAGTTACATCTCACATCAAACAATAAATTTCAGTACAGTAAATTACTCAGATTCTGTCGCACATTTATATACTTTTTAAATAACTTTGAATCGGATCAACCAAACTGTGTCTACTACTTTAAATGAAAATTCTAAAGTTTAAGACCGGTATAATTTTAATTTCCTACTAAAAAGGAATTTGAAGTTTTAACATACAAGCTTTTATTCTGCGAAAATTGTTTAGTTTAAGAAAAATATTGTATGGAAGTTTTCTATTTGTGTTTTGACAGAGACCAACATATACAAGCTTTTAAGAATGTAAAGGGTCAACGGTATGTTGGCATTAGAATACTATCTTTGCGCTAGTATTTATGTGAGTAAAATAGACAATTCAAAGTGTTTCTGATCCAGGAAGTGCATTGTGAGTCGGACTACAAAGTTCTTCTAATTTTAGCAACGATAGGACATTCACAGGCAGTGAAATGTTGACATTCCTACAAAGTGACGAGTGCCGCCAGATCGATCGGGGAATATCCGTTTTGGAGAAAATCCTGTAAAGGCATTAGACGCTCCTTTTCCACGACTGAAATTTTTAGGGAAAAAAATAACACGTTTCGGAATTAGGGACTCCCAAAATGTGTAATTCTGTCTAAACCTCTAGAACGATATTCGCAGTATTATTCATAACTTCTACGTACACGAGAAAGCAGCAAGGTCCGAGGTATAAGATTTCGTCGTCATGAAAAAGACCAATTGCGGTAATGAACGCGTTGGCCGAAGAGACTAAACAAGGGCGATAGCGTTACGTAATAAATAGCACATTCTCTTCTGTTCATTGCTCTTCCACACTTACACTTGCGTACAGCTGGCAGCGTGACAATAAGGACGTCAGAGATCAAGGATTTTTGGTTCTCGGCCACCAAATAACTCTCTGATTTTGCCTCGAGTGAAGTGCGAATAATTTTCTTTCGTTCCACTAGATCATGTTATTCTTCTCTAACAACATGACGAAGAATAGAAGAAGAAGAAGAAGAAGAAGAAGAAGAAGAAGAAGAAGAAGAAGAAGAAGAAAAAGGAGAAGAAGGAGAAAGAAGTTAATAACACGTCCCAAAGTTGCAATAAATTAGCTTCATCACACGCAGCGAAAAATAATGCCCAATTCACACTTTTATTTAAAAACGAAAAATCACGACAAATACAAAGATATTTAAAAATATTTTATTGAAATCAAACAAAATTCAGGGCATCAACCACTTCGTGTGCTACATTTGCTACGCCGACTTGGTTTATATTGATTACTTCATTCATTAAATTTTGAAAAAATATTCTTTAGTTTGTTTTCCTTCCCTCGTGATGTACAAAACACTTCGGCATTACGTGGACCGTAATTTTACTAACCAACATTTTCTATAACTTGGTAAACATGTTACTATTTATCGCTTATTCTTCTATAAAATGTGAAGTAAAAAGGAAGCGCAAAGAAATTGACCCTTAAAAACAAAAAAGCGTGACATATATTTAGCATTATATTTGTATAATATATACATTTCAAATAGACTGCGTTCTCGAGAGACTTGTTTTCGAAGAATGTTAGCATTTGTTTGGCAATCAGTTAGTGTTTGGCAAGTGTGTATTTTTAGCTCATTTTTAATATTTCTAGTGACATTTTGCCTGGCTGTTTTGTTTTAGGGCCTGATATCCGTACTCTACTCGTGAGATTGAATTCTTGAGAGTGTAGCATGACCGCAAGGAACTTTTTGCTCTTCCACACGTTTGCATATAATAACATATTTCCCTCTGATCTTCGCTCTCATAGTCCCGTTTTCTTCATAAAATTCATCGTCGTTAATCAACTCGGTCACGCCGCGAGTCTTCCAGTGCAGCAACGTCACCTGCACAACACACTGCGCAAATGTAACTTTTAATTTTTAAATGTTTTTATGGTGTAATAATTTTGTTCGCTAGAACGAGATCTGTCGCAACAAAAAGACCATGAAATATTTCTCATTTGTGTAACGTAACAGTGAGTGAGCGATAACAAACAAGTTACGCGTTTGAAATTTATGTCGACCTACTAGACAAGAACAGAAGTGCAAAATGAGTATCAATAAGAGAATCCAACGCGAAAGCCGCAGTTTTAAACCGAGGAAAATGGTACCATAGGGAAATCATTATGCTTCTGCTGCCCCTTGCAACGTGTTTTCGGTTTCCGCGTGTTATCGATCCAGCGCGTACAGTTGCGATGTGAAACACGCGCAATGCAGTGCCGTGCGACGAGGTGCCGTAGTGACAGCGGTGACGTGACTAGTAGTTGCTCAGGAGGGTGTCACACAATCGCCTAGCATGTCAGAAATGGGTTCCGAAATGCGATAAGACAATGACAGCTCGCCTTCCGTTCGCGGAAGGCAGCTCCTCATTTACGAGTTTTTTACATTTATAAAGGTTTACAGGTATATGGTCAAAAAGTGAATCTTCAATGGTGCGACCAGCACGCGCGGAATTTGAAAGCAATTGCACCGCTTGAACAATTCTGTCCATGATCGAATTACGTATATTTGCAAAGTGGTTGTGATAATTATGCAAATTTTGCAGAATTACGTACCGAGCCAATTGAAATTGAGGGATACAATTATGTTTGCACTCTAGGTGCAAGTATAGTCAATATTTCTCTGATTAACATTAAAATTTACCAATTTAGCATACTCTAAAAGTCTGTTATTTTGCACGTAATTGCTAGTCATCATAAAAGTGTTTAAAAAAAACTATTTTTTGTAAAATGAAATTTTAAAAAATATTTTCACATTTATCTGCTTGATATGTTATAATTTTTACACTGTACATTTGCTGAATGTATCTCTTTATTATCTTGATGAAATATACAAGTATATTCTCACCAAAAGGTAAGAAATTAAGTACTGTTGACAAACTGAATTGAAAAATTGTACATATGTTAGTAAAAGTTTTGACCCATTCTTAAACTGATATAAATTTCCAAGAGAGAGTGAATTTAATGAGTGGTTGACATTTCTGGAATATTAGTTTCATGAAAGAAACAAGAAGAAGTTGTTTAGTTTATTATTGAATTTACAAGATCAACATCTTATTCATCACTGTTTTCCTTACAGTGTCTGTAGAAACCAAGTAAGTAATAAAATGTTACTCTAATTACTCTAAATTTCTTGTGTTGTTTAATGTCACTTAAGTTTAGACATTACAAAATTATTTTAAATCTTTTTTCTTCTAAGTGACATACCGTTAGTAGTAAAAAACGATTAACAGCAGTAATAAAAGTGTTTCTTCCAATTCATCGACTAATTAATTTCATATTCTTGCTATGTGTTTTATATTAAGTTCACTCTTTAACTACTGCATCATTTTCTTTTTTTGAATTTTTTTCTTGAAAGAATGAGAGTATCTTTTTATATTAAAATTCTGAACTACTTCTTTACATTTTTGATTAAGCTCCAAAAGTACAAAATTAACTTTTTCGGAACAGGCTATAAATGAAGATTAACTTCTCTTTCCATTGTTTTTTTCCCACCCCACACTCTTCCTAATTATCTTTAGTGTATTAATCTCTCAGTCCTTTTCAAATCCTGCACCAATTTAACCAAGCACATTAAAATATTTCTGAAATGGAAATCTGAGGAAAATGCTTGTAATAATGGAAATTATGAAGTTAGTATATCCTTATAAAGTAATTATCATTTTATCAGAATATTTAAAATTTCTTATTTCAAATGTGTAATGAATTCCAATATTGAAATGTATTGTTATAATACTACTTCCAGATTGCTGTTATTGCAAGAGTTCATCATTGTCATTGCAAACATATTTTGTCTCACCATTGATATACCAAGAATAGTTGGTGATTGAACCTATGTACATGGAAAAGGTATAAAATTAGTTTTTGCTCACTAGATTTTTTATTGTGTCATCAGTACAAGAAATCAGATGCTTGTGAAAAGCATTTACTTAGAAAAATGGCTGATAGTTAATTTTCAATTTCATCTACCATTCCTAGCTTTCACCATTAAGAAACTAGTATTGTATATGTCTGTTGGTGTTTTCTATAGTTAATTAGAATGTTTGCTTGTTTGTGTGCTTGTCACTTTTCTTTTTAGAGCTCATACTTGGGTTGCTCTTGCAGGATCTAGAATGGTAATTTTAACATCTCTTGATTCACAAGATCCATTTTCCAATTTTATATGCTCTTCTACATTATACACAAGTAGAAATAAGCATTAAAAAGCTTAAATGAAATCTTAATTTAAGTGTTAAGAAAGTGTTCTGGCTATCAATAAAGGCCTTAATATTCACTGGTTGTGTGAATCTTTTAACTTCTATGTGTTTTTTTTTCTTTCTTTTTTTTTTTGGCTTAGATAAATAAATATCATTTCCACTCTAGTAGGAGATAATAGTGAACAAGATTAATGATTTTTAGGTATGTACTGTTTAAATAATATATTTATTAAAAACTGTTTTTGCAGTATATCTTTCAGAAGTTTTATTACAATTATGTTGCTTTTAATGAGAGAAGCTTAAAATGTTTGATTAATCCCCACAAAAATAAGAAACACTGAGTAAAATAGCCTAAACATTTACATCTGATATTGCATGTAATAGAAGAAATATGGATAAGAAAATAATGACAATATTTATTCTTTTGAATGCCTTTTTTTAAAATTATTGATATTTATCATTTGCTAAATTTTTACCTAATTATTTTAAATATGTGAATTTTCAAATAAGATTGTACAATTAGGTATTGGATCATTTTAAAATAACAAAGGCAAATGTTATCATTTATTTGAGAATGGAGAACTATTGATAAAGAATTGATAGCTTTATAGAAGTATTATGAAGTCACTGAGCAAACTTATGAGGAATGCTAATGAAGAAGAATGCTAATTGATTCATACGCCCAGTTCATTTTCAATCACTTCTTTGTTTCGAATCTACTGTGTTTCATTCTACTTGAAAATGTCTATAGAATTTCTTGTGAAAACTCATTTTGATTAATGTGGCTTTTGTGAAAACCTTTTTAGGCTTAATTGTTCTTTAGTATGTACAAAGGATGAAAATTATTTTGTGAAACAATCTAGGAAAATTACTTTAAAGATTATTTTAAAAGTTCATCACTGCAAGGGAATGAAATCAGTAAATAAAGATAATTATTGATTAAGAATGTCTAAATATTACTCTTTAGAGAATTTCAATATGTTTTTGAAACTATTTTTATTACTTTATTTTTAATGGGTTTTTAAGTTGTTTTTAGAAGATTTTTAATATTTCTTAATTGAGGATATTAACAAACAACTCATGAATTCGGAGTTTTAATTAACACAAACATTTATAATATTAATGCACTGGTAATAGCAATACAAAATATTAGAGCTGGGAGTAAAATGCACAAATGTAAATAAAATACATACAAACTACATACATTGAAGCAGTTTTGCTTGGACAATCTCTTAAAGAATTAATGTAATTAAGAATTAAATTTACTAAATGTTTCATTTGCTAATATTAGAGACAATTCACATTATTTTCATTTAAAAGTATGACTGGAATGTTTTGCTTTTTTCTGCCAGCTCTTCAATTTTGGGTTACTGCTTAGAAAATGCAGAGCCTTTTGTCACATTGAGTTTGATAATTAAGTTTGCTCCAAGAAACACAATTCAAGATCTCCTCATCATTAATGTAAAGAAATGCAAAAGGTGGAATTTTAGCTTTTAAAGCCGCATGCTACAATTCTACATGTTATTCCCTGGAATGCATTTTCTAAGTGATAGGATTAGAGAAATATTGTGTCAGCAAACATTATGTCCTATCAATCGCAGGCTGACACCATGCTCTCAAGCCCAAGAGACAGGCACATACTTCCTCGGCTGCGAGTGCCTTTGGCACTCCTTGCTGCCGTGAGTGCTGCTCTCCCGTTGGCCGGGTTGGCATTCTGTTTAGTGTGGTCAGTGGCTTTTGCACATGAATATACCACACGAACACATTGTGATGTTGAGAACATACTGCCTTCTATCTCATCTGCAGTGGGGATGGTCTACCCACAGTACTACATCTGGCGTCTAGCAGTGGTAGCTCATGCCGGACCACGCCTGCTTGTTGTGTGGGGCTACCATCGGTGGGTGTTTGAAATGCACCGCCGGTTAGGGTGTGGGAAAATGGCTGCTGTGCACTCCAGGACTAGGCTCAGAAATAAAGGTTGTACGAGGTGTTGGGCACTGGAGTAGGACATGGCTGAGCAGATTTATCCTGCGAGATCAATTACCTCACCTCTGCAATTGATTGACAATAATCATCTGCTTGTCACTGAAGCTATTCTTGAAATGTTTGCTAACAAATATTAGACTTGCTTCCTGTGTGCATGTATATTTCTCTGAGTATTATTGTGTATAGCTAATACTTTCTTTTGCCTTTCAATGTCAGCCTAAATGAAATATTCTGCTGTGCATTGCTTCTTGTTCTGTGGAGCCAAGTCCTGAGCTGTAGTTAGTTGTCTCTTGGCTAAAATTCTGCATTTTTCTTCTGTTTTATTCTCTTTGCATCTGACAAACTCTGGTTCTCACTCATCTTGCTTTATTTTTCCTGAATTTTCAGCTTGGTCATGTATGTCTTGTGAGGGAGAATTGTGGAAGAGTATTAAAAGTTTAAAATACAATGTTAATTAAGTTTACTTATGTTTATTAAATTCATATTTCCAAAGATTACTTCGGAATCAGAGTACTTCCACCTTTCTACCTCACAGCTTTGTGACTGTTATGTTTTTCTCATCAATGTGTTGCAACCTGAGCACCCACACAGTGAAGCAATGGCTTGTCAGCAAGGCTGGGTATTGCTAGCTTCCCATAATAATGCCATGTCCAAGAAATGTAAACTTAGGAAACAAAGTTATCTGTCATTGCAATTTTGACAGGTATTATGAAGTTGTACTCAGACAAGCTGCTAAAGCTGCTGGGAGGGCTGCATGCTGCCTTCACTTGGTAGAAGTGGCATCACTAATTGGTAATACCAGAAACTATTTTTTTTTACACCATATTCCCTGTTTATAATGCAGAGATAAAAAAGGTTGCATTACATCTTCAACTACATTGCATAGAACTTCAAAATTCACCAATTTTATTGTAGAACCATACTGAGATTGCAGATTAAATGTAACTTCAGTAAGAAAAACATTTTCATTGAATATAGTTAATATTTTCATTTGATTTAACTCTTTTTATTTTCAGTTTTAATGTTAATACTTAGAATTTATAAACTTATGATTAAATTAATCTTCTTATGATATATTTTTGCAGGCTTGACGTTGCGATCTTCAGCAGAGAATTATCGTGCTCATGTGCGATCATTGGTTGTGTTTGTGGCTTCCTCCCAAGCTCACATGGTGCTGGCAGTGTGGTTGCAGGCATGTGGTCGAGGACATCCACCCCGGCCAACAGAAGCTCGTGCTTTACGTTTCAAACGTAAGCTGATGGCAGCAGACTTGGCAGCATTTGGCCTTGCTGGATATTGTTTCTGTAGGTATGATCAATATCCATATATCAAATTATACATCCTATCCTCTTTGGTAGCTCCATAAATAGAAATAGACAATGTGATGCGATACTTTGTGAATAAACAATGTGACATGATGTATGAAGAGAAAAGAAGAGAAGAAAGCAAAGGAAACATCAAAGAAGGGGAAGGGAAGAAAAAGTAAAATGAAGACGCAAGCAGAGGCAGACATGGAAAAAGTAAGACAAAGTAAATGAGAATGATAATAACAAAAGAAAGGGATAACATGCAATTTATTCTTTTTTGCTGCAGAGTTTGGATCAATATGTTCCAAGACTACACATATAAGAATAAATTCTGAAAAGAATGAAGTGACAATTTAAAATTAGTTATTGCTAAAATTGGGTTTGCTCACAAAAAATACACAAGTTCACATAAATGTACCTCTTAATCCATCAGACTTCAACTTCATAATGGGAGAAACAAACACTCCTTCTCAAAATTCAACCAATTTTAGTTTTAATGTCAAATGTATCATGAATTTATTGAGATTTTTTTTATTTTCCCTTCCATTTCTTCTTCCTTTTTCTTACTTTCTTTTTCCCACTAGTTCCATGAATTTTACATTCTCTATATAAAAATACTGAAGGGGAATAAGCTTTAAATAATTCCCCCTTCTCCAGTTTCTTCCAATGCAGGTTCTTTGAGACATAGTACATTTGGTACTTATACTTTTTTCAGGGGATTGAATGGAAAAAACGACCAAAGAGAAAAACGCATAACTGAAATTGAATTTTACGAATAAAACAAAAACTCAATATTTTTAAATTGCCGCGTTCCTTTTTTGGACCTGCTTGCCGGAACTAATGTTACCAAATTTACTTTTGATTTATTTGATTTTTATAGTTAGTCAAAGAATAGTAATAACTGTATGTGACATATGGCGGGAAGTACCATCTGCATAGAGCTCCAGGATCTCTTCCCAGCATTTTAACTATAAATAGTTAAATAATGAGTAAAAGTTTCAACAAAAAAATATGCAAAGTTAGCGACTTTTGAAACCTAGACAATTTCGCTCCTGACTGACAACTTATTTGCATCGGTAAACGAAGTGCAGTTTTTTTGTTTGTTTTGTTATTACTAACAAAATAGAAGGGCATTTATGACCATAAGCAAAATAAGGGGCCATCTCAGCATTTTCTCAACGAATCAGGGAAAATGGACGAAAACCTGATCGTGACCGGAAGCTGAAGTGCATTACTTGTTACTGAGAAGACATGTGAGACAGGCATAGGCATGTCAATGAAAAAGATAGCACTGATATTCGCACTTAATGCAGATAGTCCTTTAGGTCTGTGTCACACGAGCGTTGCGTTGACGCGCGTCACCAACACGACGCGCCGGTGACATTGTTACGGATCGGAGAAGGTTTCCTCAGAAATAACTTACTTCGATTCGTATACAAATATTTAATAAATACTGAAAAACAGTTACAAGTTACAAGCGAGAATGACCTCGGCCACCTCGTGACGAGCAACCACACGTCAGCGAGACAGTGACTGATCTGACTTGTTTAGACATGGGCGCAGAGCTTAAATACCAGTGCGTACGTTACTTACTCCGCGTGTGCTGGCATGAGGCGTCATTACAGTCAAAAGCTAGGGCTCGTAGGTCGGGGGGGGGGTAGTTTAGTCATGGTCCCTCGCGGGGTGGCTCCGTCACCGTGGCCTACGTGACCTCTGTCTATAGCAGTACTTTCGTTAGGGTGCCTCATTCGTCAGGGTGCCTCATTCGTCAGGGTCCTTCATCATGGAGTCAGCGGTCATGGAAGGGGTGGCTCCGTTACTGTATCCTACGTGACCTCTGTCTATAGTAGTGCTTTTGTCAGGGTGCTTCAAGGAGTAGGTGGTCGTGGAAGGGGGTGGCTTCGACATTGTGGCCTACGTGACCTCTGCCGCGTGTAACATCAGCTGTGTCGACGCGCATCGATATCTGTGCCATGGCCGACTAAGAGTACTCTAGTCGGCCGTGCCTGCACACACGAGTCGTAGATTAACACTGTATCTTACGCAAAACGGCACACGAATGGTCTTGGTGACGTGCGTTGTGACCCCAGCTCTAGCAAAACGCTCAAGCTGCAACATAAGTCAAGCTCTCGCGTTTTCAACGCCCGCTAGGCGGCGCTCCTTGGAAACAACGCACGTCGTCAAGAGCGCTCGTGAGCCGTTTCACATATGAATGGGTGAAAAACGTGTTTGTTTAAAGCCATATTTCAGAGGCAATGTATTGTGGTATTAACGAACAATTGAAATGTCGTGGTTTTAATCATGAAACGAAGCACCACGACTTTACAGTAATATTTACTTAAACAAATAGATTTCTCTGAATTTATAAAATGTCACTTATACCGTTCTGGTTTACACCTATTCGTATGATAGTGTTCATCTACGACGTGCGTTAAGTGACTCGTGTTCGCAGCCATCGTGCATCTGATGTAATCAACGCTAGGTCAACGCAACGTTCGTGAGACACAAACCTAAATGTTATTATAAATCTTCGATTCCCTCTAGTTTTAATATTTCCTTTAAATGTGCCGAATTTTTATCGTGAACAACACGCGAAGTATCACCTGACATTAGCGGCCCTATTTTTTCATCCTGTAGTTTAATAATAATAATAATAATAATAATAATAATAATAATAATAATAATAATAAAACAATACATATCAATT
>BOPP01000168.1:2915099-2927782 GCA_017312745.1 Gryllus bimaculatus
ATCTATTACTCCTGAAGCCATGTTGTGCATTTGTAAGGACATTATTTGCATTGAGAAATTGTTTGAGTCTATAATTGAAAAGCCTTTCCAGATTTTTTGAAAATCCTAATAACAGGGAGATAGATCTGTAGTTCATTGGATCATAACTATTGCTCTTTTGACTATATCTGGGAATATGCCTGATTTTAGAGAGTAATTGCAGATGTGAGAGAGTGGTTGCACTATATTTGGAGCACTGTATTTAATAAGAAAATCTGGAATGTCCATGCCTGCTGAGAATTTGTGTTCCATTTGTCCAATGATTTTAAAAATTTCAGAGGGGGAGGTTCCATATAAAAATATGGAATTTACAATTTGTGTAATATTAGTGTTTGGTTGGTGAGTTTTATTGTTTAGAGAGTGTTTAGAGAGCTTAACTTATTACTAATTTGTGAAAAGTGTTAATTGAATATATCAGCTATTTCTTGTGGGTCTTGTACAGTTTGGTTTTTGTAGTGGAGCTTTATGTTTTTTCTGTTATTATTATTGGTGGTAATCCATGATTTAGTTTTCTTATTTCGGATCTTTTTGAGTTTTTGAGGAAAAATGGCATTAATATGTCTTATGAATTAAACTTATCATTTGTATCAGTTGCCTTACATACTTCATTCCAATTTTCGAATCTGACTAAGTTTTGAAATTTTATTATGTTTCCTTGGGAATAGTTACTTATTTCTTTGTAAGTTGTCTGTTCCACGGTTTTTGTTTCTGTTTGAAATGTTAGAATCTGGTCAGTGTGATCACTGAAACCTGTATTAAATGTAGCAACAGAAAAACAATGGTTATTTGCATCTATTATTATTTGATCTATAGCAGTGCTACTATTTTGGATACATGTGTTGGTGTATTTATGGTTGTTTGTAAATTGTATGATTTTAGTAGGTCTTTAAATAGATTTTCATTACTGGATTGTGTGAGGCAATTTATATTGAAGTTACCGCAAAGAATAATTTTATACCGTCTGAGTTTTTGAAGCTTTGTTAGAATAACAAATTTACAAGATGAGTGTGACTAGTATAGGGTACAAAACTAAGTACCCTACATAGTGACAAAATTAAACAACCTGAATACTGAATTCAATACAAATATTCCCCATGATAACATATACGTTCTCACTCATTGGTTACCTATGTCGTTATCATTTGGAACTTATTGGCCTTAAAGGAACTTTCTTTATGAACATAAAAGCGTGAAAAACATATAAACACATATCTGAAATACTTTAGCATGGGAAGTATTTGATTTTCCCATGCTAAAAAAAATATATGAATGTGAAAAATGTATAAGTGCAAAAAGTATAAACGGAGTTTCAAGCTGTAATACAAAAAACCTGTGCTAGTGCCGAAGGAACTAAAAAAAAAAAAAAAGAAGGAAAACAATTTTTATGCATGTTTTTGTACTATAGTTTCAAGTAAAATACCAACAATGAACAATTTTGATAAATGTTTTGTTAACAAATGTAAAATTTAAATAATGAAAGAAACTAACCAGAATTAAGGTGTTCCGTGTTCTTCTACTGTTAACTTATAAGCATTTTTGAAATTCTAATAACATCTACATTGTATTTTTTATTTATTTCTTTATAGAACATTTTCTCTTTGGTCTTGCTATTGAGGATATTGATATTAAGTATTAGAAACTACTATTATGATTTATTTGCAGGCACAATTGGTATTGTGAACCATATATGTATTCAATATTTGCATTCTGTGAATACACTTTGGTTTTGGCTAACACAGCCTTCCATGCATCTGGTTACTGGGAGTTGTCCCCTTCTGCTTTGGTGCTAGGAGGGCCAGTTGGTCTTTCTGTACTTCCACCAACTCCTCCATCACCACCAGCCATTCACAGATGACAGACTTCCATGAAGGTGTGAAATGAATTTTTCTTCATGATGTTGGTTTAAATATGGTGTACATCCTAAACAGGAGGGGGAGGCTACATTTCTGAATCTCCTATTTATTGTTGGTAATATTAAATTAAAATAAAATATTTAAAGAATCAACAAAGAAATTTTGAGAGACATATATTTTGGAGATGACCAATTAATATTCTCTAGCAGTATTCTCTAAAATTGTAAAGAAAGGATTCACCTATTGTGCTAGTAAATGTGTTATTTTGTCATAAACTGCCCAGTGAGTTGCTTCACTTTCATTTTTTTTATAATTCTGTGCGTTAATTATAAAAATAATTTTTAATTTTTGGTTCTAATAAAAAGATATGGAATCCTTTTAATAGTTTGTGTACTAAAATGAAAATGTTTTATTATCAACAAACTCAGAAAACCAAATTGGAAATTTGAGTAATAAACCATAACCAAAACAGTACTAGAAATAATTTGATGACTATTTTAAACCATCCCCTCCTTCAATTTCAATAGAAGGCAAAAATAAATATACTTTCTATTTAAAAAATATTTTCTTGGTATTAAAATTCCTCCTCAATTTAAATCTATTCCTTTTATATTTTCCACAGAATTGGAGTACTTCTGAAAATGGGCTCACTTATCAGACAAGAAAATTTTGGTCTTATTGTAACACTAAGAAGTGCTGTTGACATCGTGCTTTATAAATAAGTATAAGTGATATAATTTATACATATAAAATAGCAATTTGGAATATACAAAAAACTTGGTATTGATATTAAAAGTCCTACAACATTACTGATGCACATACATCATCATTGTAAATCACATTCTAGATTTTGAACATTGTAAATACAAAATAAATTCTTTGTGAAGCAGAACATGCTATTCAAAATTGAACTCTGAATTATATTTATCAAAAGACAGATACATATTTCTCAAAACATCATTTGTGGCACTAGTGAATGGTTGAGAAAACAATGTTTTTAGGTTGAAATGTCAATTACAAGCCCTATGAAACAAAGCAAACAATAGTATTTAATAATAGTATTTAATAATTTCAATAGTATCTCAAAGTAAGGTTCCAATTCAGCACTTTTTTTTCTATTATATTATTTTGAAAATATTTACATGCCAATCTAATGAAAGAGCACAAAGTCTCCTATAAAACATTGAGTTTCAATTCTCAGAAAAACATGATTTAAACTATTTTTCATGTGTGCCAAATTTCTTACTTATAAGATATAAATCCAAAAATAATTTTAAAAAAATTAAATTTGTTGAATTCCGATACCTTCAATCTTAAGTCAACTGGCATTTGCTTAAAAATCAAATTGGGTAGAGATTTGGAGATGAGAAATAGCATAGAAAATAATTGGGAACAAATAAGTCAGTATTATTATGAATGCAATTGAGAAAAGAAAACCTATACAAGTTAATATTTTAGTTTACACATATCAAACATAACATATTGTCTTTTGATATCCTTTTTAAAGTAGTTGTCATATGAGCATATTCTCACAATATGTTATACTTTTGAACACTTATTTCTAAAACAAAATATATAACATTCCTACTATTATTGCAATTTTATTCAGACAAATTGTAACATTCTAAAAGATTTCTCTGATGAATTTGTATATCCATGTATGCATGAGATATCAATTGAAATGAATTGTACATTAATTAAAGTGAATAATAAATAATATTTTAAATATTTTTAAGTTTGTATTTAAGAATGTTGTTATTGATATAGTAAAGATTAATAATTATAATAATGGCTTCTCCAGTTTGGAGTTCTTCCCTATTGAATTGGCAATATAAGTTATGAATTGATGTAAATTATGCAAAGGAGGAAATTATTTCCATGCAGCTTGGACAAGCAGTGAATTAAAACTGAAAAAATTAAAACACAAAACATTTAAATTATCTAGTTTAATAAAAATATGGAATATCTCCAAAACTTTTTTCTGGTGGATCAAGATGTAATAGGAAATTTACATGACAAGAGTTTGAGTAGAATATTGTATAAAAGAACAAACGGGGAGATTATTGTAAGTCAAATTTTATAATCACATACATTATATAAACATAAATTGCTTACAGACTCAGACCTTTGATATGAGAGAAAAAAAAATTTTAGACTCATATTCATTCACAGTTCATGAAAAAATTACTGTCTTGTTCATCAATTGATTTTTGTGGATCAAATAATATTGCTCACATCATTTTCCAACTAGCTATTCTACACATTTTTGCAATGAAAGCTTTACAACCAACTTTTTGCCAACACCAATTTTACTCTGAAGTATACATAACTTTCCAATTTCATTGAGCCTTACATAATGTATGACAATAAAATGTTGCTTCATTATAAATAATAATAATAATAATAATAATAATAATAATAATAATAATAATAATAATAATAATAATAATAGCTATGAATTCATAAATTGAACTCTCTGCTTGTTACTGGCCATGGCTCAAATATTTGTAAAATAAAAGAATTTTAAACGTAAATATATTTCCTCACATATTGCCAATTTCTCTGTATGACATTGTATGACATTTGAGAAATATAATGTGCATTCATATATTCTTATATTTGTGAGCACATCTTAATTCAAGGAATTGTTATTCTAATACACAATATTATATGATAAAGAAATGTAATAGCTTATGAAATTTCCAGAATTTTCATTAGCTATAAATTTTTATGGTGTTTGATGACTAATGAGGATTTTATCATTAGTTACATCTTGATATAAACTTATAACCATTTATGAGCACTTTGTAAAATGTATTGATTGAATAAAGATTTATTTAATGATAATTGCTTCTTTTTCTCAAAAAATATTTTAATGGCCAAACGTAACCCCTGAATTACGATGAAACGACATCTACACCTAATTAATAATTCATTGTAATGAATAGTAGAACACAATTTCTTTTAATAATAAATTAGTTTATCTCTTCAATTTCTTTCAATAATAGATTCTTCAAACACTGCAGTCTAAGGGACCACAAAGTGATTTAAGAGTGAATCTGAAGGGGCCTCGAGATAAAATTTTAGGCCATTTTCTATTCTTACCTCTGGTTGTCCAACTCCAAGAAAAATGCCTATTTAGTTCCTCTGATATTTGTTGAAGTGAATTAGGTATACTATGTTCTCTGAATCTAACACCACATGTGTCGAAGATTAGATCCATTATGTTTCCAAAGACTTACAAATTTTGTGAAAAGACAATGATCACTTAAGTGATTCTGCATCTATCATTAATTGGTTTCTATTATGCGTATCTAAAGTCTCTGAAAGTTTATTGATCAAAATTGTTTTACATCCTATAAGCTGATTGTCATCTTTTTATAAGATCACAAATAAATCTAAACCATTCGTCGTTTGTCTCTCTTCGTTCGTCTTTCATGTTCGTCTTTCGTCGTTCGCCGTTTGTCGTTAATCGTTCGTTCATATTTTTCAAATTTTTATTACTGTCGAAATTTTATATTTTTCGAATTTTCATATTTTTAAATTATTATATTTTTACGAATTTTATATTTTTTTGTTTTTTTGAATTTTTAGATTTTTTCCACTTTGTGTTTCGTCGTTCGTCGTTCGTCCCTCGTAGCTCTCGCTCGTAGTTCGTTGCACGTGGCTTGTTTCACGTCGCTCGCCGCTCGTCGCTCGTCGATTGTCATTCGTCGCTCTTCACTCATCGCTCGTCATTCGTCGTTCGTCGTTCGCCGTTCGCCGTTCGCCGTTCGCCGTTCGCCGTTCGTCGTTCCGCCGTCCGCCGTCGGTCCGTCGTTCGTCGTTCGTTTATATTTTTCGAATTTAAATATTTTAAATGTTTATATTTTTCGAATTGTTCTATTTTTTTAATTTAAATTTTTTTCAAAATTATTATATCTTTTTCGACATTTTCGGAATTTTTCGGCTTTCCTCGTTCGTTCGTTTGTCTTGCGTCTTTCGGCTTTCGACTTTAGTCGTTCGTCGTTTCTTCGACTTTTGACTTTCGTGGTTCGTCTTTCATCATTTCGGCATTTGTGTTTCGTCCGTCGTTTCTTCGTTCGTCGTTCGTGTTTCGTCTGTCTTTCGTATTTCGTCTGTCGTCATTTGTCATTTGTCTCTGTGGTTTGTCGTTCGTCGTTCGTGTTTTGCCTTTCATCGTGAGTCGTTTATCTTTCGTAGTTCTTGGTCTTCTTTCGTCTTTGGTTGTTCATCGTTCGTCTTTCGTCATTCGTCAATCGTTTTAATGTTTCGAATTTTTAATTTTTTTGAATTTGTATATTCTTCGAATATTTACATTTCTTGAATTTATATATATTTCGAATATATTTTTAAAATTTTTATATTTTACGAAATTTATTATTGTTGAAAGTTTTACATTTTACGAATTTTTATACTTTCCAATTGTTTTATTTTTCGAAATTTTATATTTTTAAATTTTTATATTCATTATATTTTAACATTTTTCGAATTTTGTATTCATTTTTTTATATTTTTCGTTTTGGGGAATTTTTAGATTTTTCGTTTTTTCCCATTTTTTGTGTTTGTGGTCTTGCGTCGATCGTCTTTCGCCGTTCGTCGTTTGTCGCTCGTCGCTTGTCACACGTCGTTCATTGCTCTACGCTTCTTTCTCGTCGCTCGTTACTCGCCATTCGTCGTTTGTCGCTCGACACTTGTCGATCGTCTTTCGCAGTTCGTCCGTTCGCCGTTGGTCGTTCGTCGTTCGTCGTCCGTCATTTGTCTATCGTCATTCGTCGTCCATCGTTTGCGGTTGGTTTATATTTTTCGAATTTTTATAATTTTCAAAATTTTATATATTTCAAGTTTTTTATATTTTTGAATTTGTATATTTTTAGAATTTTGTATTTATTTTTTCATGTTTTTAGATTTTTTGTTTTTTCCACTTTTAGTGTTTGTGGTCGTACGTCGTTGTCTTTCGTTCTTCGTCGCTTGTCTCTCGTCGCTCGTAGCCGTTCGTCGTTCAGCTTCTATGAGCGTTTGTCGCCAGTCGTTCGTCTTTTGTCGTTCCTCGATTGTCGGTGATCATTCGTCGCTCGTCGTTCGGTTTTCGTCCTTCCCGTTCTTCGTTCGTCCTTGGTCACTCAGCATTTGTTGTTTGCCGTTCGTCGTTCGGATATATTTTTTGAAATTGTACCTTTTTCGAATAATTATTTTTTCTTTTTTTTCAAAATTTACATTTTTCAAAATTTTATAAATTTCCAATTTTTATATTTTTCGATTTTTTTAATTTTTTGGATTTTATACTTTTGTTGCTCGTTTTCGTTCTTTGTTCATCGCTCGTCGCACGTCGATCGTAGCTCATCGCTCGTCGCTCATCGTTTGTCTTCTGTCGTTCGGTGTGTGCTGTTCGTCGTTCACGTTTCTTCGTCGTTTGTCATTCATTTGTCGTTCGTTGATCAGCGTTCGTTGTTTTTTGAGTTTTATATAATTTTTTAAATTTTTATTATTTAAATTTTTATGTTTCGAATTTTAATATTTTCTGAATTTTATATTTTTTTCTAGTTTTTCATTTTCCCACTTTTTGTGATGTTTGTGATAGTGCATCGATCGTCTTTCGTCGCTCGTCGCTTGTCACCCGTCGTTCGTTGCTTCGTCGCTCGACACTCGCCGCTCGTCGTTTGTCGCTCGACGCTTGTCGCTCGTCGTTCGCCGCTCGTCGTTCGTTGTTGGTCGTGCGTCGTTCGTTGTTCGTCTATCGTCATTTGTCGCCTGTCGTTTGTCGTTTGTCAATCGTCGTTTTTCAGTGATCGTTCGTCGCTCGTCGTTCGCCTTTCGTCGTTCCAATTCCTTGTTCGTTTTTTGAGGTTCAGCATTTGTTGTTCGCCCTTCATCGTTCATTTATATTTTCGAATTTTTAATATTTCAAAAAATATATATTTTTAAAATTTTTATATTTTTCCGTTTCTTTGAATATTTAAATTTTTCGTTTTTTTAACTTCAGTGTTTTGGTCTTTCGTCTATATCCATTTGAATTTTGTCGTTCGCCGTTTTTCGCACGATGCTCGTCACTTGTGCCTTTGTTCTTCAGTCGCCGTTGTTTGTATGTCTTTCTTGTTCGTCGTTTGTCATTCATAGTACATCTTTCGTCGCTCGTCACTTTTAGCTCGTCATTCTTCGCTCATCGCTGGTCGCTCATTGTCGTTCGCCAGTATTCTTTCAAATTTTTATATTTTTCGAATTTTTCATTTTCGAATTTTTATATTTTTCATTTTTTACACTTGTAGGTATTCGTCGATTGTCTTTCGTCGATGGTCTTTCGTCGTTCGTCATTCATCGTTCGTTGCTTGTCGGTCGTCGCTCATCGACCATCGTTGGCTAGATGTTGTTCGGCCTTCTTAGTTCATTGTTCGTCGTTTGTCGATCGTTGTTCGCCATTCGTCGTTCCGCATTCGTTCCTTGTTCGTCGATAGTTTATATTTTTCGAATTTTTACAATTTTCAAAATTTTATATTCTTCGAATTTTTATATTTTTGAATGTATATATATATATATATATATATATATATATATACGATATATATATATATATATATATATATATATATATATATCGTTTTCTTCACTTTTTGTGTTTGTGGTTATTCGACGACCGATTTTCATCGTTCGTAGTTCGTAGCTCGTCACTCGCCGCTCGTCGTTTGTCGCTCATTTCTTTTCGCTCGTCATTCGCTGTTCGTCCGTTCGCCGTTCGCCTTTCGTCGTTCGTTGTACGTCTATCGTCGTATGTCGCCTGTTGTTTGGCGTTTGTTGTTTGTATTTTGTCGTTCGTCGTTTGACGTTGATCGTCGTCCTCTCTTGTCGTTAGCCTTTCTTTGTTGGTCGTTTTTCGTTCGTCATTCAATATTCACCGTTCGTCGTTGGTTTACATTTTTCTTCTTCATTTCATCTTCAAAATTCGCTCTTTTTTAATTTTAAAACCATTCGAAATATTTATATAACTATTTATTTCGAATTTTTATATTTCGCAAATTATAACATATTTGGAATTTTTCTTTTTCAAAAGTTAATATTTTTCGAATGTTTATATTTATTGATGTCTTGTATTGACAGTTGAGATTTTTCAAATTTTTAAAATTTTGGAATTTCTATATTTTTGTCTTTTCAAATTTTTAGATATTCGATTTTTTTATACTTGTTGTGTTAGAGGTTAATAGTCGATCAACTCTCGTCGATCGTCACTCGTGATTTTATCTCGGTGGTCAACGATTGCCGGTTGTCATTCGTCGCTCATAGCTTGTCTCTTCTTTGCCGTTCGTTACAAAATTTCGAAAAACAAACCAACGGCAAATGATGGACGATAAATGACGATAAACGAACGACAAATGACAAACGACCAACGGCGAACGTGAAACCGACGAACAAAGAAGGACGCGCGACAACCGACAAGCAAAGAACAACGAACGGCGAGAGACTCGACGACAAACTAGAGACTAACAACAAACGACAGGTGACAAGTCACGAGTGACAAGCGACGAACGACGACGATCGACAACAGAAAACAAACCCAAAAAGTCGAGAACACGAGAAATATAAAACTTAACACAACGAAAAATGGAAAAACCAAAAAATACAAATTTCGAAAAATATAAAAATTCGAAAAATAAATAATTTCGCAAAAATATAAAAATTCGAAAAATATAAAATTTCGAAAAATATAAAATTTCAAAAAATATAAAATTTCGAAAAATATAAAAATTCAAAAATATATAAATTCAAAAATATAAAAATTCAAAAATTTGAAATTTTGAAAAAAATCAAATTCAAGAAATATAAAACTTTGAAAAACAAACCAACGGCCATTGATGGGGTATGAATGACCATAGACGAACGACGAACGACCAATAACAAGAGAAAAAACGACAAACGTAGTACTGACGAAAAACGAACGACGCACGACAACCGACGAGCAAAGAACAACGAGCGGCGAGAGTCTCGACGACAGACAAGCGACTAACATCAACCGACAGGTGACAAGTCACGAGTGACAAGCGACAAACGACGACAAACGATCGACGCAAGATAAAAAACACAAAAGGTCGAGAACACGAAAAACATAAAAATTAGAAAAACGGAAAATAAAAAACCACAAAATACAAATTTCGAAAAATATAAAACATCGAAAAATATAAAATTTTGAAAAATATAAAATTTCGAAAAATATAAAAATTTGAATAATATAAAATTTCTTGCCGTTGGGTTTATTGTTTTTCATAATTTCAATTGTCGTGAAAATTAACATTTTTTTAAAATTATATATATTTTTTTTTTATTTATTTTTCGAAAATTTATATTTTTCCGAATCTTATATTTTTCGAATTTGTGTTTGTTTTTTGTTTTTTTTATTTTTTCTTTTTTTTAAATTTTTTAATGTTTTTGCTGTTTTCCTCGAAGCTTTTTCTGTGGTTTGGTTTATCTTGTCGTCGTCGTTTTGTCGTCGTTTTGTAACGGCTTGTGTCACCCACAACCGTGGAAAAAACTTTTCACCTCTGGTCGTTTTCTTTGGTTTGTTTATTTCGCTTTGTGTGTCTCCCGTGGATCCTCGCCGTCCCGTTGTTTCTTTGCTTTACGTCGTTGTCGTTCGCTAGCTTCGTTTATTCGTCCAAGTTTTCTAACGTTTTTTTCGCGTTTGTCTCTTGATTTATTGTCTTCGTCGGTTTCGTCCTATCGTCATTCATACTCATCAATGGAACACGTTGAGTGTTGTTTTTTCAAAATTTTATAATTTCCTAGAACATTTAATTTTTTTAAAATCATTTCATATTTTGAAATTATTTAAATTTTTTTTATATTTTCAGAATTTTATATTTTGCGATTTTTTTATATTTTTTCAAATTTTATAATTGTTCGAATTTATTATTCAATATTGTTTATATTTTTCGAAACTTTTATTTTCATTCTAAATTATTCTTTTCGTTACGTGTTTTATATTTGTTCGAAATTAGTATTTTTTGGTTTTTTATTTTCCCGTTTTGTTTTAATTGTTTAAGTTTTTTCGTGTTCGTCGACCTTTTGTGTTTTATCTTGCGTCGATCGTTGTGTCGCGTTTGTCGCTTGTCACTCCGTGGACTGTGTCAACCTGGTCGTGTTTGTTAGTCGCTTGATTTTTCTGTCGTCGAGACTCTCGCCGCTCGTTTGGTTCTTTGCTCGTCGAGTTGTCGTGCGTCGCGTCTCGTTTTCGTCAGTACTTCGTTTGTCGTTGTTTTTCTCTTGTTATTTGGTCGTTCGTCGTTCGTCTATGGTCATGTATTACTCCATTTCAATGGCCGGGGTTGTTTTTCTAAAGTTTAGATATTTCTTGAATTTTTGATTTTTCAAAATTTCAAATTTTGAATTTTTATATTTTTGATTTATTATATTTTGAATTTTTTATATTTTCGAAATTTTATATTTTTTGAATTAATTTAATATTTTTCGAAAAATTTTATATTTTTCGAAATGTTATTGTATAAAAATTTTTCGATAATAATTTTTTTTCGAATTTTTATTATTAAAGACTTTTTATGTTTTCCCTCGAAATTTGTATTTTCGAAATTTAATATTTTTCGATTTTTTTATATTTTTCCGAAATTGTGTTTTTGTTTTTTTATTTGTCTTTTAATTTTAAATTTTGGGTTTTCTCGACCTTTTGTGTTTTGTTATTCTTTCGTCGATCGTTGTCACGTCGTTTAACGCTTGCGTCACACGTGACTTGTGTGCTCTGTCGTTGTTTTATTCGCTTGTGTCTGTCGCTCGAGTCTCTTGCCCGCCTCTTGTTTTTGCCGGTTCGGTTGTCGACTGCGTCGTTCGTTTGTATCTCGTCAGTTCTACGTTTGTCGCTATTGTTTCTGTTGTTATTTGTCGTTCGTCGTTCGTCTATCGTCATTCATTTACTCTCTATCGAGACTTGCCGCTTGGTTTGTTTTTTAAAAAATTTTATAGTTTCTTGATTTTATTTTTTTCGAAAAAATTCATATTTTTGCAAGTTTTGTATATTATTTGAATATTAAAAATTCTTTTTTCGAACTTAATATTTATCGAATTTTTATTATTTGCCGAATTGTTTTAACATGTTTCTGCGAAAATTTAGTAATTTATGTCAAAAGTTTTGGTAATATTTTTCGAAAGCCTTTTTAGTATTTTGTCGAATGTTTATGTGTTTCGGCGAGAATTTTAGTATTTATTCGAACGTTTTACTATTTTTCCAGAAGAATTATTTAGGGTTTTCGGAAAATTTAATAATGTCATTTCGATTTTTTTAATATTTTTATCGAAATATTGTGTTTTTGGTTTTTTGTTTTTTTTTATTTGTTCTTTGTGTTAATTGTTTAAATTTTTGGGTGTTCTCGAAACTCTCTTAATGTAGTTTGTATATCTTTCGTCGTTCTTATTGTCGTCTGTTTTAACACATTTGTCACACGTGACTTGTCTTCCTTTAGTTTGTTTGTTCTTCCACTTGTGTGTCGTGTGAGTCTCTTGTCCGCTCGTTGTTTTGTGCTCGTCGGTTTCGTGCGTAGTTTCGTTTATCGTGCAGTTTTACTACGTTTTTGCCGTTTGTTTTCTCGGTTATTTAGTGCGTTCGCTCGTTCGTCTATCTGTCAGATACTACCATCAATTTTGGCCGTTGGGTATACAGTTTTTTCAAAATTTTATATTTTTGAATTTAAAGGTTTTTTAAATTTCAATTTTTAATTTTAAAAAATAATTTATATTTTCAAAATTATATATTTTTCGATGTTTTATATATTTTCTCAAATTGTATATTTTGTTGCG
>BOPP01000169.1:0-51338 GCA_017312745.1 Gryllus bimaculatus
AAACAGATGCATAATGCAATTTGTTAACTTCACAAATACACACACACACACACACACACACACACACACACACACACACACACACACACATATACAAAATATTGAATTATATATCCAAAAGCAAGGCTGTCCTATTGAAGTCCCATGAAGTCCCCCCCCCCAAATAATGATACTTTGACTCAGATCAATAAAAGTCTTTATCTCATGTAGATGGATGATAGATTTGTAATAATAGAACAGGAGAAAACACCAACCCCTTCATCTTTGCAACATTTCAATTTAAATAATATTTGGTCATGCAGCTGAACTGCACTTCACCATGTACTTATCTTAATCAGACATGTTGTCGTATATATTCCATTTGGTTTTCAAGTATAAAATAACAGATGAGCTTTTATTGAATTGGGTATAGATTCAGTTATTTATTTATATATTTTCCTCTCTTTAAAAAATATTGTGAAAATCACTTTCGCTGAAATAGTGATATGCTATATTAAACAAAAAAATTTGGCTCAGAATAATAAAATTCTCTATCTGACGTACATGGATGATAATTTGTAATTATAGAACAGAAGAAAATACCATTATTATTAGAACTTATTAATACATTCAGAATATCTATTCAAATTGAATTGGAAGAAGAACAACTTAATCAGATCAACGTCCTTGATGTTACAATCTTCAGACATAATAACAAGTTAGGAACCAATTGGCATACTAGATCTCTGGTTTGTCACAAATTATACTACATTTTTTTCTAGTCATCCAACTAGAATGAAAATTGGAGTCATCTATAATATAGGCAATAGAAGTATTAAATTATCACTTAATAAGTTCGATATTGATAACATTAATAAAGTTAAAAAATCTATTTTGACAACCAATATCTTGACAAATTCATACTTAAATGTATTAACAAACTTGTCAACAAAATTAGAGTTCCATCCAACATCGTGGCCAATCTTTCTATTGAATTTATTCATCCTCTACCTAACGTATTATTAATTCATTTGTAAAAACACTGACAATAATATTACAACAGTTAAAATCAAGTTTCAATATTAACACTAAAAGTACAATAATTAAGAAAAAGAATTTAATAAAAAATTTTAAAGATAAAATACCTAAACAAGACATGATACTTTATGACGTACGATGTAATGACTATGAATTGAATTATGCTGGGCAACCAAATGAAGCAAAAAACAAAACATGGAAAATGCATCGAAGAAGTTACAAATATGCATAATTCAATATCCTAACATATAATTAATCTAAATCATTCCATACGGAATTCTCGAGAAACTTAGGTGAAGAATCGTTTATACACAGCGGATGATAACACAACGGTCTTTCGAAAGGATTTTCCTTTAAGAGAGAAGTACGAATATATAACACAATTCCTCTAGATATATCAATTCTCTCAGTATGAATTGTAAAGATTCTCGGAAACGTCACTATATGCTCATATCGCTGACTTGAAGAAAACTGGTGATACTATCATACCTTGAGTATTCGTGTTACCAAATCTCCAATGCCGCTGGTCATCTTGACTGCCTATTGGTATATTTTCGATATAACTTTCAGTGTTATCGGTTTGATTGACATATAATGCACCCATCAGAAATGCCTTTTTAGATGTGTTTCCTTCTCAAGTAGCTGCTACATGTCCCATTCTATACTGATGTTACCTGAAGCAAACTCTTTTAGAAACCACAATAGAAACGCTGTGACCTAAAATCTGTCTTCTCTATAGGCCAATCTCACGTAATTGACAAAATATGCTGCTTTTTTTGGCTTCCAGAATTGGGCTTTGAAAGCCTACTGAACTTTCTCTTTGTGTTCTCATCCATATCCTTCACCTGAAAGGTAAAATTGTGGAATTTGGAAAATTTGGAAAATTGTGTATTCCCGAAATTGTAATAGGGCGACGCATGTTATCTTTTGAATATAAGTGACGTTTGTATTCAAATCTTCAAGTTCACGCCCACCTTAAACTTTGTTCAGGATTTCTGCATAGTAGACACCAGTATCTTTCTCCTTAATTATTTTAATCTGTTTAGGTGACGCTTTTCAAGTTTTTACTAGTTTCTTTCTTTTTTAAGTGGCAAGTTTACTGTTTTCAAGTTGCAAGTTAATTTTTTACCAATTGAAATCGGCACCTATTGTCATCAATAATGACGTTTCCGCCCGGATTTAATATTTTCAGAAATATTGTTGAATTCCGCCAACACTTGTATAGTATGGGCACAATTGTGCGATCGCGACGTATGACAATGGTGCCTGTGCGTTCCCCACGTATGACTTTTTACGGCACATCAGTGCTCCACCCTTATTGAAGGTTCTTAGTGCTCTGACATGTCGGGCGATAGTTATTCTTGCATTAAAACAAGCACGAGCCACTTCTCTCCATGGAGATGGCATCGAGGATTGACCAACTGGGGAAGTTAGAAGATCTCGAGCCAAAGAGCTGCAGAGTCCTGCGGTTTCCATTTTCTGTTTAGTTATCTGCTCGAGGAACCACGTGCGGAAATGCGATAGCATCAGGACTGCACTATCTGGATGACAAAAATTGAGACAACAGGCCCCACGTCAGGGGCTGCAGGTTTCTGGGCTCAAACACCGTAAGCTCTCGCAAACTCTTTCTCTAAAATAATGTTCCGCTCCAGTCCTTCCAGCCTGACGCCCTAGCGCCATTTCCAAGAACCAGCAACTCTCGAACGCAGCCTTCATTTCCGGGAAAGGCTCGCTCCGTGGAGGGAAGGAGCGAAGAGCAGCACTTCAAGCATAGACTGGGGGCAAAGGTCACTGGGGGGAGAGGCCACCGTGGTGAAGGTCACTGGGGGATAAGTCACTCGAGGCCAGGGGGCACTGGGTGGGCAGCGGCACTGTTGGCCAAGGGGGACTGGGGGTTACGCGCAATTGCGGGACCAGGGTCAGTAGCGGGCGCTGCGCCGGGTGGAAAGCAAATGCGTTTAAGTTTGTCACCCACCTTACAGTTAGAGCTATTTATCTAAAATATATCTGCTGTTGACTTATGAAAGGTGTCGCAGCAAAACGAAGAAGTATCTCGGAAACCAGTTAATAGAAAATTTTAGTAACACACAAGTTCCAGGCACCACGTCATACTATGCTGTGTATATAAGTGTATGTGATTGTGTGCGATATGTACATGTACCCATCGCAGGTTTGGAGAGAAATGCATGTTACATCAACGACAGGAGAGAGTCGGTCAATTTCCTGTTTACATTATGTGAAGGATGTCTTTAATCGTACCATTATATTCACTAGGATTATGATCCGAGTTATTATCTACGCTCGGATAGTATCTTCATAGCATTTCTGATACGTTTATTTATCAAAATAAACTATTTATTTTTGGAAAACATTGGCGTCTTTGTCTTTAGGATGTATCGAAGTATATAAACGTCTTTTGGGTAGTTTAAATCACTAATTTGAAACCACAAGATCCGAACCTTGACAAAACTCAATCGATTCTCTCTCGCATTTCTAACTCCAAGTTCATTATCTCCCACAATATTAAGAAATTTTCCTTCGCCTATTTTAGCATTAAAATCTCCTAGGGAGATGATATCTTGCTTCTTAATTGATCTCTTAATTTGGTCAATATATTACTTTTCAATTTTGTTATATCCAAAAAAAGAACAGTGATTTCTTAAACTTTTTTTTTATTTCCACAAGCCAACAAGAGATTTACTAATACAAGCCAGGTCGAACAATACTCTAGGAGACAGACCGGGGACGTTGCGATGTTCACTGATTCGCTGCAGGAAAAGTCCGAGTTCGTAGCCGTGCTGTAATACGCTTTACTTGACACTATACACACTCCAGGCCGGCACTTCACACACTGGCTACCACTCGCCGGGCACCGCTCTTATAGCCCGCCCGGGCTGAAGGTCCGCCGGCCAGCTGCCCGATAAGGGTGGGTTCTCTAGTTCCGGGACTTGGCCGAGCGTGACGGTGCTGTGGCGTTAGCAATCGGCACCCTCTCTTGAGCGGCGCCGGAACCACTTTCCGGCGGCAACTTCAAAGGTGCGCGTTCGACCATATCACCCTCCGTGCCCAAATGCGTCGTATACGGCGCAAATCGCACCGACCCTCCTGGGCCGTAGTTCTGCGCTGGTCGAATTAGCGCGCTCGCTCCTGCTGGGGGCTGTTTCTGCCTGCGTCTCTGCTGCGGCCGTCTGCTCTCCCGCTGACGTTCCTCCGAGTGTGGGTTCCTGTGGAGGATATATCATTTCCTTTATCTTTTTTTGGAACTCCTCTGAGGAAACCATGGCTGAGTGTCTACCTTGCTCTCGTTTATCCTGGACCTGATCTGCCCCTGGTGGCGTGTGGCCAATTTTTCCTCTGTACGGACTGCGTTCACTTTACTCCCCCTAACTTGCTGTATCACCCCTGGCACCCATGCCGGCTCTTTTTTAAAGGACTGTATATACACCCAGTCACCTACCTTGTACTTGGACAGTGTACTTTCTGACCTGTGTGGGTCATCGGGACTCAGGAGTGACAACAAGTTTCTGGGCTGCCTGCCGTGCAGAATCTCTGCTGGGCTCTTGCCCGTTGCGCCTGGCAGGATCCTGTATGTTCCGCCAGGACCCTCAGGAGCGGCTCGGGACTTAATGTCCCTGCTGCACGCGCTTTTCCCATTGCGTCTGAAAGTCCTTACGAAAGCTTCGCCTCTCCGTTGGACTGCGGATGGAACGGCGGTGCGCAAATGTGCTGGATTCATTGCTTCTGCAAAAGTTTGCAAATTCCTGGACGCAAACTGAGGACATTGTCTGAAACTAGAATCGCTGGTAACCCTTCTGTGACGAAAATCTTTTTCAACATTTGTAATCGTCTGAGACGACGTGGTGTTCCCCATTTCACTACGTAAGGGTAGTTGGCTTTGCGTCTACTACACCATCCACATGGACCCCCAGAAGGCAAAATCTTACGTGCACCCTCTCCCATGGCTCTGCCGGTTTCTGGCCATGGTGTTTAAATCTCTGGGGGGGCGCCTTTGATTGAGTTGGCATGCCCTCGCATCTTTTCAACATCTGTTCGATGTCGGAGTTCATGCCTTTCCATGCGCAATGCCCCGCCGTGCCAGTTGTTTGGTGCGCACATCCCCCCCAATGCCCCTGATGCAGGAGTTTGAGTACTTGTCTGCCTCAAACTCTAGGTATTACTACTTTAGTGAACTCGTCCCCTGCTAACAACACCCCAGCTTTTGCACGAAAGTGTCTTTCTTACTGAACCATCTGCGTTGCTTTCTTAACATCCTGGGTGGCCAAACTTCCCTGACGAAGCGACGCACTTGCTTCAATTCTGGATCTTCATCTGTTTCCCTTGCTACGGTGCGTGCTTCGAGCGGAAAGTCCACCAAACTTTCCAGTTCTTCTATGTCCATCTGGAAACATTCTTCTTCCGAGTATCGAACTCCAGGTCTGGACCAGCGGGAATCTCTATAATGCATCTGCCGTTGGCGTGTTGGGACTGTCCTGAAATGGACACTGGTAGTCATAATCCTGCCAGGAACAAAGCCCATCTTTGCAGCTTCCTTTGCTGGTTGCATTCAGGGATTTATTCTTTCCGGTGAACAAGCGGACGCAGCGGCAACTTATGATCGGTAATAATATGAAACTTGCTGCCATAAAGACAAGCATTAAAGTGCTTTCACGCCAAAAATAATTCCCAAAGGCTTTCCTCTCCTCGATTGTGAATAGTGTTCGTTGGCTTGTTAGGGTCTTTTGAAACGCAAGAAAATTTTGTCTTTCCACCCCTTTCCTCGTCCTTTGAGACAAAACTTGCCCCGAACCGGTAGCCAGACGCGTCTTGCCCACCCGTTGTGACTTCTCCTGCCTATAAAATGCATTTAATGTTACTGTGCGCCAAGTAGTTCCCTTCTTAGCTTGTCCAGTGCTTGCCTCAGTTCCTCCGACAGGTAAACTTCACTCCTTCTTCCTGAGTTGGTTCAATGGACTGCTATTGAATGAGAAATCCTTAAATAAAATTTGTTTGTAATAGTTCATCTTCCCCCTAAGAGTGCCTGCAATTGCTTCAATCGGTGCTTACTTGACACTATACACACTCCAGGCCGCACTTCACAACACTGGCTACCAACTCGCCGCACCGCTCTTATAGCCCGCCCCGGGCTGAAGGTCCGCGGCCAGCTGCTCCGATTAAGGGTGGGTTCTCTAGTTCCGGGAACTTGCCGAGCGTGACGTTTTGCTGCGGCGTTAGCAATCGCAACCCTCTTCTTGAGCGGCGCCGGAACCACTTTCCGGCGGCAACTTCAAAGGTGCGCGTTCGACCATATCAAATTTCACTATCGGGTTTGCCAGCAGTAGGAACATACACCTGGATTATATTGATATTTATCGGATCCCTTTTATTTGCAGAATAATGCATCTATCAGAAAGTGCAATAAAGTTAGTTACTTTTCTTACCAGTTTCTTCTTTATTACAACAGCTACCCCACAAGGGTGTCCTCTTGGATATGTTTTGGCACTCTTCACAGCATTTCCTAAATTGCTAAAGCATTGCTGCCAGAATAAATCATCGCAACACCGTCTCTCAGAACATCGTACTTAAGAGAGACCAAGTATATCAATATTCAATCTTTCCAATTTCAAAATTAAATTATCCAGTTTTCCCGTTTCATAGTCTTCGAACATTCCATGTACTTATACGCACCTCCTCTTTCAAGATTGTGAGTCCGGAGATTCTTAACACCCGCCCCATTTAAGGAACGGTGGTACTCAGAGACATTTGAATTTTCACTCACCATTAACTCATTTCTGCCTAGTAGTTACATACATGTAACGCTAGGTTTGGCAACGTATGGCAAATTTGCAAAGATTTCCATAGCTTGATTTTTATCTCCACGCAGTTAGCTGGAGTCTATTATAGATTAAAGAGCAGCATCATTCTACTTCTTACTCTTTAGAGCTGATTGAATCAGAATCAGAACTTCCATATCCCGTGTTACAGCGTACTTCAAAAAGTATTTTTTAATGGACCCTACATAAATTTAAAATCTTAATTTCAATATAATGTATTATTAAACATATTGAACTCTGCAATGAATTTAGTGAAAACCGTTAAGTTCAATTTTATAGAAGATTTATGGCCTCAACATTTTGCTTTACATATATGTGCTAGGCAGATTATAATTTTCTCTACATTCTTTCGAAGTCTTTTTGCTCATGAAATGGTCCAACTCTTGGAAAAACGAGATGAATAGGTGCCATAGGCGTTTTTATTGAACCTCCAGAACCAAATGTCGAATAAGATGAAGATTCTGGCGAGGAAGATAGTGGCGAAATGTTGGATAACTTTGGTCCTCGACAGCTGCAAGCCGGAGCAGAAGCTGTTCAATCCAATAATGATAGGATAGGACTTGGGGAACACAAATTGAAGTAACAAGACACAGGAGAAAATAAAGAAATGCCAGATTTTACACAATTGAAAAAGTGGATTAAAGTGACGGAGGAAAGGAGGATATAGAAGTGTAAAAAAGATCCCTTTCTAGAAAGCAATCACAGAGGTTATCGCAATTTATCTCCAGAAGAGCAATTATAATTGTTTTGCAGTGGTTAAATAATGCATTTTCTAATTTAAGAGGCAACAAATGATGCACTTTACAAATTCTGCACAGATTCCATAATTACCAAACACGAAATGAAAAGTTTTGTAGGAATACTTATTCTGTCAGACTACAATCCACTCCCAACCAGAAGGTGTTACTGGGATTCAGGACTTGATATGAGAAATTTTATGGTATACAACACAATGAAAAGAGAGAGACTTGACATAATAATGCTATTTGTGCGCATTCAAGTGACAACGCACAAATTGATACATCTGATAAAATGTGAAAACTTAGAGCTCTGATTAATAAACTTAGAAAACAATTAACTCTACACTTTCAGCCCAAACAGAACCTTCATTACGATGAGAGCATGATAAATATTACGGTCGATCTGGCTGCAAGCAGTTTTTGAAGCGGAAGCATATCCGTTTTGACTTGCAAGGCATGGTGTTTGAATACAGCTCAAGGTTATCTAATCGATTTTTGAGTACACCAGGGGAAAGATCCTCGTAGAAACGAAGTATTCGAGAACGCATTTGGAAAGTGTTCAGTACCACTGTTACAGATGTTTTTTTTTCTCAATGAAAAACAGAATTTGGCTTACAATATTTATTTCGACAACTTATTTATTTCGCAGACATTATCAGTATATCTCAAGAAACGAGGTTACAGTGGAACTGGGACTATTCGTGAAGAAGACTACCTAAGAACTCTTTATCTGTTACCATCTGTGGTACCAATTACTTCTACCAGCCACAGAAAAAAACCTCTCTGTACAGATAAGAGCATATAAAAGTAAAAGTGCAGAACAAAAAGAAAATTCAGATGTGAAGCCCATATGTTCCTCAGAAATACAGCCAGCACATGGAAGGTACAGACTGAATGGACGAAAACATATATTGCACGTTCCAGAACCAACAATAGAGGAGAAAAGTCATAGTTGCTTGCATTCACCTGGATTTTGGATGCATGTGTTCATACTGCGTGGCAGATTTGTAGTAAAACTGGTGCAGATATGCCACGGCTTCAATTCAGGCGATACATAGCCACATGTTATCTCACATGCAACAACCCCAAAAGGTCCCGGCAGACCAGAAAACGTATTAGCAGGATGCTAAATGACCCTAGGTATAATGAAAGAAACCATTTGGTCGCAATGATACCAGACCAGAAAAGAAGGCGATGAGCAGCAACAAACTGCAAGAGTTCAAGAAGAACGATCTGTATAAAATGTGACATAGGATTGTGCATACGATTGTTTTGTAACATTCCAGAGAATGTAAAATGTTCACTTCCTATGTAATACAGAAGGTAGAGATGCACAAATATAAAAGAATCAGGAATTTGGTATGGTAAGTTAAACATTTTTAAATCTGCCTCCTCTTCTTCTTAGTGTCACTTTTATGTAACACCCAACAATTTTATGAATAAATTCAACATGTGAGCTCTTCATTTGTGTTTACTTAGCCAAAATGTGTAACGCCAACTCGCCCCAATTGAAGAAAGCGAGAGTAGATATTCTAGAGATAATGGCCAACAACATTTCAGCAAGGCAACCCTCTAGCGCTCTCTCAGAAATGTTCTCCCGCGTTTGGAGGTTCTTGCCTGCCTGCCCGACAGCGCCGCATTCACAAGTAAAACGTGTGGGTTGACTGGAAGAGAGAGACAAAATGTAACCGACTCGCAACAGACGGTATTCACGGAGCACTAGAAAATTTCCACACATGCATATGCAATAGTGGCTGCGCAGGAAGTTTATTATTAAACCGATGCAGGACGAGGGAAATAAGCATGTACAAGAAAAGGTCGACAAGTCACTAGTGCACCAGAGAATTATAGAGACATTATATCCATTTTTGAAAAATGGTTTTTAAAGCCTGGAGCGTACAGATGTTAGTAGGGTTTTGCTCCCAAAAGATATGATGTTGAAATGAAAAATAAAAATGATGGAAGAAACTCAAGCTCCATCTGAAAGACTTCGTAATCGGCGTTGCGGCATGTTGGAAAAAATTAGGGCTTCTGCCATCGCTCATGACACTACACGTCTGACACATCCTTTAATTGATTTTAGAAGTTTTGGAGCTTTCTAGACTTCACGCTGCGGCGCTTTTACCAGGTATACAAAATCGTTAGCGGGAGTGGCATCGATTTAAGAATATCAAATGGCAAATCGGCAAAACATATCTTCTGACCCTCACTTGAAACCTACTTTCAATATCTTGCACATGAAAGACTGACAACTCGGAACCGCTGATTTAACCCGGATGAGGGACGTGAAAAAGAAAGGAACAATTGATGGCCATCAATTGACAAATTCTGAAGAGGTACTCGGACGCTTTTTGGAATGTGTCGACGCATTGGTAATCTACTCTGGCAGTGCGGCAGCGCCGCTTGTGCTCCAATGAAAGACGTGAGAATAGAGACTGTTTAACGGCCGACAACTAGCCAGCCATTAACAAAAACATTCTGGTACCCTCTGAGAAGCTTTGCGCACTGGTAATATCGTAACTAATAACGTTTATGTGAGTCCGATTTTGCTACTTGAAGACTCTCTGCGAAGTGAATTTCGACACATTGGGTTCTCAACTACCAGCATGGAAGAGCTTGTTTACTCACTATAAAAAGAAGAGAGCAGAGAGCATAAAAGATTATGAATATCTGGCGATCCCCAAAACAATATTATGATGCTGTCATAACAACATTCTATCAGAGCCGTAGAAATAGACTGACATAAAGGCAGTCCCACTTATATCCGGACGGAGAAAAAAAGGAGATACAATGTCGTTGGTCAACTGGCCAACCAAACACCGGTACACATAATGTCCGCCGACTCACCAGGCTACAAACAAAAGTTTTGGTAGTCTTCCTGCCGAAAACCCGTGATGTGGCAAACCATAGAGCAGCTATGCACTCTGTTTTAGGTTTGGTGCACTACTCCTGTCCTTTTAAACAATGCACGGTCGTATTGTTCAGAAGACCACATCTCCAGAACACTTTGTTTTAAACTGTATGTACACATAAAACACACAACGTGAACCCTTTGATACCTACACACATCCTACGGAAATGTATCTCCTCTGTTGCGACACTTGCCGCAAACTCGATGTACATTTCACAATTTATTTGTTCATTAATAGTCACTTAAAAAGACCAGCTGGTCGCACACATCGTAACATATTTATTCCAAGCACAACTTATTATTTTACGTTCATCACGAAATTTGTACTTCACGTCTGAGACACGCACTGAGATCGAGAAATCAAGAAAAACACGACATTCAAAATGTCAGCTTGGGGTCATGACAAAGGGAAATTTTTATGATATCGTGCTCAATTAATGATAAATCTGACGCAAATCACACACAGTATTTAATATTTAACGTTAAATATTAAAAATTAACGACACGACACGACACAATAGCAGGAAATATCCAAAGAATTCTGGAAACAGTGAAGAACATTATAGTATGCAAGTCTAGGCCGACAATTTACCCTCCCACAACAAACTTAACTATTTGACAAAGTGATTCAAACGCGTTGGATCTCCTCAACTGGAGGCTTGGCTGAAGCTGTTAGACCACAACAAAAAGGTATGGGTGGCGAGGAATCAAGAAATAGCCACAAATTGTCGGCGTGGACACGCCTGTTCAACGACACGGCGGGTATCCAGCCATAACGCAGCTCAATAAAACGTGATTTAAACGACAGCCTTATATGTATGTCACTAATAGTTTTTAAACATTTTTGACGAAACTTACAAAAGACGAGAGTATTTTGAGATAATAAATGTTACATTATAGCTACTTTTACTGTAACTAACACAGAGTCTGAAACAACGAATCCGAATCGCTGAGATAAGTGTACGAATGTTTAAGACGTGTGGATACAAAGTACATAGACTAATGTAAGAATGCGTTATGGCATTTATACATTGCATAAAGAAATAACAATTGATTTGAAACAACCAATTATTTCTAGCAATAAAATAAAACTAATGTTAGATTTTTTATCCGACCAGGATACGCTTTTCGAACCAGATCACGTTGATCAACATTTCTCATAAGTGCAGATGTAAGTCCGTCCGTTTCTCGTAAGTCCAATGCATCAGAAAGCTTCTAACGACGTTTGAAAACACGTAACGGAATTCCCGTTTTATACTCACGTCCTACAATAACGGTCAGGGCCCTTTTATATTCGCTCCTGTGGCCTGGACTGTCCGTCGAAGTAAATATATGTTCTCGGTTAAAACTCTCAGCGCGGGAGAAAGGCGACGCAATTATAAACTCAATTATCAAGGCGTGAAGACGTTACGCAAATGCTCGGTGCAATGTTCTTGGAGAGAATCTACTAGCACAGGCTGACCTTCAGAACACGTGTGTTTTTACTTCTACCTCGACGTCTTCGTAGTTTTTTTGAATAATTTAAATGAAACCACATCAAAACAAGAAAAACATGGGAGTCGTTTAGGGTAATAAGGATATTACGTTATAGTTACTTTTACTGTTACCCTCCGTAACTTACAATGAGTCTGTAGTAATGCATTCAAATCGCTGAAATATAGTGTAAGTAGGATTAAAGACGAATGTATAGAACGTACAAAGATAAAAACAAGAATTAGATTACGATATTAATTCGTTTGATGCAGAAAATGAAATTAATTTTGGAAAACACATCAACATGTAATTAGCAATCAAAAGAAACTCCCGTTCGACTAGTTTGACCGTCCAAGATAGGCATTTTGAGCCAGGTCATGTGTCTTTATTAACATTTCTCATACGTCCAGATGAAATATTGTGTATGAGAAAGTTACACAAGAGATAAAAAAGCAAAGGATTTTCCCTTTCATTGGCCCGTCCACTAAAATGACGGTCGCGGCCCCTTAAAATCAATCCATTGTCCCGAACTGTCCGTCCACGGAAATGTAGGCCCTCGGTTACAACGCATCGCGCAAGCGCAGGGGAATGGCAACGCAATTATAACGTCAATTATCAAGGCGCGGAGACGCTACGCAAGGACATGACAAGTATTGAGGCTTAGCTCAGCTCAAGAGAATGCGATATACTAGTTTCTCATTTTGCATCAAAAGTTTTCTGTAGTAATATATTCTGCATTTCGCATATTCTCAGGAATAAGCGCTCAGCCGTGAATCCCCCAAGACGGTATGTGCCGCAAGGAGGACTGACGTTGAACACTTTAAATACTTCATGCAATATTCTGCGATTGACTTCCTGTGACTCTCTAGCCATCAGAAAGGCCGCCCTCTACGAATTGCGCGAACGTGGAGAACCCGAGAGGGCGCAACACTTACATAAGAGAACATAGTTCTTGAAAGGTTGAAATAGACGCCTTTATGAATAGTTCTATACCAATTCTTTTGAAGTTGAGGAGTCCCAAATTAATTTATAGACGGACAATTAGTTGCGTAACTTGTCTGTATTATTAGGGTTTCTGACTGGTAAATGACAAAACAAGCCAATTTTTTATATTGATTTCAAGTACTTACACCTCCGTAATAATGCATCGTTTCTCCTGAAAAAAGTTTCCATTCGCGTATAGAAAAGACTAATATTTTTCAGAAAATCGTCAAAAGAGAAATTGGCCGGTAATTTTGATTTTTTTAAGTGGCTTAATTTTTGCTGTTTTGCAAATTTCTGGAAGTATTCCTGTGCTTAAAGAAGCACAAGTTTTCAATAAAATATCCGGAAATTCTTCTAAACCAGATGAATATTTATTTTTTAGTTTACTGACTATTCTCAAGATTTCGTTAGAAGTTTCGGATAAACCGTGTCGAAAATTTATTGGGAACGGAATGAAGATGAATTTTGTGGTTTTAGTCCCTTCAAGAGTTCAGCCGCAATTCTAGAAAAGTGTTGGTTAAAGGGATTAGCCACATTTTCGGGATTACTTGCTACTTTTTCATTATCCTTTAAAACACCATTCACCACTAAGTATCGAGATGATGCTTTTGTTTTGTTGCTTGCGTTAAAAAAATCCTGATTATTTTTCATTATTTTTGCCTGAACTATTACTTTCCCTAATATTCTTTTGTATTCTCTGATATAGACATGGAAAGTGGGTGATACGTTATGACATTTAGAAATAAAGTAAAGTGTACATTTGTTTTTACACAATGTTCTAATTCCTTGTGTGATCCAAATATTATTTTTCCATGAAATGTTTTTTTTTTGTTTTGTTTTGTTTTTTTGTTGAGAGGAAAGCATGCGTATAAGTGAAATGAAAGATTTGAGAAAAATATATTATATTTTGCTTTTGTGTCAATAGTGTTGTGAACTGTGTCTCATGATTCCTTCAGCAAGTAGTCCGTAAATAATTTTATGTTAATTTTAGCGAATGTTCTGCACAGGTGTATATTATTTATTGTGTCAGTGTTCATGTTATTAGTAATTGAATGTATTGGAGAATCGTGGTCACTGTAATCAAGATTAGTAGTTTTTACTTCATATCTAGTTGTGGGTTTGTTAATTATAATTTGATCTATTGCTTTTTGTGATTTAAATGTATTTCGTGTAGGTACTTTCATGTAGGTACTTAAAATCTCTTCATATAACAATGGATTTAAAAGATAGATGACTAATTTTGTTTACAGTTATCTCTAGATTTTCTAAGAAAATGGAATTATCTAAAGCTTGCTTTGTAGGAGGTCTGCAGAAGCAAAGAAAAATAGTTTTGAGCGTAGTAGACGTACGACTGTTATTTCAAAAACTTTTTCAACTGCATATAAATTGAATTCTGACAAGAAGATAGAATCAATATCATTTCTTACATAAATACACGAACCTTCGTAAGCAGGGCCCCTATTTGATTCTCTAACACAAAGTTGCATTAAAACCGATTCGTACTCCATCCTAATAAAATACTTTAATTTTGATATCAAAAATAACCAAATTGTAGCCTATTTTAAAATGAAATAAAGACAAAAAATGATAGAAGTAGCTTTACTTCTTTAAAAAACCTGACCCTATTCGTGCCTGGTATTCCAATATTGGAAAAGTGCACATTTTGAAAACGATAACAGAAAATACTATAATTTTCATTTAGAACATAACTATATATCACCTAGGCTGTCATTTATTTGATAAAAATATAACAATGAAAAAAATGAACTTGGGCAAAAACAGGTTGATTAATCACAAGTTTTGGCAGATTTTCTGAAAATAATATCTGGTGGATAACATTTGTATATTTTTCTTCCATTTATATGACAAATATCCTTTGTAAACTTCAAAAACATATAATTCATGTAAAGATTGTCCAGCTATTGTTGAACTTTACCCTAAACAAGCTGGTGAATTAGTGCTCTACATTACTACGGGAGAATGGTAGACCAGGAAAATGTTGCCTTGGAATTCATTTTACAAGGATTAATTTCAAAAAATACCTGAAGTATACCCAGGTGCCACTCCCCCCTGCTCTACCCTTTTCTATTGTGAACGATTATTTAAAAAGATTGTTTTAATGACAATCTGAGAAACCATAATGAAATATCATAATTGTAGTAACTTATATTAAATAGTGGTAGTGAATTGGTTAAATGTAAATACTAGAAGACAAACCTTTTCAGATTTTGAAACTTATTTTGACACCATGAGTTGTAATATATTTTGGTATATTTTATAAAAGAGAGGATAGAAATTCAAAAGTTTAGGGGGCCAGTTGCTATAAGGAGCCCTTCCCCTTTGCCACCCCTTTTCCTATTCCCATGCATATGATTAATTACAAAAGATAAGATTTCATTAAAAATATAAGTGACAATAATGAAATATAATTATAGCCACTTAGACTGAATAGCGATTGTGAATTGTGTTAATGTAAATACTACAGGACAAACCTATTCATATTTTTAAACTTATCTTGAGACTATGAATCAAAAAGATCCATGCAACAATGAAAAGCGAGAGTTTACTGAGAATTTTTGGGTAGGTGAGACTCTTCTTCAAATCTCACCATGAGAGCCATTTACTTACATATCGCCCCAACCACCTTTCACAATACACAAAAACATTTGAAGATGTGAAGTACAGTCCAGCCACATGACTGTTAACTATTTAAAAGAAGTTGTTACAAAGATGAAGGATTAAAAGAACTTTGGTGAGGGTTGAAAGATGTAATTTTGAAATGAGTTATCCTAATTTTTAAAAGGGGGAGGAACTGTTATTGGATGTGTTTTATAAGACCCAATTAACCTATTTGAAACAAGTCTATTAGAACCTCATCATGTAGGATAAAATAAATTCCAGAAACTATTAAAATTACATGAAAGTAATAATGAATGTGAGAAAACAGATTCATACTTATTCCATCAGAAATTTGTTAACCTCAACTAGCGGGATTTCACTCACCAGCGGACCACTGCCGCAGCCAGGACAAGCTTTAAGCCTCTGACCGGTTTCCCTGATTGTGTGGTAGTGTAGTGTGTGTAAGTGGGGAGGATAGGACATGGAAGACGAAGGAAAGATCACATGTGGTCCTTGGCCTGTTTGTTAAGGTACTGCTCTGGCATTTGCCTGGTGTTGAGCAGAGAAACAACAAAATACTACTGATCAGAGCAGCAGGTCTCTAGAATTGTCCTCCAGACAGCGACTGAATTTAACCTAGCTGAGAAGCTAATAAAGAAAATCATGCCACTGTAGGGGCATGAACCTAGAACCTCCCAATCAAAGACTCTGAGGTGTCATCGGTTGATGCACTGAGCCACCTCTCACGGTCCAACAATTTGAAATTTTAAAGAAACTAAAAGGCACATAAACATGCAACTAAATCCAGATATTTTGTCCATTTAATGAGATAGGGGGGGGGGGCACATGCTACCATTTATTAAGTAGATTATATTAATAAACTTCAACAAGCTTTTACTGATAGCAATACGTATAGTGTAATTAGTTTCGAAAAAGGTAAAAGGAATCAAACAGAAACACAACGAATTATAAAACAATGGAAAAATTACTAATATATAGATATCAAAACATACTACAGGTTTAGTCCTACCGTAAGAAATTTGCCTAGAGCACACAGTTTCTTGTAAGTACATAAGCAAAGTTATCTCATGCGTCCAGTTGTTACGTCTATTGGTTTTCCTGAGCACTAACTTTCCAAATAGCACAATATTATTCTCAATCACTTACTAAACTTGGATTACCCATATGTCAGTAAGAATAGGTATGAACTAATCTCAAAATGAAGCAAAATTGAAAAGAATTACAGAATGAAACAATTCCCCTCGATTTCGATCTAATTTTAGACATACTCCAACAAAGTTCGAAAGATAAATCCTCTAAGATATCCATCCCTGAACTAGAAATAATGATTTGTGTGAGGTTTCCACTAAATAATATTAAATTTAAGTTCAACAACAAACTTAATCTCCCAAAAAAAGGCTGTTCTATTGGAGGCCCATTATGCTTTATTTCCCTTCATATAATGATGTGCAATACTGAACAAACAATTTTAACTCAGATTAATACAATTCCTTATGTCAGGTTCATGGATGATATATTCCTAATTATAGAACAGGAGAAAATTCCATTAACATTAGAACTTTTTGATACACTAAGTTTATCTGTTCAATTAGAAGAAGAAATAAGGAATAACAGAAAAGAAGAAAATAAGAAAAGAAGGAAAGGAAGAAAAAGCTGAAAAAGAACAAAAAGCAGAAAAAGAAGAAAATGCAGAAAAATGAGAAATAGGAGAAAAAGCAGAAAAGAACAAAAGGAAAAAAGAAAAGAAGACAATAGTAAGATTGACTTCCTTGATGTTACAATCTTAAGACATAATAACAAGTGAGAAACCAATTGGTATATTAAACCTACTTTTTTCTGCAATTAAACTGCATTTTTATTTGGTCATCCAACTTGAATGAAAATTGGAGTCATCTATAATTTAGACAATAAAAATATAAAATTATCACCTCATCAATTCCATATTAATAATCTTAATACAGTTGAACAAATGTATTTGGACAACCACTACCCCGAGAAATTATTACTTAAATATATATTAACAAACACGTCAACAAAATTTTAAGAGTTCCGCCCAACATAGTGCCCAATTTTTATTGAATCTATGCAATTTCTGCCTAACGTAATTATTCCAATTGAAAAACTCTGATGATACAGTTAAAACAGTTAAATCAACGTACAATGTCAACACTAAAAGTACAAAAATTAAGGATCAGAATTTTATAAAAAGTATTAATGATAGAATACGTAAACAAGACATGATAGATACAGTTTATGCATTTGAATGAAATGATTGTAAATTGAATCATTGGCAAAGAAAAAGAAGAATAGAACAGAGAATAACAGAACATAGAAAAAATATCAATATAAGTTACAAATGGAATTCAATATCCCACCAAAGAATTAACCATAATCATTCAATAACGTTTGAGCATATTCATACTTTAGCAATAGAACCCAACAGAAATAAGAGACTAATACTAGAAACTTTGAATATAAAATCTCAGAATACTATGAATACAATAACAGAATCTAATCAGTTTACAGTGTTTTATGACAACATACTAAATATTTCTCGGCAACATCATATCCGCCCATTTTAATGTTACGATCAATCTTTACCTCTTTCAGTTCTCTCCTCAGTTACATTACTACTTCATATTTGCAATGACTCAATTTTAAAGGTTAATGGTCATTAAGCTCAACTGCACTCCACCACGTACTTAACTTAATAAGGTATGTTTTTGTATATATTTCATTTGGTTTTAAATTATAAAATAACAAGTGAGCTTTCATTGAATTAGGTATAGATTCAGTTATTTATTTTGTTTCTTCATTTTTATGTTCTTCCTTCCTTTGACTATTGTGAAAATTATTTTGGCTACGTCATTCTGAACTATTTCTTCATTCTGAACTTTCTGAATAAGTCTATAACACAGTCTCTTCCAGATTTCATAAAATAAAACAAAATTATGATACACAGAAATTTTGGATGTATTGATTGTGGTTGCAATAAATTTAAAAAAGGGGCTGAAAAACATTTAAAAAATCAATTATAATAGTGATAACAATTAAAACTTACATCTTATTAAAAATATTCTACACTTGTACATTACATAATGCAGAATCTTTACTGATGCAAAAAAAATACTAGTCCCACGAGATTCTGCATTGGGCAAGTTTTACTGTATAAAATAAAATAATTTCTATTTGGTTTAAAAACTATTAGGATTATTTCACTGCTTAGCACACTAAAACACTAGCCAATATAGGAAGGTAAAAAGGATTACAGATCTATATTATACAGCTTTACTCTTGGCAAAATATTGCAATAATACCTGATTGGGATCTTCGTAAATTGTGTGTATGTGTCAGACATTTTGTTGTGCTAATATTAACCATATCGGTGAAGTAAAAAAAAAATTAAACACAGTGATTTAATTATAAAAACCCACTAACATTATGTTGAATACTATTAAGAATAAGCAAAAATATCTTTGCATGAGAAACAATGTTACAATGTGTATACTCTACTTTGTTTGCAGTAAGTAAATAATTCTGTGAAACTAAACCATGTTTTTCCATAAAGGTAGAAAAACACACAAAAGTAAGAATTATAGGATATTTATACTCACACTAATGTTCTGGAGTCACATTGCAAACCATTTAAAACTTACATCTTCTTAAATATATTCTACAGTTTTATACTGCGGAATCTGTACTGATACTAAATAAATAATAGTCCCATGAGATTCTCCATGTGGCAAGTTTTACTGTATATTCAAAATTTAAAAAATTCAATTTGGTTAAAAAATAACTCAGAATGTGAAAAAGTTTGTGAAACAATTGATATGGCTTAATCTCAGTTTAATTCACATTTGGAACTGTGTTCACATTTCATTACATCAAAGCCAACAGCAACTCTACAGGAATCAGGAAGTCACAAAATGTTTATTAATCAAAAACTATTATGATTATTTCATTCCTTAGCACACTAAAAAACTAGACAATATAGGAAGGTAAAAAGGATTACAGATCTATATAGCACAGCTTTACTCCTGGCAAAACATTGAAATAATAATTGATGGGGATCTCTGCAAATTGTGTGTATGTGTCAGACATTTTGTTGTGCTAATATTATCCATATCGGTGCAGTAAAAAAAGATTAAACACAGTGATGTAATTATAAAAACCCACTAACATTATGTTGAATACTGTTAAGAATAAGAAGCAAAAATATTTTTGCATGAGAAACAATGTTGCAATGCCAATACTCTACTTTGATTACAGTAAGTAAATAATTCTGTGAAACTAAACCATGTTTTTCCATAAAGGTAGAAAAACACACAAAAGTAAGAATTATAGGATATTTATACTCACACTAATGTTCTGGAGTCACATTGCAAACGGCACAGGATGTGGACCCTGCTTCACATATCAACAAAAGGATACAAATTTAAACACCCGATTCATAGAATTATCTATTTACAATACCGTTGACATGCAATAGAATTTACAAATACTCGAAATAAAGTTTAATCAGAATGCTTTCATTTAACTTGAAAATATCAAGCATTTTGCCAGAACATTACAATCGCAACAATGTAAGCCTATGCTGGCAATATTACACATTTTTATTTCAAAGTTTGAAATGCACAGAAAGAATATTTACGTACCATTGAATGTTGTGTCGTCCGCAAGTTCATATAGGGATGACACGGAATCAAAACCCTTTTACAAGATGTCTAAAAATTTGTTTTCACATCTACCTACCGCCTTTCCCGGGAATCTAGTTGTATGGCAAACGTTCATTTGTTTCTGACGGCAGTGTTGCCAACGATGGCGCCCAACATCTTCCGAGTAACCAAATACTATATAGTCTGTAGTATTTGGAGTAACGTTTTGAAACAGAATGCTCGCGTAACACTGACAGAAAAATAAACATCGCACAAAAATATTTATTAGCCAATTGAAAAATAGATGTAACAAACACTGTACCTGCTTACGTGGAATTTTGTGTCACAATCTATTAGAGTTTCCACCTTGAAGTCAAAAGGCTGGACAAACAAAAATGTAAACATTGAGAATCTCATAAAAAACAACGTCTACATTTTTTATTCAATTAAATAGAAGTAAACAAATCAAAATTTATCGCTACAAATATTTATGTTGATAATTTTCATTGCCCAACAAGTTGTCCCATCCATATTAATTGCATCGATGGAGCAACGTTTGTGTATATGTTGGGGTAGTATAAAATACTATAGAGATAATAATATATGGCACTCGGCGATATGACGGGAGACACGAGTGGCCCGACCTGTCGTATAACCATTGTAAAATCATGTTCGAAGTGTATAACTTTGAAAGATTTTCAATTTACTTACGATTACGTTTACTTACACAGTAATTCAAAAGTTATTGTAAATCTATTGAAATTTGAAATAGTCGCCGATTTTTCAGATTATTTCACTAGGTGCAAGTAATTTTTAATTTTGATTTAAATGTATTTATATTGCATTTAATAGAGATTTTGATCGACGTTCTATAGATAAACATAAATGTAAAAGTTCTATAGATATATTTCAAAGAAATACTGTACTTCTCTCAATCGTTTTCTCTACAGAAACTCTATAAACATTTTGCAAGGCTTGTTCTTAAACTTTTGTAACAGTCTCAGAACAAGGCTTTTTGCAGTCTTAAGTATTATTGGATGTTGCAGAATCTAATTGCGAGGTGAATTCAGGCGTCTCGGAAGACCTGAATATATTCCCAGTATTGCTAACCAACTTAAATATTTGTACATACACCAAGCTTTCAGAATTTAAATTGATCTCTACTCAGAGTTGGGCAATATAAAACATACATTAATTTGAGATAGGCGTTTTCGATACTTTTGGATTTTATATCGAAAATACAGAGAGACTATTTGGTCTTGTATTTTGTATTTGCCGTTGAAAATTTGAATTTCAATATACAATCAAATCTGGATTACATAAGAAGATCGATAACACGAATTGTCGATATTTCGAAGGCAGTAATTTGAAGAAAATTAAATTGTGGAGGGATTCCAACATATCGAATAGCGGATTGTGACGGGCGTTACATTATATTGTCACATTATTCATCAGTATCTGAAAGGGAATTGGACGTACTGATTAAAACCGCGTGCTTGCGCTGTTTAAACAGCCAATCTCACGATATAGTGTGTGGAAATTGATAAACCATCAAAATATTCTATTCTAGACGGAACATTAATAACCCTGCTAAACAGACGACAATAAGGGGTTCCTACTGTAGCGTCGTGTCGCGCTAAAACACGGAGACAAGCACGTAGCAGACGGCGGGCATCGCTGGATGTTTAACAAGGGCGAAGTCATTGCGCACTGGGACTTTCCGTGGATGTGGCGTGGTAAGGCGGCGGTAGGGTGGAGGCAATGGGGGCGGCAGGTAGCGCCGAAGGGCCTATATAAGGCCACGAGAACAATGTCCCGATCTTCTTGTTTTCCCAGCAGCGTCGGCGGCAGGTGGTGCGTGAGTTTGTGCGTGTAGGTGAACGAGGCCAAGGGGCCGGCAATTCATTGTCGTGACTAGCGAGACATGTAGATGTTCCCCGGGTAGAGCGGTGCTCCGCACAGGGAACATTGATCTATGTTGCGGTGTGGTAGCTGTTCCGTAAATTATCTCTCCAGCAGTGGGTTCTAATTATTTGGTTAATTGTGAGCAGTTTAATTGTTTAATTATACTACGATCTAGACTGTGAATAAATCTACTGTTTTTACAAACTACTCTCGTCTGTGTTCTGATTACACACGTATGACGCCACACTTCAACGCGATCACGCCCTCGTGGTTTAGTTTATTGGTCAGCGTGCTCGCTATGACGCGACCGCGGTTTCGGTTCTCGGTCGGGGAAGATTATAGTGTGCGTTTTCTCTGCAATGTCCCAGAATATGTTGCTGGATGACGATGAGAAAACTCTCTTCTTAGGTTGAGAACACCAAGATACGGCGTGGGGATGTCTTCGCACGTGCAACTTAACCCATATTCGCGAGGCCGGGACGCCGCTGGTACGCCCTGGCCAGTTCGCGGGCTGTCGCGCCAAGTACAGACAGGCAGAAAATGCGACCACAAATTTTAAGACACACGTGAAGCTATTGATAAGAAGTAATATTGAAATTCTAAATGCACAAAACGATGTACAATAAATTGAGACTTTCATTGCTCATTCTTTTTACTACGGCACAGATAATTTCTTTACACATTTTGAGAATTCATCCTGATGTGATGAGAGAATTTGAAAACTACAAAAAATGATTGGTCTAAATAAGGGTTGTATTCGTAGGCTTCCGCGGCACGAGTTCATGACTAGGCTGTCCAGCCTAGAAGTCTAGATAAGGGTTGTCCAACTGGCGGCTCGCGGTGCCATTTATTGTTGCCCGCTAAAGGGCATTAGTCAAAAGTGGAAGTCTCTTGCATTTAAGTCGGGCGTGAACATTGTGCGCCTAGTTCACGCGCACTGTGGGGATCAACATTTAAATGTGACTAGTGGAGCCAGAACGGGACGTACTTTCTCGCCCGTATTTTCACGCAAAATTAGGTGAAATGTACTCAAATGTTTGAAAAATTGTACGTGGCCGTATATCAAAATCCATCTTTAAGGGATAGATTTCATTAAGGGAAAATCTGAATCTTCATAAATGTATTTTTAGGAAGACTTGTTGATTTATGCAATATTCGAAAAATCGAAGTTTTTAACGAACATGAGACCAGCATCATTCTCTTAAACGTTCTTCACTCTATTCATCAACAAAATTTAATAAAATACTATGGTTCCATTTTTTTTAAAATAAAAATTGAAAATGTTTCAGCGGCATCATGTAAAGTACCCACCAAAATTAAAATATTAGTTTTAAATTCAAAGGGCCTTAATAAAAGCCAGATCAATCAACCAATATAATAGAGAATACCAATTTTGGAGAAAATTGGCTGAACGGTTTAACCGCTAGCGTTGTTCACAGACGGACGGACAGACACGTTTTGCCGTTTATCCATTTTTAAGAATCAAGGATCCACAAGACATGGTGACTACACCAAGTTTTAGAAGATTTTTTTCTAAATGTAGCAATTGGGTGTATCCACTTTTTCGTTACCAACTCGTTTCGTTCGTAACCGTTACCGTTTCGTTCGTAATAAAGAGTTTATCCGCCGAAAATTCGCTGTTTGTTCGCACAGCATTACAGAACTTTATCTCTACTGCGTAAGCGGTGGAGAGAATGTAAATAGTGGTGCTACAAAATAGTTCAAACTTTCCCATATTAGTTTTCTGTTTCCTTTGTTCTCGGCTAGCTACACGAACTTGCCACATACTTTTGCCAGCTGCCATATTTTGCACAGCAAAGCACATTTTTGTGATATTTTCTTAATTTTTCGACTTCCTAATAATAAAACGAAAATATTATTTGATGAAAATTAAAGAACTGTAAAACCTCGTTGTAAATGGCAATTTTGTTCGAGAAATTTGGAGCTTTTTTTTTAAAGAAAATGGCGCTTAAGCGCTACTGTAAATTCGAAATTTAAGCTTTTTCAAAAAAAGTTTTGAGTTTTCGAAAACCTTTTTTAAAATTAATTTGAAGCACTTTAACTGACAAACACAATACTGTTTACAAATAGTTGGAAACATGTATATTAACGGTGCTAGAGGTCTTTCAAAAAAATTACATTTGTGTGTTTTCAAAATACAAAACATACTCCAAAATGAACTTTATGCCATATTAAAAAGTGCAATGAGTATTATCCGTTCGAAAAGTTTGAAGAAAAAAATTGGAGTAGTTTTTGAGAAAATGGCGGATGTGCAAAGAAATCTGATTAAGGCTTTTTCACTTTGGGATCACCCAATTAACCCAATTGAAGCCTTCGTGAATATTTCCAATTTTAACAGTTCAAAAATTTAAAATGTGTGCGAAACTTTGATGTGGTGTATGAATCTTTTCAAAAAGTTAATAGCATGTTGTTTGCTAGGTGCTATGGATTTAACCTTAACAAATAGATCGAGCTCTTGTAAAGTCCACCCATCGCTAAAACCCAACGCCTAGACTTACAAGCACATAGTAGTAAATACTTGTACATTAAAATCGTAACCCGAATGACTAATATCTCAGCGCCCGCTGTATTGTGCAACCAGTGGTGTCTTCTCAGCTCACATCTCTTTGTATTTGTGCATATCAGAGCTTTGTGGCTGTTGCCGCTGGAGCGCCCAAATCGACTGGGCCGTTCTCCAAATCGACGTGAGTCTGCGAACGAGAAAGTGCCTCGCAGAAAACATCCACCGGCATCGGATGTGCGAAAATGAAGTTTCACAAGGAATCTGTGCTTTATGAATATTATAAATATCATCGAAACCTCCTTATGTCCACACTGACATCTTCCTACAGAGACACAAACATGGCCAACTGAATATGTTATTAGTGTTTGTGCGACCTCTTATTCACCGTACATTCTAGTCACACTTTGGAAATGGTTCTTTAGCCGTCCTGGGAGCGCGGAGCTGACTCTGATATAAGTAATGGCAAACTACGCCCGAGTCCATAATTTTAATAATAATTTTGGTACACTCTCTGGAAATAAGTTAAAGCGGTTGGATCCTCTCCACATGTCACCAGGTTGCGCAGCTTGGGCTCTGATGATCATAAATGACAGCAATAAAATTCGATTCTCATTTCTAAAGTATGTCGTATAAATTTTAATTGTTTATTGTCTTCGAGTAAATGAATATAAAGTAGGAAACACGCAGCAAAAATTCTCTAATTAGCTCTGGGGGCTGCAAAGGTAGTGAGAGGAAATACGATGTATAGAAATCTATGAATACATATACGTATGTGAATGTATACATGTAATATACAAATTGGATATAAGTGCAATATTGTATGTAGTGTTCATTACTCCTTGTACCAAAGAAAATGAGTATTATTTTTGTTTATAAATGTAATCATTCAAGTACAATGAAAACTGTTATTGTAAGAAACCAACGCAAAATAACGAGATTAAAGAAAGTGTTACAAGAAAAAAATTATAAAAACCTATAGATTATTTTTGACTGACAATGTGGCTACACCACTAGTTATCCAATGAAGGACATGGGAACACACTTGTTTAATGAGATATAACCAGCCAGCCATTTACAAAATCATTCCGACACTGTGGGAAGAGATTTCTTACAGCCAGTATCTTTGCTTCTCAAGGGGAAGCATGGGAACGCCAGTTTAACCCTGATTAAGGTGTGTGCGGAGAGATTAAAATATGGCGAATACCTGGCCAACGTTAAAAAAAATCCATTGCTATTTAAAAATAGACTGTTGACGTTTTAGATACCGAATAAATGCTCGTCAGAGTCGATTAATTCAAAAGAGAAAATAAAACAAAGAGAAAATCAATATACATTGAAAAGTAAAGGAAAGGATTCCGTTAGCCAATGAGCTGCTCAATCCGTCCATGGGCTCCTGAAGTGTGAGTGATTGTTTTCAGTTAAAAGACAAGAAAACGTGTGGCGAAAAGGATTTAGGAAATGATTGAGAATAGGAAAAAAAGTAAACAAAACTCCGCCTGCGGTAGGCGCTGAGTGGATCAAGTAGCTCAGTAGCCTCCGTTGCCGGTCCCAAGCCCGGATAAAAGAGGAAGGTCAGAGCAATGGGCGTGCAACCCATTCTTTGTAAAAAATCTCGAAGGTATTTTCCCCAATACAAAAGCCTCGAATGCGGACAGTCAACTGAAGTGGACTTTGGTCACAAAATAGGACTATCTACATTGGTACATGGAATGTGCAAGGTTTGTGACCGAAATAAGCAGAAGTAGCAGAAATAGATAAATTGAAAGTGGATATTGTAGTTCTAACAGAAACAAAAAATAATGGGCGTGGAGAAGAAGTACTAGGAAACTACTATCACATCTGGAGTGGAGTACCAAAATCACAACATGCAAAATCCGGCGACTCGATACTTATTAGTATTAAATATAGAAAACTTATTACAAATTTTGAACAAATAAATGAAAGATTTATCAAAGTTAAACTAAACATTCAGAACCAAAGTACTATCATTGGAGTATATGGTGTTAACGACAATGCTTTAAGTGAAGAAAAAGGTCCCCTTCACACGCCGCCACCGCACCGCGATTCCGAGCCCCGCGGCTCGTAGCAGAGCATTGGGTTGAACGGAGAAATTCCATGTGCAGCGAGCGTACGCTGCTGCGGCAAGCGGCGGAGGGCTCACGCTACGCGAAGGAGAGGAGGGCGTAAGCGCCACCGCTAGCAGAACAAAGCTTTAAATGGTAGTCTTCGCACCATGCCGCCGGTCGTTGCGTTTTACCTACTGCGGTCCCTTTGTTCGACGTCGCTAGAGGGTCGGCGAAACCTACCCCTGCAGAACCCACCCCCTTCCACGGCGGGCGGCGGTGCGGCCGTGGCTGTAGCGATGGCGGCGTCGGAAGGGCTCTGCTGCTTGACGGAAACGCGCCGCCGTCGCGACGTAGGAAGGCGCCCAAAGAGACTTTCTTTGGTGAGCTTGGTGATATTATGGAAGAAGTGAGCAAGTAAGTTGAACTAATTGTCATTGAGGATTTAAATTGTAGAGTTGGACATCACGCAAAAGAGGTAGTTGGCCCTTTAGGAGAAGAGATGGTAAACGACAATGGAAATAGACTTATTGATCTATGTGAGGAGCAAGAATGTGTTGTATCAAATACTATGTTCCAACATAAAGACATACATAGATATTCATGGGAAGATCCCACAAGACAACGTAAATCAATTATAGATTTAATGATAATGAAGAGAATAAAGAAAAACATTATTAAAGGATGTGCGGATTTATAGACAGCTTGAATGTACCATCAACCATCACATGGTAGTGGGAAAGGTATGTTTTACGAATATAAAGACAACCGCTCCAAAAATAGACAAGACGTTATAGACAACAAAAAGATGATCTTCAAGACAGACCTGTTGAATCAATATAGTGTAAAAATGCTCTTTCAAAATAAAATGGGAAACAAATTAAATTTGAACTTGAAGGAAAGTATTTTGGAACCAGCTAAGGACGCCCTATGGGTAGAAGAAAGTAAAAAGAAATATACGGAAAAGTTTTCTGAGAATTTAGAAGAAATGATTCAAGACAAAAAAAGGGCATATCTGAAATGGTAAAATGACAAAACACCAGAGTCACGAGAAAAATATGTTTCGTTTCCTCAGAAAGTTAAATTAGGCGTAAGAATGGGAAAAAATGAACATTCGGATAGGTTATGTACATGCTTCGGTGGAACTGTTGGATACAATAAATCATTTGAAGCATGGAAAATTATCAAGAAAATGAAAAGAAATAATGAGTGTAAAAGCATGGTACAAAGAATCCCCTCACAAAAATGGATACACCACCACTCAACGCATCTACAAAAAACCAGACCAAAATGTGAAGGAGAAGAAGAAATAAAAGATCTGGAGAAAAAAAATTAAATAACGGAGGATGATGTTAAGAAGGCACTATGCAAAGCAAAAACCAGTAAAGCCCCAGGACCAGGAAATAGAAGAATGGAGCTCCTGGAATATGGTGGAGATGTGGTTGTGACATAGTAAAGAAAGTATTGAATAAGATAGAAGCGGAGAGGATCCACCTGCAGAATGGAACACATCTTATATATATATTCAATGTTTAAGAAGGGAGACAAACGATCATGTGCAAATTAAGGGTAATAAGTGTCATACCATCAACAGAAAGATTGTTTTCTAGTATTTTGAGTAAAAAAAAATTGAAGATGTACCTGTATTGGGTGAAGAGCAGACTGATTTTAGACGAGGACGATCATGCCTAGATAACATCCACTGTATCAGACCAGTAATAGAGAAACATAAAGTCACAGAGATATTTATGTGACCTTTATTTACCTCCAAAAAGCATATGATAGTGTCCCAAGGAAAAAGATATGGGAAGCAATAAGAAAGGTGGATATAAAAGAGAAATGGATCAACCTGGTTAAAAATCTTTACAAAAACACCAAAGCGCAAATTAAAATAGGAGATACGTTAACTGGAATCAATCCGATAAACAAGGGTCTAAACAAAGATGTGGGTTATCTCCTATCTTGTTCAATATCTACCTAGAAGAATACCTACATAACTGTTACAGGAAATGTTCAGGCATGGGAATAAAAATTGGAGACGACACTTTTTATTCCCATCTATTTGCTGATGACCAGGAAATCTTCGCTCAAGATGAAGAAGATATGGTGTATATGTTTAAAAGCTTATCGAAGAATATAATAAATGGCGATTAAAAATCAATTTTAGTAAAACTGAATGTGCCTTGGATAATTATTAACGGATAACGGATTAACGGTGAATGGTCACAAAATTAAAAGCTGTAACAACTTCAAAAATCTTGCATCTTTAATAAAAAACTCGGGTTCATGTGCCACACATATGTAATCTAAAGTAATTATGGGGAAGAAAGCAACCAAACCTTTACACGGCATATTATGGAATAACAACATCCGCCAAGATGACAGGATAGAAAGAAGGATATTCCACTGTGTAGTAGAAAATATATTACTATACGGAGCATAAATGTGACCACAAATACAAAAAATAAGAGATAAGATTAGGACAGTAGAAATGGACTACATGAGACGCCTACAACTTACTCGTGCGAAATAAAGAAATTTGGAGAAGTATGAATGTAATTTGTTCTATTACGAAGACCTTGGAAAATAGAGCACTACAATGGTATGGACATGTTCAGAGAAATGTTTGAAACAGATGGCCACACAAAATTTTAAAGTGGCAACTATCTGAGAGGAGAAAACGAGGAAGACCCGTTTTAGAATGGGAGAAATACATTCAGAAAGCTATGGAGGATAGAGTCCTCAAACCACGATACTGGGAGGACCGAGGGTGGTGGAGGGTGAAAACGGCAAGCTCCTAAGGGGAAGAAGCCGAAGAAGAAGAAGAATGGTGTGGAAAATCGCGAAAGATAGAGACTTCCAGCGGTAGCGACGTGGGCAGCAGCAACGAATCTTTTTGTGTTGCAACCTCTCGAAAAGAAAGAACGTCACGTGCGTGTGCAAAGAAAGAACGTCACAAAGAGGTAAGAAAAAGACTGCAGCACAACCACAGAATGTAGGACGCCGTACTTGCAATAACAGGAGCTCTAATGAAAGATTTGAGCAACGGCTTTTCCTAGCAGGACGAGTGTTGGGCAGATTTTGAGGGAAAACGAGAGGTTATGCACGGTAGGTAGAGTAGGAGTAGTAAGAAAATACATCCCGTCGCTACACGCTGGTATTCCACGTGATGGCGGAAGGTAAGGGGAAACATGGCATTTTAGGGAGATTAAGCTAAGGCAGATTTTGCGTCAGCGGCTAGAGATGAAGCTGGAACCGAACGATACAGATCGGGAGAACAGAAAGGGCATCAGACGGGGAAAGTAGGCTATCGTGACCGAGAAGGTGATTTTTTAAAGCTGAGTAGACTGTTCTTCGAGAAAGAAGGCTTCTACCGGGTGTCTGCGGGGAAAGAGATTTTAGAGAGCGAGTACAAGAAAGTAGTTCATCTATACATACTCGCAGCGGCCATTAATTCATTATTCGAAGAATTACAGTAATTCTAAATTAGTTTTGGCAATAATTAAGAACAAGGTGAAATGTGTGAAATCATCGGGTACGGTATCACATCATCGCGTACATGTAGTGTAATGGAATTTCTGATAGTAAGCTGTTGATACAGATACTTGATAAACGTGATTTCTACGACGTGTGTTGTAATTATAAATATCAGTATTGCATGAAAACATGTTCCCACCGTTAAGTAAGTCAGTTTTGACAAATATTACAGATTTGTAAATAAATAGTTAAGGCAATGGTAAGATTCCAAGCTCAATGAAGAAAGGTTTCACGGTATTTGATGCTTTATGAATAGCTAGGGCAAAGAATTAAGAGTTATTTGTTAAGGCCGTATTCTTTTCAAATATTACCGAAACAAGATTTCATTGGCATATCGTGTAGAGTAAAATACATTTCTTCCTAATAATGATGTGGATTTATTATGGTTAATGCTTTTACTGATAATGATCCATTATTTCCAGAGGAAAATGGGAAAGAACACATAAAACGTCAGATTCTAATTGCCCTAGAGAACACACACGTCGCTTATTACACAAGGTGTTATATATAGAAATTTTCGCCGTTTTGGGGGAACGATTGTATGACTCCGTTTTCTTAAAAGTACCGTCGTAAAGACGAGAAAGTAAAAATTAAAAACCACATTGGTTATTTTGGACTGCCAAGGCGGGTCCTGAATGGTACAAAATGTAAGAAGTTATCAAGGAGATGGAATACGAAAGTTTGTAGTTTATTGCACAAGCGTACATTGCGTGTTTCTTAACCTGGAAATAAAAACAAAATTCTATGACTAAGAGCGTTATGCGCGCCAAATTAATTTTGCATTAATGAGTAAAAATCTCTTTATTTTTTACAAATGGCACATACTAAAAATATATAATTCTAAAAAAATATTGAATCTGGTGTATTACAGAATTTGTGATTTTAAAGGGATTCATATATTTCCTTACCCACAACTACCTCAGGTTTCATGGTATTTGATACTTTATGAATAGCCAGGGTGAAGAATTATGTAAAAATAATTCTTGAAAACTATACTGCGTGTTTGAAAAGGATTCGATGAGGTCTCTTCTTGCCCCTATAGTCTTCTGAAATATTACCAAAACAATATTGCATTGGTATGTCGTGTAGAGTAAAAAAATGTGTTCCCAATAATGATATGGTTTAATTATGATTAATGCTTTTGCAGATAATGGCCCTTTATTTCCATAGAAAACCGGAATGAGCGTGTAGAACATCAGACTCTAGTTGCCCTCATTTTCCGGTGCCCGATTACATAACTTTCTTTTCTTATGAAGGAGAGAAAGGTAAATGAAAAAGAAAGGTAGAAAAAAGGTAAAGGAGAGAAAGTAAAAATTAAACGAAATAACGCATGGATCATTCTGGATTAGCAATTCTGGTCTTAATGGTACCAAATGTAAGTAGTTATCCAGGAGGTGGAATATAAAATTGCGGAAATTATTCCGCAAGCATACATTCTATCATTCTTAACATGGAAAAAATCTATGGCTATGAGCGCTATGTGCGCAAAATTAATTCTGGCATTAAGTTAAAATCCCTTGATTTTTTATAGACGTCACATACTGAAGATATATAATTCTAAAGAAAATACAATACTTTGAGTTCTGTTGCATTACAGAATACCCGTGATTTAAAGGTAGCGTTACCTTAAAATTCAACCATAGCTAATTGAGATCTTATGGTATTTGATAATAAATGTATCGCCTGGGCAATTAAATATTTAAAATGAATACTTGAAAACTACACTGTTCAGTTAAAGTATTCTAGGGAGTTACTTCTGGACTCCATATCCTTTCCAAAAATTATCAAAACAATTTTTCATACGTAGTTCATGTAAAGTAAGAGCATGGTTATTTTATGGTTACTGTTTCTTCAGAATAAAGCCTAATATTTCCTCTGGAAAATGAGATTACTCGTATAGACTATCAGATTCCAGTTGCCCTAGGGTAGGGACGTTCGTCGCTTATTTCGTGACATGTCGTGAACAATTTTTTCTTCTTCCGCAAATGGTTGTGACATTTTATCGCTCGAACGAGTGGACCCGTTAGAGTTGCGGTTCGGGTGACACTACGGATGGGAGGGAAGCTGACACGCCCCCTTTCGGAAATCGGATAACATCGTAGATCTCCGGAAACTTCCGTCGCTCGACGGTGTTTATTCCACAGAAGAAAAGCCAAAACCAATTAGATGGAAACATAAACGTAAAGAAAAGTTAATTTTTACTTTAAAAGTGCACAGCGAATGAAAATCAGTTGAATCGCGGCGTCATCGTAAGCTGAAGATTTGAACCCAACTGCCAGTAGCAACGTCAGTTGCGAGTAGGCGGCGCAGCGCATGGGAAGCGTGCGGCCGGAGGCTGTGCCGACGGCAGTCGCTGAGAGGCCCGCGGCGACACAGGTCACCACGCTTATAGTAAATAAAAAGTATTTCATGATATGTTCACATGTTTGTAACCTCAAAGCTCGCTGATTAGCAATACATGAATGGGGTTTGTTTGGTATATATCTTAAATCACCTTAATCCATGCCCCATTGAAGATCTACATCTTTTTTTAGCAAATGGAAACTATGGGATTGAGGAGAATTTATCAAGGTTCTCGTTTTCTGCGACAGTTCTCAAATATACGTACAACCTCTCGGTAGATTCACCTCAAGGCGAGGATGTGAGACCTAAAGTTGTGGAAGATAACATTAACTGTATAAACTTAGGCGTTTGGAGTAGTTAATAAACTTTTCTTTTCTGAAAAGATTGATTTAGTTAACACAATTTTGGTTGAAAAAATGAGTTGTGGATTATATTTAATTACTAACTGCTATTTAGCTAGATGGTAAAATCTACAATTCTATTTTAAATTGCGATTTTGTTCTAAAATACGTCATTTGCACATGAAAACTGCTTCCCGGAAGATTTGATTTTGTTCTTCAGATTTACTCGCTAACTGGTTCCATCATTAATATGACTGGTTAAGTGAAATGTATGACTAAAAATTGGTATTATAAGCCATTGCTGATTTATTTTAAATACGAGCTCCCTTCGAATATACTCTTATTGCACCACAGTGGGTCGCTCTAACGATTTTCTGGAACGTAGAAGCTGTGCTTCCTAATCTTGTTTCATGATACTACCTATGACAGGCCTGCACAATTCCAGATACCCCAGCGTACCTACTGCGACGGGCCTGCACAACGCCTGCTCGCGCGGGCATTCTGCAGTCAAGAGCCGATCGTGTGCCCTCGAGAGCGGTGCAAGTGCAAGTGCAAGTGGTAGGGGTAGGCAAGTTTGTAGGGAGGAGAGCAGCTTGCTATTGATTTTTCGCCAGAAAAGTAATAACCTACAGGGGCGGATTTCTGAAATCAAACAAATCCTTTTTTCTCGAATTCCAACGACAATGTTGGAATCGACCTCGCATCTTTTCGAAATTGTAAATCGATGTGCTCTCACATGTGGAACGAAGATTCTTTTCAGTTTGGTGTCATTGATAAGACACGTCCCGTGAACAAAGGGGAAATAGTTTCGATCGGTGTATTTACATATGAATAGGTGAAAATCAAAACGCTAAGTGACATTTTATAATTTCTGAGAAATCTGTTTAAAAGTCAATGTCAGTGTAACGTTGTGGTGCTTTATTTCATCATTAAAAATAAATCATTTTATTTGTTTATTAAAACCACGAAAATACGTTGCCACTTACATCGACTAAAATAATGGGTGGTTTCCACCCATTCGTATATAATATCACATCTCTTTTCTCTCCTCGCAGTAGCAATATGGCGAAACTGCGATTAATCAGATATCGAAGAGGGAAGAGCTTTATCGGTCGAATCATCAATCGAGTTGTCGACGCGCCCCCAACGAGTTAACCTGGCGGACATCCGTTTTGCGGCCCGGGAACGCGTCTTAGCGAACGTTTAGCAAGAGGTCATGCTTGATTCAATCCCCAGGACCGTGCTTGCCGGACCCACGACATTGCCCATGTCGAACACAAAGGAGGCGAAGAAAGAAACGAAACAGACGAAGTGCTGGGGAAACGTATTATATATCACAACACAGCTAACCCCAAAATTCACGAAAATATTTCTATTTATTCTTTGTTTATGTCAACCACTTAATGGTGATGTTCTTGCTCCACCGGGTCCTCCTGTGTCCGTATCAATGCTTACGGATGTATCAATGTTTACGGATTGAAGTGAATACACGCAGAGCACGTTCGGAAGAGAGCTCCGAAACACGGGTAGAATCGCATAGGGAGATAATAAAGTTAGGTCAGATTATAGGCAGATATGGAGGAGAAAATGAAGATATTACTGGGTATTTGAGTGCTTTTGAGGGCCAATGCAGGCAGTTAAGGATTAATGAAAATGAATGGGCAGTTCAATTGATAAGTTTGCTTCCCCATAATGTAAATAATTGCATTATTTTGGACGAACAGGAAGGAAAGTGGACTTACGATGTACTAAAGGCAAAATTGTGAGAGGTATACCGATTTGATGCAGAGAAATTCCGTCAATTATTCACTATAAATAAGGCAGTAACTCTATATGGGGCATATTTGCGAGAGAACTGTTGAATTATGCGAGAGAATGGGTGTCGGGATTACGCGTTGATACATTCGATGCTCTGTTAAATTTAATAGTCACGGATCAAATGAAAAGGAAGGTGTCGTGGGAAATTCGAGATCATTTCGTTGATTCGTGGGCGGAATTTACCAAACCGAAGGAGTTAGTTAAAAAATTGGGTTTGTACGAGAACCTCAGACAAGGCAGGAGGAAACCGGGTTCTTTCCATACAAAGCCACGGGAGCCGGTGGAGGTTAAGGCGCAGGCAGCAGGGCCGGCCGAAGCAGAAAAAACTAGTTCTAAGAGCGGTGCGACCAGCAAATTGGTGGCACGTGCAGAATTTGATAGGCCATTTGTTAGGAAATGTTTTGTTTGTCAGTCGCCTAAGCACTGTCCGAATAAAAAAAAAAAAATAGAATCAGTCAACCATTCATGTGAGCCGCTAGAGAGTTTCTAAAACCGCATACTGTAAGAGGAACTGTCAACGGACTAAAAACTATTGTTTTACGTGATTCAGGAGCTTCTTTTGATTTAGTTAGGGAGAGTCTGTTTAGTGAGGAGCATTTCACGGGAGAAACCATATGGATTAGCCAGCCATTGGACAGGAGCGCTAAGAACTTACGGGTAGCGCAGATCGATTTAGAGATTCCTAGTGGGCGCGAAATTACAAGAGCCGCCATTGTATCCCGAGAGTGGAGCTAGAGTATTACATTCAGAGTAATAGAATGATCTCACTCTTAGAAGAAGTTAAGGACGGTTTTGTAGAACCACAGGCAATAAATAGGGTGGTAATTCCAGGTAGTGCAGCTCAGGACGAGCGTAGGGAAATTTGAGACGAGGCGGAGAAGCCGTAACCTAACTCAGTTGCGCTTGCGGGCGCACAAGTGCAGAGTGAAGAAATTTCAGTAGAAGACAAGGAGCACGTAGAGACCGTAGAGGTAGGTAACGCGAACGAAAACGAAGTACCAGAATACGTAGGACGTTTACTATAGATGCGGCCCACTTTTCTGCGGCTCAGAAGGAGGACACGATTTACGAATTACATAAAGGAGTAAATACGGAGCCTGAGAAAGATTCTTACTTCGTGGGAGTCATTCTATTTAAGAATCGCGAGTCAAAAAATGTGAGAAGTTTGATATGCTTGTAGTCCCTACAATTTATCGAGGAGCAGTTTTGCGTGTGTGTCAGGAAACAGCTTCTAGTCATTTCGACTGCTCTACATTTAAATCGTGTATGTCGCGCTATTTTTATTGGCCAAATTGTCTCCAAGAGATGGAAAAATTTGTAAAAACCTGTAATAGCTGTAGGGGTGTGCCATGGCGGGGACAAATACAGGGTACCTTCAGTCATTGTGCTGACTAAATATATTTTAATTGCGATCTGCGTAGCTTCTAGATATTCCGATTAAAGATTTGCAGACGATCACTGTTATCGATGCTGTGTTAGAATTGTTAAGTAGAACGAGATTTCCTCGCGAAATTCAGATGGACCAGGGAACATGCATCACGAGCAATCTCCTGGCAAAGATTGCACAGAAATTTGGTATAAGGATCGGCATATTACCCGCAAAGTAACCCGGTTGAAAGAATTCACTGAACTATGAATCGCCTGTTTCAAATATTGTGTTTAGACGCAGGAGGCGATTGGGAGACAAATCTCCAGGCAATTTTAAGTGTCATGCGAACTTCAGTGCTTGAATCATTAGGGTATACGCCAGCTGAATTAGTGTTTGGAAAAAATTTGAGAACGCCCGTAACTCTACTGTATGAAAATATTGCAGGAGTCGAACCAGAGAGTTGCCGGTTCTCTACCTATTGTACACGAGTGATATCCCACAAAATGAAAAAAATAATTGTGGTGACATTCGCTAATGATACAGCCCCGACGGCTACGCACTCAAACGCACAGGAGGCCACACACATACCATAAAATGCTTCTAATCAAAATCACTCCTGGGCAAGAAATTGAAAGATCAAATTAAAAGTAAACAGCTGTCCACATAAACTTTACAAGCAAGAGAATCGTATTCACCCCTTCTCTCATGTTAAATGGCCTTGAAGTACCTTACGTAAACAGTGCTAAATACGTAGGAATGACATAATCACTAAACTGCGCGGAAGGAACATTTGAAAAAGAAAAAGAATGAATTAAATAATAAATATAAATAGTTGTACTGGTCCTTGCGCCGTGCTTCTCAATTGTCCATACAAAGTAAAATTTTAATCCACAGCCAAATCCTGAAAGAGATTAGGCTCTAAGGCGTTCAGCTTTGGTGTTGCACCAAAGAAAGAAATATAGAAACAAAACAGACCTTTCACTTCAAAGTACTGCGAAACATGGTAAATGCTCCATGGTACATTAGAAATGGGAATCTACAGCGTGATCTTGGAAATTCCTGTGTGACAGGTGAAACTAGAAGATTTGCTACTAAACATGAAAAAAGACTGTGCGAACATGTTGACTTAGAAGCCATTCATATTTGGATAACCGTAACCAGCGGAGAAGGTTAAAAAGAACTAAGTTCTTTCAATGAGTCTAATATTGGCAACAAATATAATTTGATATTGTAAATTAAATAATACTACACTACTGCGTGAACATGCAGTTAATATTTTAACATACTTTTAAGATCAGTTATGAAAATTAATGGTTGGTCATTTGTGACCAGTTTCAATCTTTGGCCCCGCGGCGTAATAAAAAAACATTATTAAATAAATTAAATACTTCAACGACAGATTTCCGAAAGAATTATTTTTACGGTAAGATGTCGCTTCAATTATTTTGTTTGAGGATTGAATTTGTATTGCTTCTCGCCGTGTGTGAGGTCGCAATTCTTGCTCGTCGGTTCTTTCTCATTCAATATTTGCTTCAAATTTTATATTTTTATTAGAACATTCCGAATATTTAAAATTAATTAATACGTACAGTGGACAGAAAAGCCACAAGTAGAAACATTCCATAATACTGTACGTCGAAGTAGGATGCAGTTTGAAGGTCTTTTTCGAGGATTGAATGTGCGGTCTGGAAAACGCGTGTGCTCCCATCAGGAAAGCAAGTTTTTAGTCCAAGAATGAATGATTCTGTGTTGAGGTCGTCGCTTCATATCTTTCACGCCGGTTGTTTTTCTTTCAAGGTTTTCTTCAGAAATTAAAGAAAATCATCAGAACGATTCGATGTTTTAAAATTAGTAACTACGTAAAAAGTGGATGAAAAGACGCTACAAGTAGAAGATTCCCGAGCTGGTTTACGTCGAAGTGGAATGTCGCTTGAAAACGTTTCTCGAGGTCTGATTGCCGATTTATGTTGTTGCGTCATTGGGATGCAGCATCATATCCCATAATGAAGTCCTTTTTTTTTCGAGGACTTGCTTCAAAATATTAGGATAATCATTAGAAGAATTTAAAGATTTAAAGATTTTCAATTATTACTATAGGTGGAAATACTTCGATGAATAGAGATTTTCGAACGAGTGAGTTTCATGGTAGGATGTCGTTTCAAATTCTTCGTTTGAGGATTAATTTTGTTTCGTGTCTCAAAACGTTCAGGTCGCAGCGTCACTTCTTGCACGCCTGTTTGTTTTCGTTTAGAGTATTTTCCAGATACTACAATATTTTCTTTTGAACGATCAGAAAATTCAAAATAAGTGAATATGTACAACGTGGACGGAAAGGATCCAGAGGTAGGAATACTTCGTGCTTCTGTACATTAAAGTAGGAGATCACTTGAAGCTGATTCTCGATGATTCAATGTGTATTTTTCTTGTTTGTGATCGGGAAGAACTGTTAACTCTCATCACAGAGGCTCTTTTTAATTAGAGAATTAGCTTCTGTATACTAAAATTATCATTACATCGATATAAAATATTTTTAAAAATTTATACATTACAATGGATGTAGACATATTGAAGAATAGAGATATCCGAGCGATAGTACTTCGGAGTTCGAAATCGTTTCAATTTTCCTGTTTGACGATTGATTTTATTTTGTTTCTCGCCGTGTGTTGATGTCGCAGCTTCACTTGTTGTACGCCTGAAACGCTTTGTTCATGTTTTCTCCAGAAATTGAAATATTTTCAGTAGAACAATCTGAACATTTAAAACTTGTTGGTACGTTAAAATTGGAAGAAAAAAAAACAGAAGTAGGAATTTCACCCCACTGGTATACGTTGAAGTAGGTGCATTGATTCGTTGATTTGTAACGCTGTTTTCGAGGATTGGTGTTCTTTTGTTCTTTGGGATCAGCACGCAACGTCAGCTCCAATCACGAAAGCTGGTTTTTAGTTAGAGGATTTGCTTCTTAATATTTGAATTATCATTACAACAATGTATTGATATTTAGAAAATTCATAGGTTGCGGTAGATAAAAATAGTTCAATGAACAGAGATTTCCGAAAGAGGGTGTTTCATGGTAGAATGTCGCTTTAACTTTTTTTTGGGGGGGGGGAATTCAAAAATTAAAAATAAGTTGATTCGTAAATATTGGACGAAAAGGAAGCGAACGTTAGGATATTCCATGCTTCTCTACGTAGAAGTAGGATGATATTTGAAGCTGTTTTCGAAGAGACACTGTATTTTTCTAGTTCGAGATTTTGCTTTGGTGTATTAATATTATTATTATACCAATATAAAATATTTTAAAAAATTTGATAGATTACAATAGATGGAAATACTTTGACGAAAAGAGATTCTCGGAGAGTCTTTCGGAAAACGATGTCGCTTCAAATAATTTGTTTAAGAATTGATTTTATTTCGTTTCTCGCCGCATTTTGAGGTTGCAATTTCATTTCTTGTTCGCCGGTCCATCTCCGCTTCAGGTTTTCTTCAGATATTATAATAATTGTAGAAACATACGAAAATTTCAAATTAGTTGATTACTAAAATGGACGAGAAGAAGCTAGAAGTAGGAATATTCCGTGCTTCTGTTCTTTGGAGTAGGATGTCGCCTGATTGTCTTTTTTGAGCATTGATAGTGATATTTTTTGGTGTGATCGGAATTAATGATCAGCTTTAAGAACGTTTTCAGTTCGAGAATTTGCTTATAAATATTAGGATTATCATTAGAACAATGTAAAATATTTGAAAAAAGGATTCTTTACAATTGATTGAAAGACTTCAATAAATAATATTTCCGAACGAGGGTCTTTCAGGGTACGATGACACTTCATCTTTTTTAGGATGGATTCTTTTACGAGTTTTTGCGTGTTGGGTTCGCTGCATCTTCTCTTGCACGCTGTTTTTTTTTGTTCAACATTTTTTAATTATTATTTTATTTACGTTAGAACGATCCAAGAATTCAAAATAAGTTGATGCGTAAGAAGTGGACGAAGAAGAGTCGGAAGTGTAGATATTCCGCGCTTCTGTAGTTAGAAGTAAGATGTCACTTGATACTATTTTCGAAGAGTCATTATATTTTTCTTGTTGTGTTATTGTGAAAGAGGGTCAGTGTTTAACTTGAAGGTACACTTTCAGTTCGAGAATTTGCTTCTGTGTATTAATATTATCATTATACCAATATAAAAGATGTTTAAAAATTGATAGATTACAATAGATGAAAATACTTTGACGAATAGAGAATTCCAACGAGTCTAGTTCGGAAAAGGATGAAGCATCCATTATTTTGTTTCAATATTGATTTTATCTAGTTTTTCGTTGCGTGTTGAGGTACAAATTTTTTTCTTCTACACCGGTTCATGTTCGTTTAAGATTTTCTTCAGATATAACATTTTTTATAAGAACTCGAAAATTTCAAATTAGTTGATTTGCAAAAAATGGACGAAAGGAAGCTAGAAGTAGGAATATTCCGTGCCTCTGTTCTTTGAAGTAGGATGTCGCTTGACTGTCTTTTTTGAGAATTGATAGTGATATTTTCTTCTGTGATTGGGAGAAAGAGTCAGCACCCATTACAAAAGAACGTTTTTCATTCGCACATACGCTTCTAAATATTAGGATTATCATTAGAACAACATAAAATATTTAAAAAATTCATACATTGCAATAGATTAAAATACTTCAATGAATAGCGTATTGCATGCGCGGGTATTTCAGAGCAATCTGCCGCTTCAACTTTTTTTAAGGATGGATTCCTTTTGGATTTTTTCATGTTGGGGTGGCTACATCATCTCGAGTAACGCAGCTTGATCTCGTGCACGCCTGTTATTTTTCTTTAGAGGTATTCTTCTAAAATTGAAAAAAATAATCATCAGAACGATTCGATAATTAAAAATTAATAACTACTTCAAAATGGATGAAAAGAAGCCAATAGGAGGAAGATAACCGAGTTGGCTTAAGTCGAAGTGGGATGTCGTTTGAAGAAATGTTTTCGAGGTTTAAATGTGGGTTTATGTGTTTGCGGAATCGTGATGCAGCATTATATTTCAGAATGAAGCCCTATTAACAGGGACTTTATTTTAAATACTAAGAAAATCATTAAAAGAATTTAAAGATTTGAAAAAATATTAATTATTACAATAGGTGGAAATACTTCGATGAAGATAGATTTCCGAACAAGTGAGTTTCCGGGTAGGATGTCGCATCAATTTCTTTGCTGACAATTGATTTTATTTTGTTTCTTGCCGCGTGTGGAGGTTGCAGCATCATTTCTGGTTCTCTTTCGTTGAGAGTTTTCTTCAAAGTATTGTGATGTGCGTGCTAGAATTATCTCAGAAAAATATATGAATTCAGCAAGGAAGAGATTCCAAGATAACAGGAAACACGTGTATGGAAAGGGGAAATGTGTGACGCAGTAGGCACGTTTGGAAGAAAATAATATTCTTTGATATATTACTTACGAATCCATGTAAGTCGCATAATTGATAATACACTTTTACTTATTTGAAACTATTCAGTTAAACAGTGCAAAGTCACGGTCGTTCATTCAAGTTTAAGGTGGTATTTGCTGGAATTCATTTTATTTGTATCTTTTAAATGCAAGAGATTATCACTGTTAAGTTGTGAAAAGGCAAAGAATTATAATAACTGGAGTTAGAACCAGACGGTTACTATGTGCAGCTCCCAATGGAGTTACGATGAATATAAAAACCTTTGTTAGGGATAATTCTTCAATTTAGACGAAATGGAAGCAATAGTGATAAAGCAAAAAGTCCTCAATGATCAGATATGTTCGACTTAGATAAAGGTATCTCAAGTTCACAGTTCCAAGCCGAAGGAAAGTCACCATTCGTAAGAAAATAATTGATAATGCGTAGAAGATTATCATATAGGGAATACAGAAGAAGACCATTGGTCCATAAATTCAATCAATGGCTGCACCAGTCAATTTTAAACTTTGAAGGATATTTATGTCTAGGGCGTTTATAGTTAAAACCTTGAATTTCATAATTGGGTTAATAATAGCATTCATAGTTAGATGCTATACGCAAGGATTCAAAGTACTAGAAATAGGAATTGAATGTGCAAAGATATAATTGATGAAATCTGGGTCACACAAAAGATGTGAATTCTTGTTAGACGATTGTCGGGAGTAAGCAACAACACATGCTCAGTTTAGGCCATAAAACATTTTAACTACTATTGCTCAGAACTCTATTGAAGTAATTGTTTTTCTCGTTCACTCGATTTCTTCCGTAAATTGCACAGCTACTTATACCACTTCCAATTCCCATCAGTATGAGTATTGCGAAATCTGACTAGAGATTTAATTTTAAGTCAAAGAAATATATTCATAGAATCTGTTAACCTCGGCGACGGTCTATTTCTGGACTGTACCCATTTCAATGAGGCAAAAATGTAAAGAAAATACAGAATGGAATCACTAAAAAACCCTTCTTTCTAATCTATATCTGAACACTCGAAGGCACGTGATCAGCAAAGCGCAAGAAAAAATCCGTAGATATAGAATGAAGATGTCTGCCAAGTACCATAGCTCTATTGTCCAAGTGTGCCTAGACACAAATACATGTCAATTTACGAGAGTAATCAGAAATCATCGATGCGACAATTTCGGTATTCATTATCTTTAATTTTCGCGTAACAAATAAGACATCAATTACGAAACAGGAAGTACAAGAGCAACGCGTAGAAACATGAACTGTTCTGTTGGAAAAACATTCTCAAAATCCATACATTACTGAATCCATAAACCTATGGATTACTGATATTAATACTGAAATCATTTATGCAAATCAGATTATCTGTCTAGGGTAAAATGTCACAAATCTGATTTTGAATTCCTGTTAAATATTCATACATCGTACCCGTCACCTTCAGTTTATTCAATCACACTATACCGTGTCTATTGCTAATGTACTTCTGAATTTCAAAATTCAAGCAATCTCAATAACAGCTGGTGATTTAACCACGTCGCCCGTATCACTAATCATCAGTTTCGTATACATATTTGCCGTTTTTAAAATGCCTCAGCCGCCGCGAATCGCGAGTTATTGGCAACTGAGCTCATTCCATTACCAATATCTCGTCTTTTGTTAAGTGGAATTATTAGTAACTGAACGAGTTGGCAAGTTATGAATTAACGTTATCGTCCGGGGCTCCGTAGACATGTCGATTAGTTTTCGTGTCTGCAATAGCGCATCAGTTCCCAATCGAGCTTACCCATACCTCAAAGCCAGTGACGCAAGTGACAATCCTCGAGGTGAGCGATCACTTTTTCACCTGACATCTAAGATTGTGTTTTGCGATTTCAGTGCAAGAAATATCCCACATAATCATTTGAAATTCATCTCAAGCCATTTCAAGATAGCAGATGGTAAAAGTGGTATATTTTGAAATATATAAAAAAATTAATTGAAGTCGCATAATATATATTACTTTTCTGATTGGGAATTGTTGAATTAAACAGTTACGGAAATATCGTTCGATTTAATTTAAAGACCATACGGGCACGCTTGGCAGATAAGGATTCAAAAATACACTCATAACACTGCGAAACAGTGTGCGAAACAAACTCAGAAATTTAGTATTCAATCTGGCGAAGTTTCAATAGGTTTGAAGAATATCAAAAGACTTTTCTTGTCGTAAAAATACAGAAATGTACAGATCCAATCCATTTCGGTTTTCTACACTCGATGAAGAGAGGGATACGACGGTCAGCGAGATATACGCTGATGTAGTTTCGCCAGGTGAACAGGTTTGAAAATTTCGCGCCTGAGTTTGAGTTTAGCTCACAGTACCCATCAAGCCAGCAGAGAGGTTGCATTTTAAGGATGACGGGAAGAAAATACTACGTTATGAACAAAATGTTATGCTAAGAGGGCAAGGCGATGCGTCCTTGCCAAGAATAAACAAAATCCCCTTTTTTACCGTAGTAAATCATTCACAGTGTTAGTTTCTTTTAACGTTAAATATATTGTTTTAAAGCACGACACATTAACAGAAAACATTCAAAGATCTCTGCAAATGGTGAAGATGATTATCGTACGCAAGTATTGGACTACAACTTGCCATTCCGCAACAAAATTACTCTCTGGCACAGTGATTCCAACGCCTTGGATTTTATCAACCTGTAAGTACGGATGCATCCTCGACCGCAATGAAAAAGTGTGGGTAGAGAGGAAACAAGTGAAAGCCAGCAATAGTCGGCTCTACAAAGCAACTTGTCTTCCTAGAAGTTTCAAAACCATTAAAATAATAAAATCGATCTTCTTGCTCCCTTGGTGTAGGCTCTCCAATATCGTGCACCCTGAGCCTTAGTCAACTGCCTTAGTCAACTCTACCTCGTTTACTGTAATTAATAATTAATATTTGTAATTCGCTATTAGTACTTCGTAATTGTGTTTGTGTAATCAATTGACATTTTCTCATCCAGCACTGAATCTTCTGAATCACTAGCAGTCATGTGTAACTTCGGTTATCACACCTTTATTATACACTACTACATTACCATTACAGTGTCCCTTAACCTCGGAAAAAATTTTAACAAAGGCAACGATGGATAACGAACGCGAGAGGCGTCACCGCTTGTCTCGACGCAGATTAACATGGAAGCGTTTATATTAACAATCTTATATAAGCATTATTAATTTCACTTAAAATGGAGGCAGTAAACGACGAGTGTGCAAACAAATATCGCATGATCTTTGGCTCGCAATATTGGCTCTCTGAACGTCCTCTTTATTTCTCTAACAGCAATAACTTTATTTAAAACAATAATCAGACCTATTCTTCTCATCGCTTGCCCAGTATGTATCAATGCTGTAAAAACATACGAACAAAATTCAAATAGTACAGAACCAATTCCTCCGTACAATCGCTAATCGCAAAAAAACTACTATCTTTCCTTAACGTAATATACGTATACAAATGATAATAAAGCTTGAAAAGTTGATAGTTTGTACCTACAATGCATAATAAAAATAATACTAGGTGCTACAACAAAGTATAGATATGTAAAATAAATAATATAGTAAATGCACATAAGTGTTGCAGTCATTTTCAAAGTATATTTAAAGTCAAAGTGATTTGATGGCAAGGACAATTATAAAAGTGTTTTTTTTTACTTTTTATCTACAACCCAGCAATTGAAAAAATCTGAAAAAAAATCTGTTTTTAGAGGAACGTTAGAGATTTTTTCGAGCCAGTTTCTTGTTCCAGGGTTCGCAAATACTATAAAAATGTGTGCTAAATATAAAAAATGTTAGAATTTGGCATTGACAAATTATCAAAAAGTATTTTTTCTTATAGTACTAATTATTCCCTTGTTTTTCCTATTTCTGCATTTAGAAAGAATATTGAGATAAGTAATTAAATTAAAATTGAAAAACACGTATTAGGCAGTAGATGGATGTGGGTGGTAGGACGGATACTGAGAAATCGCTCAAAAATCATATTTTTATGTAAGAGTTATAGTGTCACTACTCGAATGTCATTTGGTTTAGGGAAACTTTTTACCACCTTATCTGGGGCTACTATTTGTGGAGGTTTCTGAGGATCGACTTCCGTGAGTGGAAGGCATAGCCGCTCGATAATTGTCTACACGTATTCCCTGACACTCGTCAGCTTAATATATTTATTTACGTCAAAAACAGTTAAATAGTGTGTTTGACATAATTTGGTGGCAATTTGTGCGAATCATCCTTCGTGAGTGGAAGGCATTAGACTCATGATATTTGTCAACGCGTATTCTCTGGCACTATTCGGCGTAATTTGGAGGCACTTTGTACGAATCTTCCTCCGTAAGTGGAAGGTATGGAACTGATAGTCGCTTGGTATTTTTCAACTCGTATTCCTTGACACTCGTCAGCTTAATGGCAGTTTGCACGAATCGTCCTCCGTGACTGGAAGGCATGGCACTGATAGCCGCTCGGTATATTTCAACTCGAATCAACTAAGTTTTTACGCGTTTCTACGCTACGTGCAAATATTACTTATATGTAAAATTATATTAATATAATGCAATGAAGTAAAATCTCAATTTTACATTTCACAATATTTTTAAGAGAAACTTGATTTTCGGCTGGTACTCTGAAAAACGTTGCTACGAAAATAGTAATTTCTCTTGCTCTGAACATCTTTGTGGTGTGGACTATCAAGATGACGATAAGAGTGATAGTAGATTTTTGTTATTAGTAGTTTAATGGTGTCGATATGGTAATTCAGTTTGCATCTGGACAAACCTCTGACAAAATTCCTAACCCTCTAATGCACAAGGACGCGGATAAACACCTTAACTGTTGGGGTCCTCCGAGGACCGGCACATAAGTTTACTGGAATATTTGTATTTCCATGAATTATCAATGTTTTTTCACTTTGATTTCACAGTAATATAGAGTTACACACTTACTTGTACTTTATTGTTGCAATATTCCACACTTTTATTCACAACTAAGATAAATTGTTACAGGGTTACAGCGTGTGTTTTGCAAACATCACGTTGACATTTATCACTATGTTTTGGATTTACTGTCAATTTTAGAAAGTAAAATTTCATGTAAATAAAAGGAAAATGCCATGCTTACAATGAACTGTAAACTTCTCGTCATTTTGTTCAATCTCCCATTTCACTAAGATTTTCTAGATTATTTGCTCTTATAGTTCTAACCAAAAGATATTGTTTTGGGGGACAAAGTATTGTGCTAGGGGAGTACTTGTTAAAAAAAATAACACACATAATGTTGTATCCTCCTCTTCGCACCAAATCTTCGATAATAGTTTTCACTAAATTGGTTGCTAGATTGTTTGCTATTGGTTGATTTACCAATTTCTCTGTGTAAATGGAGCTGATCAGAGCAATTGCGTGTCACATACCAAAACATTACCAATCTACCACGTCCAAGGAAGCTAACGACTTGCTCCTCAACTGTCAAACACTCGCCGCATTTCATGTGAAGAGTGACGAAATGTAACTACGTAGTGCTGTACGTGTACGTGTTTTTCCCATCTTGTTTTCAATTTTTAAAAATTTGAATAAATACTTATAAAAGCCTATCAACTTTCTAATATCCTCAAATTTTGTTACATTCCCGAAAAATTGATTTCTTCTAGGATTTTGGAATAATTCTCTAGCAGGAATGTCCCGTGGTTTGTTTATTCCAGCACCCACTAAATCCGCACTCACTACTAACTTTAGATCATTACTAACTTTTCCTTAAGAATATGCTTATCGTATCGGCAAAAGGAAAGACAAAAATATCATAGAAAATATTATTTAAACACTTTTTTAAAACTTCACGAATATAGTGAACAAGAGTAAATTAATTTGATTAAATCAAGCAACTGTAACTTTACAAGACCACGAGGGAGACAAAAATGATAGGAAAACCTTTTTCAAGCTGAAATATTGTGCTCCAATTTCTTCTGAAAATGTTTTGATAATTAAAAATTCCGAACGCGCACACTCAATTTTGCAAATATTGCCGCGTTTCCGGTTCGATTGAGCCAGTATGTACCGTCGTGTCTCGAACCTAGGTTCTCGAGATCCGAAGCACCGCAGTGACATCAGCTGATGCCGTGAGCCACATCTCCCGGTATATACAGATTTTTGAGATGAGTTTCTTTAATAATGTTAATTTTTTTCGATAACGGAAACAGACGTAAAAATCAGATTTAACATTGAGAATCCAAGTGGAATCTCGAGAAACGTAGGAAGTATTCGTTCTATACACAGCGATATAAGACAAACCGGTTTGTTCGAAGGATTTCTTTAAAGAGAATACATATATTAACACAATTACTCATTATCTCTCTCATTTTATGTTAAGATTCTCCAAAAACGGTCACTATATGCAACTATCGTCGGACTTGACAGAAAAACCGCTGTTGTACTATTCTACCCCTAGTATCCCTTACCCAAATCTCCAATGTCTTGTCATCTTAAGCCCATTGTATATTTCTCACTCCTCAAGTGGCCAGTATATATATTTTGATCTATTGCCACGAACCAGTAACTTAACCCTTGATCCAAAATTATTTTGCGTACTTTGAGGCATGAATAGTAGACTGTTAGCTGTGTGACTCCAAAATACTCAGGTTCTCCGCAACCGATTTATTAATGTTAAGTCTACCAGATCCCACACCATTTCTATGCAAGGTGTGTGTACGTCTGGTGTTGGAGAGCACTGCTTTCAAGGGTGGGAAACACTGAGCCATTGCCATACGCACAAGTTGCAGCCGATTGGGTATTGGTCGTACATAGTTTAGTCTCGGTGTCTGTTCCCACAGAATCGCGAAATCCGTCTCCCATCCTTTCACATACTATGCTAGGATATACTCGATAATTCGACTTTCTTGGCATTTTCAATATAACTTTCAGTGTTCTTGGTTAGATTGGACATATGATGCACCCATCAGCAATACCTTTTTAGACTGTTTCCTTCTCAAGTAGCTGTAACATGTCCCATTCTATACTGATGTTACCTGTAGCAAACTCTTATAGAAACGACAATAGAAACGCTGTGACCTAAGAACTGTCTTCTCCAAGGGCCGGTCACACGAAATTGACTATGTATTCTGCTTTTTTGGCTTCAATAACTGGTCTTTGAAAGCCTTCTGAACTTTCTCTTTGTGTTCTCATCCAAATCTATCATCTGAAAGGTAACGTCTTGTGTATTCCCACATCAGCATCCGACCAAAACACTTTCTTCACTGAAGATACGTATTTGGAAACTTATGTATTTCCAAAATTGTAGAAGGGAGACGCATGTTGTATTCCGAATGTAAACGACGTTTGTATTCAAATCTTTAAGTTCATGACCACCTTAAATCTTGTTCAAAATTTCTTCCTAGGAGTCACCAGTATCTTTCTCTTCAATCATTTTAATCGGTTTTGGTGACCCTTTTCACGTTTTTACTAGCTTTTTCCTTTTTTAAGTGGCAAGTTAACCTTTTGCCAATTGAAATCGGTACCTATCATCACCGTCACCGGGCGTTTCCGCCTGGATTTACTTTTTTTGGGAATTTGGTTGAATTCCGCCAACACTTGTAGAGTGTGGGCACAATTGTGCCTCCGCGACGTATGACAATGGTGCCTCTGCGTTCGCGACTTACGACTTTTTTTTCGGTACATCACAGTGCTCCACCCTTATTGATGGTGCTTAGCGTTCTGAGAAGCCGGACGATGGTCATTTTTGCATTGAAACAGGCGCGAGCCACTTCTCTCCATGGAGATGGCATCGAGGATTCACGAACTGGAGATGTTAGATGATCTCGAGCAGCAGAGTCCTGCGGTTTCCCCTTTTAGTTTAGTTAACTGCTTTAGAAACCACGCGATACCATCAGGAATGTACTCTCTGAAAGACAAAGATTGAGACACAACGGGCCCCACGTCAGGGGCTGCAGGTTTCTGGTCCAGAGCACCGTAAGCAAAGCTCTCGCAAAAATTTTTCTCTAAAATAATGTTTCGCTCCAGTCCTTCCAGCTTGACCCACTAGCGTCATTTCCAAGAACCAGACTCTTAAACGCAGCCTTCATTTCCGGGAAAGGCTCGCTCCGTGGAGGAAGCAGCACTTCAAGAATAGACTGGGGGCAAAGGTCACTGGGGGAGAGACCATCGCGGTGAAGGTCACTGGGGGGAGAAGGCACTCGAGGCCAGGGGGCACTGGGTGGGCAGGGGCACTGACGGCCAAGGGGGATTTGGGGTTACGCGCAACTGGGGGACCAGGGTAAGTAGCAGGCGCTGCGCCGGCCGGAAAGCAAAATGTCCGTCAAGTCCGACACCACCTCTCAACTTTTCCTTTAACATAAATAACTCCAAAAATGATCGTTAATGTCACTAGCAATTATAATTATTAATTTCTCTAACAAATGTTTGTATTCAAAGCAATATCGCGATTGCTGTTGACTTATGAAGGCACTTCTCGCCACGTACAGCAAAACAAAAACGTATCTCGGAAATCAGTACAAAGGAAAATTCAGTAACACGCAGAGGTTCCAGGCACATCTTCATACTATGCTGTGTATATACGTGTATGTGATTGTGTGCGATATGTACATGTACCCATTACAGGTTGTAGAGAAATGAATGTTACATCAACAACAGGAAATAGTCGGTCTCCAAATTGTGGTGATCACCTCTTTTTTTGTTTCGTAGTTGGCTCCTGTCAGAAGGGGCAGCTTCCGTAACCGGTTCGCTGTCGTGGGCCATAAACTGCGTAGGACTTTGCAGAGATTTGAATTAGTTTTTAAAAGTCTGTGGTAACAATATCGATAAACAGAGCATTTAATTATTGATAATGTGCATTTTCTACACCAATTTGACTTTAAGGGACAATTATTGACTTTCTGCTATTAATAAAAAGAATCACAAAGACATCATCAAACTTAGAAGAGTTATGCTATTTCAAGTCGGGTCCAAACAAGAGAAGTAACTTCAGCAAAAAGTCATCTTACGATTCGTTAGCTCTCAAATAGTCTGTGTCACATTAAAGTAAGGCTGGCCGGTGCAAAAGTGTCGGAAGTGCGGAAAGAAATTTTTCGCTAAATGTGTCCAATCCGCGAAAAGATCAATGGAGCTTTGGAGACTGCTTCTCCACGAAATCCACTTGAACGGGTGTCAGCTTAGCACTGACACTGATGAAGTGCATTTGAAGAGATGTAACAAAACTAATGGCTGAACATCTAAGAACACGAAAAAAACACTTTCCGGCAGTACTGCTGCGACCACACAATGACATCATTATCGGAGGGGAAGGAAGTGGAAAATAAGTATTGTTATTCGACATAAGATTTTTAATACATACTTGGTAATGCAAAACCTGCTCCTTCTGCCAACAAGTCCTTGAAATAAATTATAAAATTATATGTTGAATTGTATAAAGCTGTATAAATGGTCGCTAAGGAGCAATTCATGCGAACCAAAAAGTAAAGCCTATTAAAAAAAAGTCCTTGCAAGTTATATCTCAGCACATTGCTTTTTGTAGCTAGTAGAAAAACATAAAAAGACGCTGGTACATTTCTTGGCTAGTAATGAACATTGCATGTCAATTACGTGTATTTATGTATACTCGTATTATTGTCCGTCCGATGACATTCCATATCCTTCATAATTTTGTACAAAGATATGGTACTTGGGAATGAACACAGCAACTCTGCTAGATAGTAGGCAACAATGTAATGG
>BOPP01000169.1:51363-80854 GCA_017312745.1 Gryllus bimaculatus
GCCTCAGCGTTTTTGGTCTGCCCTCGCGTGTGCTCAGAGTGGGTCCTGCGTGCGTCGCCGTCGGGGCTGGTCTCCTCGCGATGTCCCATCATTCTTTTTTAATTTTGGGTGGGCTTCCTCCGTTCCCATCCTCGAACGCTTTGGGACGCCTTGCTCTTCCTGTTTGTGCTCCTAGCACCTTCCTTTTTTGCTTCCCTGCTGTTTCCGACTGCGCTTCAGTTTCCCCCCTGTCTATTCCTTTCTCCCGTTCCCCGCCTCATCTCTCTTTTCCCCGGTTAGTTTTGGCCGCTGTTCCGGTCAGTCCCTCTTGTTTCTTAGTCGGTCTTCTCACTTCACTTCTTGCTCTCTCATTACCATCATGTGACGCCTCCCCGCCCGTTGCTGCCCGTAAGATAAACATTTATCACACTCCCATTGCGGGAACCAATTTTCCTCATCTAAACCGCAATCTAACTGCATGGGTGTTTTAACTTCTGGGTTGAAAAGCCAATAGGTAGAAATTTCCTGTGCATAAAAGTGCATTACTTTCTCAATGCTTCCCGCATTTCACCAAGGGATTTATAAATTTTACACAACAGCGATCAAAAGGTGACTCTAAAGAAATAAAACAAGCAAAATTGGGATACACATTTGTATTGAACTATTTATTTTAAGTTAACGTAACACATTGAGGTCTGCAAATTTCAGTTATATGTATATCTAACTCTGTTACCTGCATTTTCTGAATGTACTTTAATCCGACTTAACTTCTATTCTTTGTCACATTTTTTTAATGTTCGCTCTAACGCTCTTTATAATTTGATCTCTTCACGTGGCGTGTGCACACATTTCTCGCAATAAATAACTTCTCCTAAATCTGCACTCCTTTCAGTCGTGCGCCTATACAGCAATCACACACGACTGCCTAACTAATCAGCCTAACTATAATCTATTTACTAAAATGTTCGCTCTAGCCGGCTTTGGCCCGACCTGACTCTTTTGTTGTGTTGTTCTCGTGTCATGCACATGCAGCATCGCCAAGTTTATGTATTTCCCCTAATATTGGATATTATACTACAAGCTTTCTTACGTGTAGTTTCTTCGAAGTGGGATGTTCTTCTATTATAGTGGCTAATGACTTCTTCAAGTATAACGACTTACACGCGGCAATCTGTGATAAATTCCCTTTCAGACGAACTACCTGTGCGCGTGTGTCTCCCGGTTTGCTTGCTGTCTGAAATCGGTTACAGGGGCCAGCTAATACGCGCGGCACTACAAATAGCTGTATTATAAACAACTGTATTGCGGTTTCTCTATGGCAAGCTCAGTTTCTCGTTAAACAATAAGATTCCTGTCAAGAAATGCTTAGTAGAAGTACAGACACGCTTTTCTGTGCATGGTGCTGTCCACCTGCCGATAGCTGTATAGCAAAGATTACATTATCTTTTGCGAATCGGCGAAAAGGTAGTAGTATAAGGTGGATTAATAGGGTAAAATGCTGGTGGAACGGTTATCTGCCCCGCCTGTGTGTTTCGGCCGGTGAGTGTCCCGTTACAAGAGAAGAGTAGCTGCTGTTGCCGTAGCTGTTCCTCAGCTAGAATCTGTTGCACTAATCGCTGAGTATTGATCGATCGCTGCTGCGTGCCTTTCTTAACTCATCTTGCAGAGAAAGAGAAAACACTGTACATAATGGCAACGCAGGGTCGCAAATCTTATATTCCAGTTTTCTCGGCGAACTGGGTAAAGAATCGTTGTATACTAATTCAAAAGACAGGATAGAGAGTTCGGTACCTGACAAGTGTATTTCCACAAATAAAATGACAACGGTTATCGTATCTACAAAAAAGTGCAAATATAATCACGGGAGGAACAGGAAAGAGTCGGGTGAAGGGTAATCATTCCATACCTTTGAGGGGTGTTCGCCTCGCGTGGCAGGCTGAGCGGGCGACATTATCTGGCAATTCGCAGGGTAAGTAAAGTTAATTTAAAGTATATTTTTACAAAAAGGCGAGAAATTTATTATGCCTAGTGATATTAGCGAAGCATTATTGATAATGAATATAATTATAAATAATAGTTGGAGACCGTGACATGGGTGTGAAAACGTGGCCAATTTGTTTGCTGCTTCGCGTTCTACTAAGCTCGACTGCTCGCTCCGGAGTGTCCCGACCCCAGTGTCTCTTGATCCTTCTCCACAAACGCAACCAAGGTCCGCCGTTGTCTCCCGAGTGTCTGATTAGAAGATTTTGTGGATAATAGGTGATCTAGCGTTCCTATGTTTTGCTACAGCTCATAGCAAGTTGTTTAATGGATCAAGTATCGGGTCTCTCAGAAAATAAACACTTTCTAGAGTAAATTTCTAAAAATAGTCAAACATAGGCCGAATGCCACGAGTGGTGCATCATGTGTCCAAACCTATAGTGACAAAGAAGAGCAGCTGATATTTTTTATTAGAAGTCGAAAAACGTAGGAGGCACCTTTTCATAACATTTGTGACCTAACAATTAACAATGCGGCGGATTTCAGCAAAGTACGAATAAATGAAGTCGGAATCCCCGCGGAAAACGACCATTGCTCCGGTGAAATTAGTTCCAAAGTTTCAGTTGGCAAATGGTTCAACGCGTAAAACGAAAAAGTGCGAGCAAATAACTGCGAAAAAATTCTCAACCAGAACAACATGCCTAGTGATGAAAAAAAAAGGACTAGAGAAGAATATAACGTCTATCGCAGACTCATCAAGAAATATTTTGAAGGTTGGCATGCGCTTTAGAGATATAAAGCCGAAACTATTTTCATCTCCAAGTATGACAACACGCACAGAGTGCTATAAGTTTACGACGTCTATGAAAAGATCGGTTGTCGATGTATGGTAACGTACTTCGAGGCGGAATAGCGAAAGGTAAGAGATAAAATGAAGTGAAATCCGGCTGGGAAAAAGCCATTGGTCGGTGAAAATAGTGTTCCAGTATTAAGTGGCAAATGGTCACGTACAAGTAAAGCGAGAAAAATATGCGCAGAACAAATTCAACCAAAACACATGCTCTCAGCTGATGAAAAGAAGCATAATGGAGTCCACGCTACCTTGGCATCCTGGAACTATGTTGAAAGGTGTCATGCTCCTGTCGGGATTTGAAAGCAAACGTACTATACATTCCAAGACAGCTGCGATGCTTTCAGTAAGTTTATGAAACGAAAGAGAGGTTTTTAGATCGATGTTTGGCGATGTGAATAACTTATATCAAAATATAGTGGCTCTTTCAGGTTAAAGGTGACTGGATAATAGCACAAAGTGCAAGTTGAAGAATGCATTCATTGAATAAATCCAGTAATGCCAAATAACAGCGGCTGAGGTTTTAGTTTAATATTCTCTGTAGAAACCGGACTTTGGAATTAGCAGACACATATGTATACCTTGAGGAGTAAGTTGGCATGGGATTGCGGGGCTGGCTGAGACGTCTTGTTTATTTGCCATTGTATAATACAGTGCTATGGATGAGTCATCGGAGACGGCTAGTTTGAAATAAGCATCTTAACTTCTGTTGATTGCACAAAATGGTAAAGCATGATACCAGCGTCAATAACCATTTCTCCAACTTTACAGCAGTTTGATTTTTGGAATGCTTACAAGCATATAAGCATTCGAAATTGAATGGTGAAAAGGCCAACAAAATCATTCACTAAATTTTAACTCAATCTGACAATTATTGGGAGATAATTCTGGCCACAAGAATGTGAAGAAATGTGAGGCCTGGATTCGCGATTCTGTGGGAAAAGGTTCAATATTGGTGTTACCGACTAGCTAGCGATCAGCGGGCAAACAGGGGCGTCATCGTAAATAGTGGCATTCTAACTTAAGACGGGCATACTTCGGTAAGATGGCTTTGTCAGAAAAAGGCCAGATTAAGTCCACAATGTACAGTGCTATGGCGTCACCGAAACGCTTACTTTGCTTATATGCTCGTAGCGCAGATTCCTCGGGAACCGTTTAGTCGCGTTTTTGGTGCAAAGAGGGAAACGCAGGACCTAACTACGGTATGAGGGAACTAATTGCTTGGGTGGACAATAGTGTGTGTATGAATTCGATCAAACTGGAGCACGCACGAAGTTTCACTTTAACTAAACTATTTTCCGCCTCGTGATGGAATACTTGTCAACGCAAGACGTAACAGACAACACGATAAGTTTGAAGCATTCCTCAGGAGAGAGACAGAAGCGTTGGATGTCTGGGGGCATTAACGTTAATACGCCCTTGAGGGTTAGGGTTCTAGAAAACGTAAGTTTGGAAGATCAGAACCAGTGGCCAGCAACACTTCCGGCGCTAATGTTGTGTGCAAACCGTCAAAGTGAACACAGAGAATTTTGGGAATAGATCAGAGATGTTTATGTCACAACACGGTCCAAGTTGAAGCTAGACGAACAGATATTATAGTGGCATATAAGTCAAACTTGTCCCACTGGGGCGCAGCTAAAGATGACGCGGCAGAATTGGTTGCATTGAAGATTACAAATTCTTAGTGTTTTCTTCAAGTTCTGCATATTTAGCAATTAGAGTGACCGTTTTTGCGTCATCGTATGCTTCTCGTGTCTAGAGTAGAATGGGACCATTTCGGAGAGATTGTTTGTATGAAAATTAGTATTACTATGAATACATAAATCTTTGCGAAAGGCCATTGTCTATCCGGAAGCCTTCGCTTGTTTGATTCGTTATACCTGTTCTCCAGGTTTTGGAGGCAAAATGTAAATAGTCAAGTCTGGGGAAAAGTAGCAGAGAAAGATGAAACTTCAGAAGCCAATATTTATGTAGGCCCATTAGACAATGGCAATGAATACCTCGTTTGAATCTCTACGTGTTTACTCACGCCCTCGCTACTTAAAGTTGAAATGAATACATGCGGTTAGCGGTGGTAAGAGAAGAACCTATCGAGTGTTAAATCCGTGCGTAAAAGATTCGTTGGACGACCAGTCTGTTGCGTTCAAGCACAGACATCGTCGCCGCCAAACGTATAGGTCGGCTCCTTGAATATACTGTTGTTAAATATCGATGTGTAGTTCTGTGGTAAAACTGATAAATGCGCTGAACAGGTTTTTTAAGATGAAATATCGCCGGATCACACAGAAAGATACCACCAAGAGTAACCGATGCAGTTATAGATAGGTTGGTCGCGTACAAAAGTTTTCAGACAATATTAACAGACAGTGACGAAGTGCCGGTCTGCTATCAAGGAGACCGCCCAGCTTGCCTACTTGCCACTATTTCTTCACGCTATGGCATCTTCTACGCCCCAATCGCATCATACTACTTTCCTTCATTAACATTGCATTTTGTACGCACCCATGGTCAAGACGCATCTGGGAAAGCACTGCATGAGAAAGACAAGACTTCGCAAAGCGTAATTCAAACTACTACCCTTTTTAAAGCTTATACGGTTTAGAGAACTGCTTTTTGAGCATAATTCTTCAACTTTCATGAAAGACTTCTGCCTAGGGACATATACTGCACATGGGTGGCTTGTAATTACCTGCACTGCTATTATTCCCGCTGAAATCTGGTATGTTGGTTTTTATTTTTAGCGCTGAGTGATAAACTGCCCAGATCCTACTTCCATTTCTTATATATGGGATATTTTTGTGCTACATATATTTTCAAGAAGAAGATTGTGCTGCTTGGGTGTGTATTCATATAATTATAGATAATAAATACATAATTAACATATATAATTATCTATTTAATATATAAAACTATAACTATAAAACGACATTCAATAGTATAGTATCAGCCATTTTCAATTTCATTTATGGAATTCTACAAAAAATGCTAGCTATCTCAATAAACTCAAGGCAAAAGTGCTAAGTGATGATTGCATTTGTAAAAGGTTACATAATAAACAATAGAGTTATCGCGCACAGTAACCACCACGTTAAACAATATCGAAACGCGAATTCGGGTCAGGACATGCTTTTAATCACAGTAAAAATGGTTACTGTAATCAAATCCGCGCTCTGTGGCGGTCGTGGCGTATCGCAACAAACCGGTGCAACAAACACATGGAGCAAAAGCATGGCAAAAGATGTTTCTAAGTTTTAAAGTAAAGAACTTAAGTGGAGCCCCGAAATAGTTAGATTGCTATTGGCTCTAAAAAATAGCGTTTAGACACTAAGACAACTTAAAGTGCTCCTAATATTCACCTTACAAGACATTGTCGAGCCACATTCACGACGGAGAAAGCTGGACTTATCGTATATTCAACCGCACAGTTGACTATACTCTATTTGTCTTGGAAGAAAACTAATCTAAGAAATTATGCAAATTATAATATTTAGATTATTAGAATATAAAACTAATGGAAATATCTTGTTTCAGGCTATGTCTGAAAATTCAAATTTGTTCTGGATACATAAGTCGAAAATACGAGTAAACCTATCATAACATAATTTTCAACCTAAATACACTATTTGATTGACATTACTAACGTAATTCAAGTGAATACAGATTACTTAGCCATTGCTTTTTTTCTAATGATTCATATTTCTTCTACATCATTATTATTATTTTACCCATATATAGAAACTAGTGAAGACATTCCAGAGCTCTGACACTTTGACATCATGGGATTCCTATAGTTTAAATGTGATTTTACGTCATGTTTCCGTTATAGAAAAAAATTAACATTATTTAAAGAAACTGATCTAAAAATAAACTTGAATAATACGCGGGAGATGTGGCTAGAACGGCAGTCAGCTATGTCACAGCGCACGTTTGGAATTTTTTTACATTATAATCATTTCAGAAGAATTGGGAGAGTCCAAGGACATGTTTTCATGCGTTGAAAAGAAGGTTTTCCTACAGTACTTTTGTCTCCCCTCGGTTGTCTGTAAAGTTCAGGGGTTGGCTTGTTTAATCAAAATTAATTTACTCCGTTATGTGTTAAACATTCGGTGAAAGTTCAAAAAAGTGTTTAATTAATATTTTCTATGATATTTTTTGGGACTTTTCTTTGCCGATACGATAAGCATTATTCTAAAGAAAAGTTAGTAATGATCCTATACTTGAATGTGGCTCGAATTGGTGTGAATCAACATTGCAAATTTATACTTGTATATAATTATAATTTTTTCAGAGCGGTACTTCAATAAGTTTCTTTTATGTAATTCGACAATAGAAGCAACGTAGCATATTCAAAATAGAAGACAAAGAAGCTAGCACACGTCCTGTTTTTTTTCCCACTTTTCCTCTTTATATATCCACTGTTGCGAGAAAATGCTTTCTTAGAATGAACCACAAGTTCTCCGGAGAGGACTTCCGAGCAGAACGGGATTCGGAACGGGGAGAGAGAGCATATAGTTTGGCTATGATTTTATATTTACATTTTTTCTTCTGATATTTTTATGGGGTTATTTTTTATCATTACCTTTCAGTCGGTCTTCCATAATCGACACTACGCGCGAGTGGTAGGAGGACCACACGTGGCCCGTTCCGAGCGTCGGCATTCGAACAAGAAAGTGCATATATGTGTCATTTTATTCTCGAGATTTCACTGCAATGGAAGCGTAGAGGCAGGTAGGTTGCTAAGGAGAGTGGTAAATCTGCGGCACACTCCTTTGGTAGTATAATACTATATATCAGAACGCATTCTTACATTAAGCCACTTTTTGGTAGGCCCTTCCCTTTTGGGTAATCCTCATCATGCGTCTTAAACCATTCGGTACATCTATCTCCCGATATCGATTTATGTTTTCAGACTCTGTTTGTAAGTTTCACAGTGATTCTAACAGCCTAAAAATAAACTATAACGTAAAATTTTATTAATACAAAAATTAACTCTTCAGTGTTTCTTTTATTTATTAAAGTATTTCTTGCAAAAATCTTTAAAATCCTATTAGTGACATACTATAAGGCAGTCGTTTGAATCACGTTTTTTGAGCGCGTTATGGCGGGATACTCGCCGTGTCGTTTGAACAGTGCGCCTCCACGCCGACAATTATGTTGTGCTTATGTTCATTATGATTCCTTGCCACCTCATTTCTTTCCTTGGTGATCATAACGTCAGCAATTACCATATGCAATCCAAGTGTGTGAAAAGAAATATGTTGTGGAAGAATATGTTTGTTTTTTTTTTAATGTCTGGCCAGTTGTCGGCCAATTTACACGGCGGTGTTCATATTTCTCATCGGCTTTCATGAGAAAGCAAGCAGGACGTTGCACAGCATTGCCAGTCTTGCCAAAATGACCAATTGCGTCCACGTCATTTTAAAAAGCGTCGGAGTGTTTTGATCGGCTCTATGATAAAAGCAAGACTCCTTCACTTTTTTTTTTATGTTCAGATTCGGACGTGGCACCATCGCGGTGGATTAAGAAATAGGATGGGTTGCGAGTTGGGTTCAAGGCTCTGCTGCAAGGTGGCAAAGGCATAGGACAGTCCGTTGGGCCAGTGACAGTATGAAGATATGGTTTTAACCTCAAAGGAAAATATAACATCAATTAACGACAAATATCAAAAGCTTTTTAAACTATACTTAGTTGTTACTTAACAAGATTTAGAATAATTCTTTATTGCATTTCCATATTCTACCGGAATCTTCTGGCAATTCTGAGTTATCACGACACACAAAGTGATAATCCTCTTGAGGAAATGGACTTAGAATAAGATGACAGGCAATCCAAGAGGTTACGATATTTTAAGTACAAAATGCCCCATATTTGTCGTAATTGAGTGTTATATTTTCCTTTGAGGTAAACCATATCTTCATACTGTCACTGGCAACTGACTTTCAATGCCTTGCACTTGAAGGACTGACAACTCGGAACCATCTATTTAACACGGATGTCGAATCTGAAAAGAAAAAAAGTGAAGGCTATCATTGACCGATTCAAAAACATTACTCCGACGCTTTTTAAAATGCGTGGACGCATTGGTCATTCTGGACTGGCAATGCTGCAACGCCGCTTGTGCTCCATTGAAAGGCGAGAGAATAGACACCGTTAAATGGCCGACAACTGGCCAGCCATTAAAAAAACAACATTCGGCACAATCTTTTCAACTGGAGGCTTGGGTAATGCTATTTGACCACAACAAAAAGATATGGGTGGCGAGGAATCAAGAAATAGCCAACAATTGTCGGCGTGGAGACGCCTGTTCAACGACACGGCGAGTATCCCGCCATAACGCAGCTCAATAAAACGTGATTCAAACGACTGCCTTATATGTATGTCACTAATAGATTTTAAAGATTTTTGACGAAACTTAATCAAATAAAGAAAACACGAGAGTATTTTGATATAATAAAAGTTACGTTATAGTTATTTTTACTGTAACTCACTGTAACTTACAAAGAGTCTGAAACAATAAATCCGAATCGCGGAGATAAGAGTACGATTGTTTAAGACCTATGGATACAAAGTACATAGACTAATGTAAGAATGCGTTCTGATATTTATACGATGCATAAAGAAATAACAATTGATTTAAAACAACCAAATATTTCTAGCAATAAAATAACACTAACGTTGGATTTTTTATCCGGCCAGGATCCGCTTTTCGTAGTTGGTCACGAATGTGACGTCTTAAGCTAGGGCAGACTATTTAATCTAGTATATTTTCGGAGCTCCAGTACAAAATAGTGCTGCGATTGTGGCGTGGATGATAAAACTAGTTGTCTTCCTTCTTCACAACGGGTTGGCAACTGCGCAGTTTGAATTGTGGAGGCTTTCATATAAAGTAATTTCAAAAAAAGTGAATTGGTAACTATGCGGCGGATAGACTAAGTTTATAATGAACACAAGGACCGAACGCCCGTCCCACGCCGGGCATCCAAAGCGAGAAAACTTTGAAAGTAATTTGGTATTACAATGCGAAAGGGATAAAGGGTATGAAAGCCAAGCCATTAAAATCGCATATCTGTTAGTTTTAATTACTTCTATCAAAGCTCGTAGCGTAATTTGAGGGAGGGGTTAAGTATACTTTTGCTCCTCCTCCTTCTAATCATCATCCTTCAACGTCGCCGCCGACGCCGACGCGCTACTCCAAGGGTGCGCAGTTTACCGACTCTACCCTTAGACATACCTGCCTCTACCTTCCCATTTCAGTGAAATCGAGAATAAAATGAACACATATTGCATTCTTGTTCGAATCCCGACGCGTCGGAACGGGCACAGTTGCCCCTCCACAGTGTGTCGTGGAGACCCGATGAAAGGTTAATATAAAAATAACCCCATAAAAATATCAGAAGGAAAAATGTAAATATAAATTCATAGCAATTAATTCCCCGTTCGAGAATCGTTGCATCGGAAGTCCTCTCCGGGAGAACTTGTGTTTCATTCTAAGAAGCATTGCAGCAACGTGGATATAAAAGAGAAAAGTGAAAAAACAGTACGTGCAGCTTCTTTGTTTGCTATTTTGACTAAGTGCTTTCTATTCGATAAATAAAAGAAACTTATTTGAATACGCTTGAAAAAATATAATATACAATATAATTGCTAATGTTGATTCACACAATTCAGCCACATCAAGTATAGAATCATTACTAACTTTTCTTTAAGAATATGCTTATCGTATCGGCAAAAGAAAAGACAAAAAATATCATAGAAAATATTATTTAAACACTTTTTTTAAACTTCACGAATGTACACACAAGAGTAAATTAATTTGATTAAATCAAGCAACTGTAACTTTACAAGACCACGAGGGAGACAAAAATGATAGGAAAACCTTTTTCAAGCTGAAATATTGTGCTCCAATTTCTTCTGAAAATGATTTGATAATTAAACATTCCAAACGCGCAGTGACATCAGCTGATGCCGTGAGCCACATCTCCCGGTATATACAGTTTTTGAGATCAGTTTCTTTAATAATGTTAATTTTTTTCGATAACGGAAACAGACGTAAAAATCAGATTTAACATGAGAATCCAGATGTGAAAGCAGTGGAATGTCTACTGTCTTAAATATGGGAAAATAATAAATGATTGTAGAAATATTAATATTAAAAAGCAGGCAAGAATGTGCACTTGAATACGTAGTAATGTAATCAATAGTGATTTAGGTTAAAAATTATTTTATGATAGGTTTACGTCGTATTTTCGACTTATGTATCCAGAACATTTGAATACAGACACTTAACAAGTTATTTCCATTGTTTAAAGATTCTAATAACTAATATTATATTTTTTAGTAGTTTCTTCCAAGCAAATGTAAGTCGAACTGTGCGGTTGAATATACGATAAGTCCAGCCTTTTTCCGTTCGGTGTGTGGCGACATTCATGGAAGGTTAGAGCACTTAGCTGCTTATGTAAACGCTCATTTTTAAGCCAAGTAGCAATCTAACTATTTCGGGGCTCCACTTAAGTTATTTACTTAAAACTTAGAAACATTTTGCCATGTTTTCGCCATTTGGCACCGTTGTGCGACGCCACGACGCCACGCCGAAGAACAATATACGAGAAAGCATTGTCGCTGACCCAATTCGCGTTCAATTTTAACGTGGTACTTTACGAAGACTATTTTATTGTAACCTTTTAAATGCAAGATATTAGCAGCTCTTGAGTTATTGAGAGTAGCACTTTTTTAAATTCCATAAATAAATTGAAAATAGGAATATACATGAATGTGTGTATATATATATATATATATATATATATATATATATATATATATATATATATATATATATACACACACGTCTTCTTAATATGCATTTTTGTAGCACAATTCCCATATTAGAAATGGAATAGACAGGCATTTATCAACAAATAAACCCATACCATTTCGATTTGCAGTACGAATACAAGCCACGATTTGAGTATTTCCCTAGGCGAAGTTTCAAGAAGTTTGAAGAATATCAAAAAGAGTTCTCTAAACGTAAAGCTTAAAAAGGGTAGTAGTTTTATACGCTTGCGAAGTCTTTTCTTTCTCATGCATGTTTTCCCAATGCTCTTGACCATGGAGCGACTAAAATGCAAATGTCATGAAGAAAAGGTTATGATGCATGGGGCGAAGGAAATGCAGCGTGAAGAAAGTGCAATGCAAGTGGGCGCCTGGCGCCTCCTGCATTTGGAAACATACGGGACAATACTAATAACTGCACATCGTTACTCTTTAATCTTTTCTGTGTTTCCGACATATCTCACTCTTAATTATTGTAAACTTTCTGTTCAGGCATTTACAGTACACAGAACTACATCGATTTTACAATAGCTATCAAGGGAGCGCCATACGTGTCTGCGGACGATGGTTAACGAACGACAGGGTCAACGAATCTTTACGCACGGATTAACACTCAAGGGTTTCTCTTTACCACCGTAAACGCATTATTCATTTCATTTTAAGTGGAGGTGGTAAACGACGAGAGTTCAAACGAGTATTCCATGCTCTATGGCTACATATATTGGCTTTCTGAAAGTCCTTTTTCTCTGCATTTTCCAATCTGATATTTACATTTTGCTCCAAAAACCTGGAAAAGGTATCGATCATACACAGAGGCCGATAGGACAATGGCCTTTCGCAAAGATTTTATTCTTATAGGGAAGTACTAATTTTTCATACAACAATCTCTCCGGAAATGTCCATTCTCTCAGACACGGGAAGAAACGATGCGCAAAAACGTCACTATATACAGATATTGGAGACTTGAAGGAAACACTAGGAATTTGAATCTTCGTGCAACCAATTCTGCCGGTCACCTTAGCTGCCCAGTGGGAAAGTTTGACTTAATGCACTATAACTTTCGTCAGCTCAACTTGACCGTGTGTGACATAACATCTTGATCCAAAATTTCTGTGCTTACTTTGAGCGTGCACCACGAATTAGCCGGGAAGTGTTGTGCACTGTTCTTGATTTCCCAAATCCTTACGTTTTCAGGAACCTACCTCAGATTAACGTTAAGCCTACCAGACCCAACGCTCTCTCTCTCTCTCTGAGGAAGATGTGTGTACGTCTTGAGTTTGAAAGTATTCCTTTCACAAGAGGGAAGTAGTAGTAAAGATGAAACTCGCGTGCTCGTTGTCGAATCACACAATTCTTTGTCCACGCAATTATGTCTCCCGATATCCGTAGGGGCTGCGTCCTCTTGCACCACGGACTAAACGGTTCGGAATCTGCACGAATTAGGCAAAAGTAACGTTTGGTGACGAGTAGCCACTGTACATGTGGACTTAATCTGCTTTTTCTGACAAAGCCATCTTCCGGTGTACTGCGTTTAAGTTGAAATGCACTATTACGATACGCCCCTGTTTGCCGCTGATCGCTTAGTAGTCGTACACCAATATTGAACTTTTCCCACAGAATCGCGAAATCAGCCTCACATTTCTTCACATTCTGTGGCAGAATATCTCCAAAAATTTCAGAATGGTTTAAATTTAGTTGAATGATTTTGTTGGCCTTTCCCATTCAATTTCGAATGCTTTATGCTTAAGCATTCAAAATCAACTGCTTAAGTTGGAATGGTATTGTACCCGGTATCATGCTTACCTTTTGTAGCATCACAGAAGTGATGTTTTCCAACTAGCCGTCCGTGACTCATCCTACACTGATAAATGGCAATAAACAAGACGTCAGCAGCCGCAACGGCAACACCGTCAAGTGATACTTGTGTAATTCCAAAGTCCGGTCTCAGAAATTAAACTAAACATGCCGCTGTTTTGGATACTGGATTTGATCAATGAAGGCATTCTCAACTTGCACTTTGTGCTCTTATCCATATCCTTAACCTGAAAGAGCCACATATTGGATGAGTATTCCAACATCGACAACCGATCTTTCATAGACGTATAGCACTGCGTGTTGTCTTGGAATGTAAATAAAGTTTGGCTTTAAATCACTAAGTGCATGACCACCTTCAACATATTTCAGGATGTCTGCGTAGGTGATACCGTAGTCTTTTTTTTCATCACTGAGGCATGTGTTCTGGTGGAATTTTTCGCGTTTTTTGCTCGCTTTTTCTTGTTACGGTTGACCATTTGCCACTGAAACTTGGAACCTATTTTCACCGACAATTGCGTTTCCGGCGGGGATTCCACTTCATTTTATTCGTACTTTTGCTGAAATCCGCCGCATTGTTTAATGTGGTCACAAATGTTAGGAAAGGTGCTCCTCGTTTTTCGACTTTCTAATAAAAATATCAGTGTTCTTTGTTAGGTTGGACACATGATGCACTCAGTGGCATGCGGCCTATGTTTACGTTTTTAGAATCTCAGAAGTGTTTTTTCTGACGTAGCCGATACTTGATCCATTAAACACTTGTATTAGCTGTAGCAAACAGGAACGCTGTCACCTAATTCCAAAATTGGTCTATCAGACACTCGGGAGACAACGGCGGACACTTGGTGGTGTGGAAGAAGGATCAAGAGACACTGGGGTCAGGGGACACTGGGGGCGAGCGTCAGTAGAACGCGAAGCAGCAACAAATGCGCCACGTTTCACACCATGTCACGTCTCCAACTATTTATTTATAATATATCATTATCAATAATGCTCGCTAATATCACTAGCAATAATAATTTCTCGCCTTTGTAAAATATACTTTAAATTAACTTTACTACCCGTGCGAATGCCAGATAATGTCGCCCGCTCAGCCTGCCACGCGAGGGCGAACAGCCCTCAGGTATGGTTAATTGTATTGACGCCTTCCGCTGTCGTTCCTGTCCCGGATATTTTGACTTGCAGTTACGATAACGGTTCATTTTATTTGTGGAACATACAACTGTGGTACTCGAACTCTCTATCCTGTCTTTGAATTAGTATACAACGATTTTTACCAGTCGCGAGGAAAACGGAATATAAGATTGCGACCCTGCAGCATATGCATGTCTTTCTAGCAAGATGAGTAGAAGCAGCAGCAGCATGATCAATACTCAGCGATGTTGCAGCGACAGCAGGAACAGCTACGCAACAGCAGCAACAACTCTTCTCTGCTACGGACACTCACGGCCGTAACCACACAGGCGGCCCAGCAGCAATCAATAACGAACTTCTACAGTTTCGGCGATCGCAAGGGGAAATTAATCTCATATACAGCAAGGTGGAGCAACCAGCACAGAAAGCGCGTTAATTTTACTTAAGCATTTCTTGCAGGAAGCTGTAAGTGTTTAGAAAATCTGAGCTTGCATAGAGAAACGCAACGTGTTTTTAACAGAGTGCCTCGCGTATTAGCTGCCCTGTACCGATTTATCAGGAAGCAATGGAAACCGGGTAGACACACGCGCAACAGGTAGTTCGTCTGAAGGATTTAGTCACAGATTGCGCGTGTAAGTCGTTATACTTGAAGAGAGTCATTAGCAATATAATAGAAGAACATCCCCACTTCGAAGAAACTCACGTATGAAGCATTGTAGAGTAATAATCCAATATTAGGGGAAATACATAACTTGGCGGATGTGCATGTGATGACTACGAGAACAACACAACAAAAGGAGTCAGGTCGGCCCGAAGCCGGCCTAGAGCGAAACATTTAGTAAATCAGATTATAGTAGGCTGATTAGTAGTCAGATCGTTGTGTGTGTGTGCTGTATATCGCACGACTGAAAGGAGTGCAGATTTAGGAGGTAAGTTTTTAAATTGCGAGAAATTTGTGCACACGCCAACGGTGAAGAAGATCAAATTTAAAGAGCGTAGGAGCGAACATTAAAAAAATGAGGACAAAGATAAGAAAGTAAGTCGGATTAAAGTAATTCAGAAAAGTGCAGGTAACAGAGTTAGTATATATTAGACTGAATTTGCAGACCTCAAAATTGTGTTACGTTAACTTAAAAATAATAGATTCAATACAAAGTGTGTATCCCAAAATTTGCTTGTTTTTATTATCTTAGGTCACTTTGATCGCGTTGTAAATTTTATAAAATCCGTTTGGTTTTGAAATGCGGGAAGCAATGAGGGAAAGTAGATGCACTTTTCATTCTACAGGGAAATCTACGTATTGGGCTTCCGACCAGAATAAAACACCCGATCTGTTAGACTTCTTTATATGAAGGAAAATGTCCGCAAAGTTTGATATTGATGAAATTTTTTATCTGAGCTCTGATCACTTTTCTGTGATGCTCACATTATGTAAGAGAGTAATAAGGTTAATGGAAGACCAATACTAATAAACAAGATGACTGACCGGAACAGCTTCAAAACTGAACCGGAAAATAATATTAATCTTGGAACTGAGTGAAAGTATATATACAGTTGGAAACTGAAGCATTCTGAAACAGCATGAAGCAAAAAGAATTCTCAGAGTCACAAAACAGAAGAGCAAGCGTGCCGCAGGAAAGCCCGTTCTCTACTTATTGTACACGAGTGATATCCCACAAAATGAAAAAAATAATTGTGGTGACATTCGCTAATGATACAGCCCCGACGGCTACGCACTCAGACGCACAGGAGGCCACACACATGCTACAAAATGCTTCTAATCAAATTCACTCTTGGGCAAGAAATTGGCAAATCGAATTCAAAGTAAACAGCTGTCCACATAAACTTTACAAGTGAGAGAATCGTAAGCACCCCTTCTCTCATGTTAAATGGTCTTGAAGTACCTTACGTAAACACTGCTAAATACATAGGCATTAGATACTTAACTGCATAGAAGGAACATTTGAAAAAGAAAAAGAATGAATTAAATAATAAATATAGAAAGTTGTACTGGTCCTTGCGCCGTGCTTCTCAATTGTCCATACAAAGTAAAATTTTAATCCACAGCCAAATCCTGAAACAGATTGGGCTCTAAGGCGTTCAGATTTGGTGATGCACCAAAAAAAGAAATATAAAAACAAAACAGACCTTTCAGAACAAAGTACTGCGAAACATGGTAAATGCTCCATGGTACATTAGAAATAAGAATCTACAGCGCGATCTTGGAAATTCTTGTGTGACAGGTGAAACTAAAAGTTTTGCTGCCAAACATGAAAAACGACTGTGCGAACATGTTAACTTAGAAGCCATTCATATTTGGATAACCGTAACCAGCGGAGAGGGTTAAAAAGAACTAAGTTCTTTCAATGAGTCTAATATTGGCAACAAATATAATTTGATATTGTAAATTAAATAATACTACACTACTGCGTGAACATGCAGTTAATATTTTAACATATTTTTAAGAATATTTATGAAAATTAATAGTGGGACATTTGTGACCAGTTGCAATTTTTGACGCCGTAGCGAAATAAACAAATATTATAAATTGATATACTTCGATTAGAGATTTCCGAGCGAATGTATTTCACGGTTGGAAGTGGCATCAATTTCTTTGTTTGAGGATTGATTTTGTATCGCTTCTCGCCGTGTGTGAGGTCGCAACATCAATTTCTGCTCGCAGATTCTTTCTCATTCAAAATTTTCTTCAAATATTACAATTATGTCTTTAGAACAATCCGAATATATAAAATTATTTATTTCGTACAGTGGACATAAAAGCCAGAAGTAGAAACATTCCATAATACTGTACGTCGAAGTAGGATGCAGATGAAGGCCTTTTTCGAGGATTGAATGTGCGGTCTGGAAAAAGCGTGTGCTCCCATCAGGAAAGCAAGTTTATAGTCCAAGAATGATGATTCTGTGTTGAGGTCGAAGCTTCATATCTTTTTCACGCTGGTTGATTTTCTTTCAAGGTTTTCTTCAGAAATTAAAGAAAATCATCAGAACGATTCGATAATTTGAAATTAGTAACTTCGTAAAATTTGATGAAAAGGCGCTAGAAGTAGGAAGATTCCCGAACTGGTTTACGTCGAAGTGGAATGTCCCTTAAAGACGTTTCTCGAGGTCTGATTGTCGATTTATGTTGTTGCATGATCAGCATGCAGCATCATATCCCATAACGATGTTCTTTTGTTCGAGGACTTGCTTCAAAATATTAGGGTAATCATTAGAAGAATTTAAATATATAAACAAATTCAATTTTGACAATAGATGGGAATACTTCGATGAATAGACATTTCAGAACGGGGTTGTTTCAGTGTAGGATGTCGCTTTACATACTTCGTTTTTGAATTGATTTTGTTTCTCGCCGCGTGGTGAGGTCGCAGCATCACTTCTTGCACGCCTGTTCTTTTTCGTTCAGAGAATTTTTCAGATACTACAATATTTTATTTTGAACGATAAGAAAATTGAAAATAAGTTAATACGTAAAACGTGGACGAAAAGTATTCAGAGATAGAAATATTTCGTGCTCCTGTATATCAAAGGAGGATATCACTTGAAGCAGATTCTCGAGGATTCATTCTGTATTTTTCTTATAGTGTAATGGGGAAGAAGCGGCAACTCTTATCACGAAGACACGTTTTTAATTACAGAATTAGCTTCTGTATATAAAAATTATCATTACATCGATAAAATATTTTTTTTAATTTATATTTTACAATAGCTGTTAATACATGAAGAATAGAGATGTCCGAAAAATAGTACATAAAAGTTCGTAATCGTTTCAATTTTTCCGTTTGACGATTGATTTTATTTCGTTTCTCGCAGTGTTTTTACGTTGCAATTTCATTTCTTGTACGGCTGTTCATGTTCGTTTAAGGTTTTCTTCAGATAATACAAAATTTTTTATATAGACTCGGAATTTTCACAGTAATTGATATGTAAAAAGTAGACGAAAAGAAGCTAGAAGTAGAAATATTACGTGCTTCTGTTCTTTGAAGTAGCATGTCACTTGAATGTCTTCTTAGATGATTGATTGTGTTATTTCTAGTGTGATCGGGAAATGTATCAGCACCCATTACGAAAGAACGGTTTTAGTTTGTGCGAGTTTTTGCTTCTGAATATTAAGAACATTTATAACTATATTAAAAAAAATATTAAAAAAGTTATACATTACTATCGTTTAAAATACTTCAATGAATAGACGTAGGTGCGAGGGTATTTCAGGGCAAGATGTTGCATCAACTTTTTGTTTGAGGATGGGTTCCTTTTTGATTCTTATCGTGTTGAGGTCGACGCATTATCTCGAGTTTCGCAGCTCGATCTTGTGCATGCCGATTACATTCCTTTAGAAGTATTCTTCTGAAATAAAAAAAGATCAGATCGATTCGATAATTTTAAAAATTGGTACTACGTACTACGTACAAAGTGGATGAAAAGCAGCCAGTGGCAGAAAGATTACCGAGCTGGTTTACGTCGAAGTGGAATGTTGATGAAGACGTTTTTCGATGACTGATTGTGGTTTTATGTGGATCCGTAATCGCGTCGCAGCATCATATCCCAGAATGAAGGCCCTATTTTCGAGTATTTGCTTCAAAATACTAGGATAATAATTAAAAGAATTAATTAAAGATTTCAAAAAATACCAATTATTACTATAGGTGGAAATACTTCGATGAATAGAGATTTTCGAAAGAGTGAGTTGTAGGGTAGGATGTCGCTTCAATTTCGCTGATAGCAATTGATTTTATTTTGTTTCTTGCCGCGTGTTGAGGTCCCAGCATCATATCTTGCACGGCGGTTCTTTTTCGTTCAGAGTATTTTTCAGATACAATAACATTTTCATTTGAGCGATCGGAAAATTCAAAATAAGTTAATATGTAAAACGTGGATGAAAAGGAGCCAAAGGAAGAAATATTTCGTGCCCTGTTCATCAAAGTAGATCACTTGTAGCTCTTTCTCGAGGATTCATTGTGTATATTGTGTGATCGGGAAGAAGCGTCAACTCCTATTACGAAGGCACGTTTTTAATTAGATAATTAGCTCCTATATATTAAAAGTATTATTACATCGATGAATTTTTTAAAATTTGTACATCAAAATAGATGTTAATACATTTCAGGTTGTTTTTTGAAGATTGATTCCTTTTCCGAGTGTTGCATATCAGCATCATCTCTTGCATGCTGGTTCTTTTCGTTTAAGTTTTTTTATGTATTATTATTTTTACATTGGAACGATTCCAAAATTAAAAATAAGTTGATGCGTAAAAAGTGGACGAAAAAGAGTCCGGAAGTGTGGATATTCCGAGGGTTTCTGTACGTAGAAGTAAGATGTCACTTTATGCTATTTTCGAAGAGTCACTGTATTTCTCTTGGTGTGTGATTGGGAAAAAAGCGTCAGCGCTTATCACGAATGCACATTTTTATTCCTATAATTTGCTTCTAATTATAAATATTATCATTATACTAATAAAAAAGATTTTAAAAATTCATAGATTACAGTAGATGAAAAAAATACTTTCACGATTAGAGATTTTCAGCAAATCTATTGAAGAAAAGGATGTCGCTTCAATTAATTTGTTTCAGGATTGATTTTATTCAGTTTCTCGTTTCGTCCTGATGTCACAATTTCATTTCTTGTACGCCGGTTCATGTTCGTTAAAGTTTTCTTCAGATATTACAAAATTTTTATGTGGACAAACATTTCAAACTAGTTGATTTCCAAAAAGTAGACGAAAATAAGCAGGAAAAGAAGTAGAAATAGAAATATTCCATGCTTCCGTTTTTTGAAGTAGGATGTCACTTGATTTTCGTTTTTGAGGATTGATAGTGATATTTTCTTCTCTGATCGGGAAAAATACTCAACACCCAACACAAACGAACGTTTTTAATTCGAACATTTGCTTCTAAATATTAGGATTATCATTATAACTACATAATATATTTAGTAAATTCATGCATTACAACATCACAGTGCACCACCTTTATTGAGGGTTCTTAGTTCTCTGAGAATTTGTGAGATGGTCGTGTTTGCATTGAAGCAGATGCGAGCCACTTCTCTCCATGGAGATGGCGTCGAGGATTGACCAACTGGGGAAGTTAGATGATATCGAGCAGCAGAGCTACAGAGTCCTGCGGTTTTCCGTTTTAGTTTAGTTACCTGCTTGAGGAACCATGTCGGGACACGCGATACCCACAGAACTGCACTATCTGGAAGACAATAATTGAGTCACTTACAACAGGCCCCCCGTAATATAGTAATATTTCGTGCTCCTGTATATCAAAGGAGGATATCACTTGAAGCAGATTCTCGAGGATTCATTCTGTCGAGAAAAAAGATACAAATATATTTTGGGTTTTTCTGAAAAAAAAAAAAAAAGTCCTTTTTCTCTGCATTTTTTCCATCTGATATTTACATTTTGCCTCAAAAACCTGGAAAAGGGGTATCGATCATACACAGAGCCGATAGACAATGGCCTTTCGCAAAGATTTTATTCTTATAGGGAAGGACTAATTTTTTCCATACAACAATCTCTCCGGGAAATGTCCATTTCTCAGACACGGGAAGAAACGATGCGCCAAAACGTCACTAACTACAGATATTGGAGACTTTGAAGGAAACACATAGGCAATTTGAATCTTCGTGTAACCAATTCTCGGTCACCTTAGCTGCCCAGTGGCGAAAGTTTGTAACTAATGCACTATAAACTTCGTCAGCCTCGCACTTGGACCGTGTGTGACATAACATCTTGACCAAAAATTTCTGTGCTTACTTTGAGCGTGCCCACGAATTAGCCGGGAAGTGGTTGTGCACTGTTCTTGGAATTCCAAATCCTTACGTTTGTCAGGAAACCTACTCAGATTAACGTTTAAGCCTACGCAGACCAACGCTTCTCCCTCTCTGAGGAAGATGTGTGTAGCGTCTTTGGCGTTTGGAAAAGATATCCTTTCACAAGAGGGAGTAGTAGTAAAGAGAAACTCGCGTGCTCGTTGTCGGAATCACACAATTCTTTGTCCACGCAATTATGTCTCCCGATATCCGTAGGGGCTGCGTCACTCTGCACACGACTAAACGTATCGGAATCTGCACGCATTAGGCAAAAGTAACGCTTTGTGACGAGATAGCGCACTGTACATGTGGACCTTAATCTGCTTTTTCTGCACCCAAAGCCATTGCTCGCGTCTACTGCGTTAAGTTGAAATGCCACTAATTACGATACGCCGCGCTGTTTGCCGGCTGATCGCTTAGTAGTCGTAGCACCAATATTGAACTTTTCCCACAGAATCGCGAAATCAAGCCCAACATGTTCTTCACACATTCTGTGGCAGCAGTATCTCCAAAATTCAGAATGTTTTAAAGTTTAGTTGAAATGATTTGTTGGCCTTTCCATTCAATTTCGAATGCTTTATGCTTAAGCATTCAAAATCAACTGCTTAAGTTGGAATGGTATTGCACCCGGTATCATGCTTACCTTTTGTAGCATCACAGAAGTGATGTTTTTCAACTAGCCGTCCGTGACTCATCCTAACTGATAAATGGCAATAAACAAGACGTCAGCAGCCGCAACGGAACACCCGTCAAGTGATACTTGTGTAATCCAAAGTCCGGTCTCAGAAATTAAACTAAACATGCCGCTGTTTTGGATACTGGATTTGATCAATGAAGGCATTCTCAACTTGCATTTTTTGCTCTTATCCATATCTCCTTAACCTAAAGAGCCACATATTAGGATGAGTATTCCAAACATCGACACCGATCAAAACGCTTCTTTCATAACTTAGGAGAGCACCGCATGCTGTCTTGGAATGTAAGTAACGTTTGGCTTCAAATCCTAAGAGCATGACCACCTTCAACAATATTCAGGATGCGCAGCGTAGGTGACACTATTTCCTTCTTTTTCATCAGTGGAGCATGTGTTTTGGTTGAATTTGTTGCGTATTTTTGCTCGCTTTTTCTTGTTACGGGTGACCATTTGCCACTGAAACTTGAACCTATTTTCACGCCGACAATTGCGTTTCCGGCGGGGATCTCCACTTCATTTTATTCGTACTTTTTGCTGAAATCCGCCGCATTGTTTAATGGCTCACAAATGTTAGGAAGTGCTCCTCGTTTTTCGACTTTCTAATAAAAATATCAGTGTTCTTTGTTAGGTTGGACACATGATGCACTCAGTGGCATGGCGGCCTATGTTTACGTTTTTAGAATCTCAGAAGTGTTTTTTCTGACGTAGCCGATACTTGATCCATTAAACACTTGTATTAGCTGTAGCAAACGGAACGCTGTCACCTAATTCCAAAATTGGTTCTATAGACACTCGGAGACAACGGCGGACACTTGGTGGTGTGGAAGAAGGATCAAGAGACACTGGATTCAGGGCACCTGGGGCGAGCGTCAGTAGAACGCGAAGCAGCAACAAATGCGCCACGTTTCACACCAATGTCACGTCTCCAACTATTTATTTATAATTATCATTATCAATAATGCTCGCTAATATCACTAGCAATAATAATTTCTCGCCTTTGTAAAATATACTTTAAATTAATTTTACTACCCGTGCGAATGCCAGATAATGTCGCCCGCTCAGCCTGCCACGCGAGGGCGAACAGCCTCACGGTATGGTTAATTGTATTGACGCCTTCCGCTGTCGTTCCTGTCCCGGACATTTTGACTTGCAGTTACGATAACGGTTCATTTTATTTGTGGAACACAAAACTGTGGTAGCTCGAACTCTCTATCCTGTCTTTTGGATTAGTATACAACGATTGTTTACCAGTCGCGAGGAAAACGGAATATAAGATTGCGACCTGCAGCATATGCATGTCTTTCTAGCAAGCATGAGTAGAAGCAGCAGCAGCATGATCAATACTCAGCGGTGTTGCAGCGACAGCAGGAACAGCTACGCAACAGCAGCAACAACTCTTCTCTGCTACGGACACTCACGGCCGTAACCACACAGGCGCCCAGCAGCAATCAATAACGAACTTCTACAGTTTCGGCGATCGCAAGGGGAAATTAATTCATATACAGCAAGGTGGAGCAACCAGCACAGAAAGCGCGTTAATTTTACTTAAGCATTTCTTGCAGGAAGCTGTAAGTGTTTAGAAAATCTGAGCTTGCATAGAGAAACGCAACGTGTTTTAACAGAGTGCCTCGCGTATTAGCTGCCCTTGTACCGATTTATCAGGAAGCAATGAACCGGGTAGACACACGCGCAACAGGTAGTTCGGTCTGAAGGATTTAGTCACAGATTGCGCGTGTAAGTCGTTATACTTCAAAGAGAGTCATTAGCAATATAATAGAAAGAACATCCCCACTTCGAAGAAACTCACGTATGAAGCATTGTAGAGTAATAATCCAATTATCTAGGGGAAATACATAACTTGGCGGATGTGCATGTGATGACTACGAGAACAACACAACAAAAGGAGTCAGGTCGGCCCGAAGCCGGCCTAGAGCGAAACATTAGTAAATCAGATTATAGTAGGCTGATTAGTAGTCAGGTCGTTGTGTGTGTGCTGTATATCGCACGACTGAAAGGAGTGCAGATTTAGGAAGGTAAGTTTTTAAATTGCGAGAAATTTGTGCACACGCCAACGGTGAAGAAGCATCAAATTTAAAGAGCGTAGGAGCGAACATTAAAAAAATGAGGACAAAGATAAGAAAGTAAGTCGGATTAAAGTAATTCAGAAAAAGTGCAGGTAACAGAGTTAGTATACTATTAGACTGAATTTGCAGACCTCAAAAATTGTGTTACGTTAACTTAAAAATAATAGATTCAATACAAAGTGTGTATCCCAAAATTTGCTTGTTTTTATTATCTTAGGTCACTTTGATCGCGTTGTAAATTTTATAAATCCGTTTGGTTTTGAAATGCGGGAAGCAATGAGGGAAAGTAGATGCACTTTTCATTCTACAGGGAATCTACGTATTGGCTTCCGACCAGAATAAAACACCCGATCTTGTTAGACTTCTTTATATGAAGGAAATGTCCGCAAAGTTGATATTGATGAAATTTTTTATCTGAGCTCTGATCACTTTTCTGTGATGCTCACATTATGTAAGAGAGTAATTAAGGTTAATGGAAGACCAATACAATAAAACGATGACTGACCGGAACAGCTTCAAAACTGAAACCGGAAAAATAATATTAATCTTGGAACTGAGTGAAAGTATATATACAGTTGGAAACTGAAAGCATTCTGAAACAGCATGAAGCAAAAAGATTCTCAGCAGTCACAAAACAGAAGAGCAAGCGTGCCGCAGGAAAGCCCGTTCTCTACTTATTGTACACGAGTGATATCCCACAAAATGAAAAAAATAATTGTGGTGACATTCGCTAATGATACGCAGCCACACACAGCTACAGGAGGCCACACACATGCTACAAAATGCTTCTAATCAAATTCACTTTGGGCAAGAAATTGGCAAATCGAATTCAAAGTAAACAGCTGTCCACATAAACTTTACAAGTGAGAGAATCGTAAGCACCCCTTCTCTCATGTTAAATGGTCTTGAAGTACCTTACGTAAACACTGCTAAATACATAGGCATTAGATACTTAACTGCATAGAAGGAACATTTGAAAAAAGAAAAAGAATGAATTAAACAATAAATATAGAAAGTTGTACTGGTCCTTGCGCTTCTCAATTGTCCATACAAAGTAAAATTTTAATCACAGCCAAATCCTGAAACAGATTGGGCTCTAAGGCGTTCAGATTGGTGATGCACCAAAAAAGAAAATATAGAAACAAAACAGACCTTTCAGAACAAAGTACTGCGAAACATGGTAAATGCTCCATGGTACATTAGAAATGGAAATCTACAGCGCGATCTTGGAAATTCTTGTGTGACAGGAGAAACTAAAAGTTTTGCTGCAAACATGAAAAACGACTGTGCGAACATGTTAACTTAGAAGCCATTCATATTGGATAACCGTAACCAGCGAGCGGGTTAAAAAGAACTAAGTTCTTTCAATGAGTCTAATATTAGCAACAAATATTAATTTGATATTGTAAATTAAATAATACTACACTACTGCGTGAACATGCAGTTAATATTTTAACATATTTTTAGAATATTTATGAAAATTAATAGTGGGACATTTGTGACCAGTTTGCAATTTTTGACGCCGTAGCGAAATAAAACAAATATTATAATTGATATCTACTTCGATTAGAGATTTCCGAGCGAATGTATTTCCACGGTTGGAAGTGGCATCAATTTCTTTGTTTGAGGATTGATTTTGTACTCGCTTCTCGCCGTGTGGTGAGGTCGCAACATCAATTTCTGCTCGCAGATTCTTTCTGCATTCAAAATTTCTTCAAATATTACAATTATGTCTTTAGAAACAATCCGAATATATAAAATTATTTATTTCGTACAGTGGACATAAAAGCCAGAAGTAGAAACATTCCGTAATACTGTACGTCGAAGTAGGATGCAGATGAAGGCTTTTCGAGGATTGGAATGTGCGGTCTGGAAAAAGCGTGTGCTCCCATCAGGAAGCAAGTTTATAGTCCAAGAATGATGATTCTGTGTTGAGGTCGAAGCTTCATATCTTTTTCACGCTGGTTGATTTTCTTTCAAGGTTTTCTTCAGAAATTAAAGAAAATCATCAGAACGATTCGATAATTTGAAATTAGTAACTTCGTAAAATTTGATGAAAAGGCGCTAGAAGTAGGAAGATTCGAGCTGGTTTACGTCGAAGTGGAATGTCCCTTAAAGACGTTTCTCGAGGTCTGATTGTCATTTATGTTGTGTGCATGATCAGCATTGCAGCATCATATCCCATAACGATGTTCTTTTGTTCGAGGACTTGCCTTCAAAATATTAGGGTAATCATTAGAAGAATTTAAATATATAACAACTTCAATTTTGACAATAGAGTGGGAATACTTCGATGAATAGACATTTCAGAACGGGGTGTTTCAGTGTAGGATGTCGCTTTACATACTTCGTTTTTGAATTGATTTTGTTTCTCGCCGCGTGGTGAGGTCGCAGCATCACTTCTTGCACGCCTGTTCTTTTTCGTTCAGAGAATTTTTCAGATACTACAATATTTTATTTGAACGATAAGAAAATTGAAAATAAGTTAATACGTAAAACGTGGACGAAAAGTATTCAGAGATAGAAATATTTCGTGCTCCTGTATATCAAAGGAGGATATCACTTGAAGCAGATTCTCGAGGATTCATTCTGTAGTTTTCTTATAGTGTAATGGGGAGAAGCGGCAACTCTTATCACGAAGACACGTTTTTTAATTACAGAATTAGCTTCTGTATATAAAAATTATCATTACATCGATAAAATTTTTTTTTTAATTTATATTTTACAATAGCTGTTAATACATGAAGAATAGAGATGTCCGAAAAATAGTACATAAAAGTTCGTAATCGTTTCAATTTTTCCGTTTGACGATTGATTTTATTTCGTTTTCTCGCAGTGTTTTTACGCTTGCAATTTCATTTCTTGTACGGCTGTTCATGTTCGTTTAAGTTTTCTTCAGATAATACAAAATTTTTTATATAGACTCGAATTTTACAGTAATTGATATGTAAAAAGTAGACGAAAGAAGCTAGAAGTAGAAATATTACGTGCTTCTGTTCTTTGAAGTAGCATGTCACTTGAATGTCTTCTTAGATGATTGATTGTGTTATTTCTACTGTGATCGGAAATGTATCAGCACCCATTACGAAAGAACGGTTTTAGTTGTGCGAGTTTTTGCTTCTGAATATTAAGACATTTATAACTATATTAAAAAAAGTTATTTACATTACTATCGTTTAAAATACTTCAATGAATAGACGTAGGTGCGAGGTATTTCAGGCAAGATGTTGGCATCAACTTTTTGTTTTGTGGATGGGTTCCTTTGATTCTTATGCGTGTTGAGGTCGCCGCATCATCTCGAGTTTCGCAGCTCGATCTTGTGCATGCCGATTACATTCCTTTTAGAAGTATTCTTCTGAAAATAAAAAAGATCAGATCGATTCGATATTTTAAAAATTGGTACTACGTACTACGTACAAAGTGGATGAAAAGCAGCCATTGGCAGAAGATTACCGAGCTGGTTTACGTCGAAGTGGAATGTTGATGAAGACGTTTTTCGATGACTGATTGTGTTTTATGTGGTTCCGTAATCGCGTCGCAGCATCATATCCGAGAATGAAGGCCCTATTTTCGAGTATTTGCTTCAAAATACTAGGATAATAATTAAAAGAATTAATTAAAGATTTCAAAAATACCAATTATTACTATAGGTGGAAATACTTCGATGAATAGAGATTTTCGAAAGAGTGAGTTGTAGGTAGGATGTCGCTTCAATTTCGCTGATAGAAATGATTTTATTTTGTTTTCTTGCCGCGTGTTGAGGTCCAGCACTCATATCTTGCACGGCGGTTCTTTTTCGTTCAGAGTATTTTTCAGATACAATAACATTTTCATTTGAGCGATCGGAAAATTCAAAATAAGTTAATATGTAAAACGGTGATGAAAAGGAGCCGAAAGGAGAATATTTCGTGCCCCTGTTCATCAAAGTAGATCACTTGTAGCTCTTTCTCGAGGATTCATTGTGTATATTGTGTGATCGGGAGAAGCGTCAACTCCTATGTACGAAGGGCATGTTTTTAATTAGATATATTAGCTCCTATATATTAAAGTATTATTACATCGATGAATTTTTAAAATTTGTACATCAAATAGATGTTAATACATTTCAGGTTGTTTTTTGAAGATTGATTCCTTTTCGAGTGTTGCATATCAGCATCATCTCTTGCATGCTGGTTCTTTTCGTTAAGTTTTTTTATGTATTATTATTTTTACATTGGAACGATTCCCAAAATTAAAAATAAGTTGATGCGTAAAAAGTGGACGAAAAAGAGTCCGGAAGTGTGGATATTCGAGGGTTTCTGTACGTAGAAGTAAGATGTCACTTGATGCTATTTTCGAAGAGTCACTGTATTTCTCTTGGTGTGTGATTGGGAAAAAAGCGTCAGCGCTTATCACGAATGCACATTTTTATTCCTATAATTTGCTTCTAATTATGAATATTATCATTATACTAATAAAAAAGATTTTGAAATTCATAGATTACAGTAGATGAAAAAAATACTTTCACGATTAGAGATTTTCAGCAAATCTATTTAAGAAAAGGATGTCGCTTCAATTAATTTGTTTCAGGATTGATTTTATTCAGTTTCTCGTTTCGTCCTGATGTCACAATTTCATTTCTTGTACGCCGGTTCATGTTCGTTAAGTTTTCTTCAGATATTACAAATTTTTATGTGGACAAACATTTCAAACTAGTTGATTTCCAAAAAGTAGACGAAAATAAGCAGGAAAAGAAGTAGAAATAGAAATATTCCATGCTTCCGTTTTTTTGAAATAGGATGTCACTTGTTTTCGTTTTTGAGGATTGATAGTGATATTTTCTTCTCTGATCTGGAAAAATACTCACACCCAACACAAACGAACGTTTTTAATTCGAACATTTGCTTCTAAATATTAGGATTATCATTTATAACTACATAATATATTTAGTAAATTCATGCATTACAAACATCACAGTGCACCACCTTTATTGAGGGTTCTTAGTTCTCTGAGATTTTGAGATGGTCGTTTTTGCATGAAGCAGATGCGAGCCACTTCTCTCCATGGAGATGGCGTCGATGGAGAGGATATCACTGTGAAGCAGATTCTCGAGGATTCATTCTGTATTTTTTCTTATAGTGTAATGGGAAGAAGGGCAACTCTTATCACGAAGGCACGTTTTTAATACAGAATTAGGTTCTGTATATAAAAATTTATCATTACATCGATAAAATATTTTTTTTTAATTTATACTTTACAATAGCTGTTAATATATGAAGAATAGAGATGTCCGAGAAGAATAGTACTCGAGTTCGTAAC
>BOPP01000169.1:88363-102222 GCA_017312745.1 Gryllus bimaculatus
TCGTAAAAATATAGAAATGTAGAGGTTTAATCCATTTCGGTTTTCAACACTCAATGAAGAGAGGGATACGACGGTCAGCGAGGTATACGCTGAATTAGTCTCGCCAGGTGAAACAGTTTGAACATTTCACGCCTGAGTTTTTTTCAGCTCTCTGCGCTCCTCAAGTCAGCAGAGAGGTTGCATTTTAAGGATGGCGCGAAGAAAATGCTCCGCTATGAAAAAAATGTTTTGCTAAGTGGGAAAAGCGATGTTGTTAGGAAAATGCTGTGATAAGAACAAAAGGCTCTACATACAAATCTACCCGACCCGCAACCGAGACCAAAAATGTCTGAAGACTGCTTTCGTAAGTAAAGCTGTTGCACAAATGGCCGCCTGGCGCCGTCACTAATATAGTGATGAAATGCGTTACAATGGAAGTGATACAACACACGGCCGACTACAACCAACTGGTAACAAAACATATCTGGCAGAACTCTTTTGGCCACATTGGGAACGAATTGGCGCCAAAGCAGAGTGTGCGAGTAGTCTCGTTATTCGAACCCCGATCCTTCAACTTAGACACTGATGAAAAGCGTTAGAATAGAGGTAAGACAACTGCCCAACACTAAGCAAACATTTTCCGGAAGCATTGCTATGTCCACATATGGAACGCATAGGAAATAATAATAAGAAATAATGTATTGTTATTCGAAATAAAATATTTTATACACACATTGTAGTATACCACAACCTGATATTCTCACAAGTTCTTTACCGTAATATTTCAGTAAATTCAAGTTTCTTAGAGGAAGCTTGTACGAGGGGAACCTGGTCTTCCGTATACCTAATCGAGATTTCCGCGGGTAAAACTTGCAATTTCAAAACCATCGTCTGGAATATCGCGCATCTTACAATGAGGAAGACTCCTTTTGGGAGAATTTGGGAAGCATTTGAAATTACCAAACACAACCATTATTTAGTTGTAAATATACAACCTCCTTTCATATCGTCATCTCGTGGACTGTTAACGCATGAAATAATCCACTGTAGTTGTCGAATTCTGCATAGTACTCGTATTTGTACATATCACCAACCGGATAAACATTCCTGATACCAATGCAAAGCGAGACGTTAGATATGTAGAAACGAATGACCAGTAACTCATATGTTCGCAATAAGAAAATACTGAAAGGATTTAAGGCGTCTTAAACATCTTGAACTGTGTCCAGATAAACAGATTCCTTTTTTACCGTAGTAAATCACTCACAGTGTTGGTTTCTTTTAACGTTAAATATTTTTTTAAGCACGACACATTAACAGAATATATCCAAAGAGCTCTGGAAAAACTGAAGATGATTATCATACGCAAGTAATGGACTAGAACTTGCCATTCCGCAATAATATTACTCTCTGGCACAGTGATTCCAACGCCTTGGATTTTCTCAACCTCTAAGCATGGCTGCGTTTCCTCCACTGCAAAGAAAAAGTTGGGGTAGCGGGAAAGCAAGTGAGAGCCAGCGATAGTCGGCTCTACAAAGTAAATTGTCTTCCTAGAATTTTCGAAACCATTAAAAAAATAAAATCGTTCTTCTTGATTTCTTGGTGTAGGATCTCCAATTTAGAGCACCCTAAACCAAGTGCCTTAGTAATTTCTCCCTCGTTGTCTGTAATTAATAATTAATATTAGTAATCAATTGACATTTTCTCATCCAGCACTGAACCTTCTGAATCACTAGCGATCATGTGTAACTTCGGTTATCACACCTTCATTACACACTACTGCATACTATTTCAGTGTCCCTTAACCTCAAAAGAATTTTAAACGAATAAGAAACGATGGAAAACGAACGCAAAAGGCGTCACCGCTCTCGACGCAGATTAACATGAAAGCGTTTATATTAACAATCTTAAACGCATTATTCATTTCACCTAAAATGGAGGTAGTAAACGACGAGTGTGCAAACAAGTATCGCATGATCTTTGGCTCGCAATACTGGCTTTCTGAACGTCCTTTTTATTTTTATACATCTGCCAATCAGATATATACGGAATGCTCGAGAAACGTAAGAGAGGTATCGTTTATACACAGCGGATGATAAGACAACGGTCTTTCGAAAGGATTTTTCTTTAAGATATAACACAATTCCTCTAGACATATCAATTCCCTTAGTATTATTTGTAAAGATTCTCAAAAACGTCATTATATGCACATATAGCTGACTTGAAGAAAAACGCTGGTGATACTATCATACCCTGAGTATTCCAGTTACCAAATCTCCAATGCCGCTGGTCATCTTGCCTGCCTATCAGTATATTTTCTCACTTAAATGGCAGTATAATTTTGGCCTGTGACACGACCGGGACTTAACACCTTGATTCAAAATTAGTTTGCTTACTTTGAAGCATGTAATATGTTGAAGACTGTTTAGTGTGTGACTCCAAAATACTCAGGTTCTCCGCAACCGATTTATTAATGTTAAGTCTACCAGATCCCACACTATTTCTATGCAAGATGTGTGTACGTCTGGTAGTAGAGAGCACTGCTTTCAAGGGTGCAAAATACTGAGCCATTGCCTTACGCGCAAGTTGCGGCCAATTGCGTATTGGTCTTATATTGTTTAGTCTCGGTGTCTGTTCCCAAAGAATTGAAATCCGTCTCCCAGTCTTTCACATTCTATCATACGATATCTTCGATAACTTCAGTATGGTTTATAATTAATTCGACTTTCTTGGCATTTTCAATATAACTTTCCGTGCTCGTCGTTAGATGGAACATATGATACACCCATTATCAATGCCTTTTTAAAGGTGTTTCTTTCTCATGTAGCTGCTACATGACAAATTATATACTGATGTTACCTGAAGCAAACTGTTTTAGAAACCACAATGGAAACGCTGTGACCTAAAAACTGTCTTCTCTATAGGCCAATCTCACGAAATTGACTAAATATGCTGCTTTTTTGGCTTCCAGAATTGGGCTTTGAAAGCCTACTGAACTTTCTCTTTGTGTTCTCATCCAAATCTATCATCTGAAAGGTAACGTCTTGTGTATTCCCACATCAGCATCCGACCAAAACACTTTCTTTACTGTAGATACGTATTTGGAAAATTGTGTATTTCCGAAATTGTTGTAGGGCGACGCATGTTGTCTATTGAATATAAGTGACGTTTGTATTCAAATCTTCAAGTTCATGACCACCTTAAACTTTGTTCAGGATTTCTGCATAGGAGAGCCAGTATCTTTCTCCTTAATTATTTTAATCTGTTTTGGTGACCCTTTTCAAGTTCTTACTAGTTTCTTTTTTTTAAGTTGCAAGTTTACTGTTTTCAAGTTGCAAGTTAATTTTTTACCAATTGAAATCGGCACATATTGTCATCAATAATGACGTTTCCGCCCGGATGTAATATTTTCAGAAATATTGTTGAATTCCGCCAACACTTGTATAGTATGGGCACAATTCTGCGATCGCGACGTATGTAAATGGTGCCTGTGCGTTCCCCAGGTATGACTTTTTACGGCACATCAGTGCTCCACCCTTATTGAAGGTTCTTAGTGCTCTGAGAAGTCGGGCGATAGTCATTCTTGCATTGAAACAGGCGCGAGCCACTTCTCTCTAAGGAGATGGCATCGAGGATTGACCAACTGGAGAAGTTAGATGATCTCGGGCCAAAGAGCTGCAGAGAGTACATCGGTTTCCATTTTCTGTTTAGTTATCTGCTCGAGGAACCACGTGCGGAAACGCGATACCATCAGGACTGCACTATGTGGATGACAAAAATTGAGACACAACAGGCCCCACGTCAGGGGCTGCAGGTTTCTGGGCTCAAGCACCGTAAGCTCTCGCAAACTCTTTCTCTAAAATAATGTTCCGCTCCAGTCCTTCCAGCCTGACGCCCTAGCGCCATTTCCAAGAACCAGCAACTCTCGAACGCAGCCTTCATTTCCGGGAAAGGCTCGCTCCGTGGACGGAAGGAGCGAAGAGCAGCACTTCAAGCATAGATTGGGGGCAAAGGTCACTGGGGGGAGAGGCCACCGTGGTGAAGGTCACTGGGGGAGAAGGCACTCGAGGCCTGGGGGCACTGTCGGCCAAGGGGGGCTATGGGTAACGCGCAACTGTCGCCGCCGGCCGGAATTGAAATGCGTCAAGTTTGACATACATGATACAGCTAGAGCTATTGCTTTAAAATATATTTGCTGTTGACTTATGAAAGGCGTCGCAGCAAAAAAAAGAAATAACTCAGAAAAATCAGTTGACAGAAAATTTTAGTAACACACAGAAGTTCCAGGCACCACGTCATTTTACTCGTATGCTGTGTATTGAAGTGTATGTGATTGTGTGCAATATGTACATGTACCCATCGCAGGTTTGGAGAGAAATGCATGTTATATCAACAAGAGGAGATAGTCGGTCCGTCACTTCTTCTTTTCTCTGTTTCGTAGTTGGCTGCTAACAGAAGCGCTATCCCCGTAACTGGTACGCTGTTGTGGCCCATGAACTGCGTAGGACTTTGCAGGGATTTGAATAAGAATTCTTAAGTCACTGGTAATAATATCGATTTTTAAACTTTATATACATTTAAAACACACGACGTGAACCACTTTGATACCTGCACACATTCTACAGAAATGTATCTTCGCTGTTCCGACATTTGCCTTACACTCGATGTACATTTCAACGTCACACACATTTCACATGGTTGTTCATTAATATGGGTTCACATTAAAAAAGACAAGCTAGCCGCACACGTTGTAACCACCATTTTATTCCAAGCCCACCCAAGTTATTATTTTACGTTCATCACAAAACAATGCTACTTCACATCTGCAGTCACGAATTGAGGTCGGAGAAAACCAAGAAAAACACCTACAACATTCAAAATTTCAGCTTTGGCTCGTGACAGACCGGGAGGTTTTATGAATCTGCTGAATTAATGTAATCTGACCAATAAAACACACACCGTTTTTAATAATTAACGGTAAATATGAAAAATAACGAACACGATACATGGCAAGAAAATATCCACAGGGTCTGAAATAGTGAGAACATATAGTATGCAAAGTCCAGGCCCAACAATCTACCCCTCCACAACAAACATAACTATTTGACACAGTGATTCAAACGCGTTGGATCTCCTCAACTGGAGGCTGGCTGAGGCCATTCGGAACCCCACAACCAAAAGTATGGGTGGCGAGGAATCAAGAAATAGCCAACAATTGTCGGCGTGGACTCGCCTGTTCAACGCACCGGCGAGTATCCAGCCATAACGCAGTCCAATAAAACGTGTGATTTAAAGACTGCCTTATAATGGTATTGTCACTTAATCAGCTTTTTAAACATTTTTGACGAAACTTACAAACGAACGTGTGGCGAGAGTATTTGAGATAATAAATTGTTACGTATAGCTACTTTTACGGTTAACTAATAAAAGAGTCGAAAACCTGGAGTGGAATCCGAATCGCTGAGATACGTGTACGAATGTTTAAAGGACGTGTGGATACAAAAGTACATAAGACTAATGTAAGCAAATGCGTTTATGTATTTATTTACGTTCATACAGAAATAACAACATTTGATTTGAAAACAACCAATTATTTCTAGGCCAATAAAATTAAAACTAATGTTAGATTTTCATTCCGACCAGGATACGCTTTTCGAAACCAGATCACGTTATCACATTTCTCATAAGTGCCCAGATGAAGTCCGTCCGTTTCTTGTAAGTCCAATGCATCCAAAAGCTTCTAAAGACGTTTGTGAGAGAAACAACGTAACGGGAATTTCCCGTTTTATACTCACGTTCCTAACAATAACGTCAGGCCCTTTTATTATTTGCTCCTGTGGCCTGGACCTCTCCGCGTCGAAGTAAATAGATTCGTTCTCCCCCGGTTTAAAACCTCGCCGGGGAGAAAAGGTTTAAGCGCGGGAGAAAGGTGACCGCAAATTATAAACTCAATGATCAAGGCGTGGGGAACGCTTACGCAAAATGCTTGCGTGCAATGTTCTTGGAGAGAATCTACGAGCGCAAGCCCTCCCCACGTGTTTTTTACTAACTACCTGGACGTCTTCGTAGTTTTTTGAAGATTTAAACGAAACAAATCAAAACAAGAAAAAACATGGGAATTGTTTAGGGTTAATAACGATATTACGTTATAGTTACTCTTTACTGTTACCCTCCGTAACTTACAGATGAGTATGAAAAATGCTACTCAAATCGGATTGAAACTAGTAGTGTAAAGTAGGAATTAAAAGACGAATGTATAAGGAACGCAAAAAAGATAAAAATAAGAATTAGATTATGACATTAATTCGTTTGATGCAGAAATGAAATTAATTTTGGAAAACACATTCAGCATGCAATTAGTAATCAAAAGAAACTCCCGTTCGACTTGTTTTACCGTCAAGATAGGCACTTTGAGTCACATCATGTTTCTTATTAACATTTCTCTTACGTCCAGATAGATATTGCTGATGAGAAATTACAAGAATTCTTTACAGAACCTTTCAATTGGCTCAATGATACATTTAATATGAAGGCGCGTATTGAAAAAAAAAAGGAAAACATCGGTTAATCTTTGCTATAAATAACCTCTTATTAAAGTCCAGTTTTCTAATCAATAAAGACAATTGCCTCTTTATTTTGACGAAAATAGTAGGGACTCGTAAGATCAACGAACATAAAAGAGGAGAAAGTCGCAATCGCCAAATTAGGATAATAAGAAAGATTAAGGATTAGGAAGAGAGAGACTAATTTCTGCTAAATTATATATTCTGCATTTATCCGCGTTTTCTCAGCGAATAAGCACTGAAACTGTGAATCCCCCAAGACGGTATGTGCCTCAAGGAGGACCGCGCGAACACTTGAAACACTTCATAGAGATGTTTTGCGATTGACTAGTTGTGCGTCCAATAGCCATCAGAGAAGGCGGCCTACGAAGAATTGCGCGAAGAACACGGGAACCCAGACGGGCGCAAAACAGACAAGAAACATAGTTCTTAAAAGTTAAAATAGTCTACGAATATTTTTTCTAGCAAATGTTCTTTGAATGCTTTAAGGAGTCCGAAATTCTTCAAAGTTTTTACATTATAGAAGTTTTCAACTGTTTTGATTTTCAAATTGTCTAACACCAATGGATGAAACAACTTTCTTGTAAATAATAAGGTTGGTACCGCGATCCTCAGGGCTTGTAACTTGCATCAAAATACAAAAACTTACAATTAAAACTTCTTATAATATAGAAGTTTTTTAAACCGGAAAAGAACTTTAAATAAACCCAAATCGGAATGGAGATGTTGTATTATTAGCTGAAATAAACATTCTAAAAATTCTATCATAAAAACAGTCGTATACAATTTTTTTGAAGATAAAAAGTTTTTGGCATAATTTCTTCTTCGAAAATATTGCATTATGAATGAAAATAGTTTCCTTAAAAAACCAGTTCCAGAAAATTTTTTTTACAAAGTATTTTTCTCCATATTATAGGGACAAGAGGCACGTGGTGCATGATTTCATTTTCACGTATAGTTTTTCCTGAATTTTGTAAATTGTAAAAGTTAGAAAGAATGTGAGAAAATATATGTGTTTAAAGCTCTCAAGTAATTAAGGTTTGTTACAACTTAATTGAAATTAGAGTGTTAGAAATTTCACCAAACCTGGAATTACAAGTGCATACATAATAATAAGCTCAATAATATAATTAATTAAACTAAAAAAATAATAAATTTTAAAATTTAAAATAAGTGCATTTCATACCAATAATGGCTTGCTTTTTATATGTTTATCAATCATCAAATTTTTATAACACTACTGAAATCAAAAACGGATGTTATAATTTTTATAATTCATTAAGATATGGGGAATAATACTTAATTGCTCTTTTGTTATATTCAATTTTTAGAAGAGAATATTTTTATATAAGTGGGAAAAACACATTTTTTAAACCCCATATTTGTCTGGTATTCCATTAATTCTGGAAACAAGCAACAGTGGAATCTTGACTTTGACTTCCTCTTATCGTGGAATGAATGTGAAGGATTCAAGATAGTTCTTAGACTGGCAACAGATTAATTGAAATTTCACAATATACCAAGAGTCGAAATTAGTTTACGTTTGTACAATAAGGGGAGAGGGTTTATTGAGCTGAACTTTCTCTGTTGCACCATGAATGATTAAAAAGGTAAAAAACAAGTTGTGTTTATGTTTTTTATGTTAAACTTTTGTTCTGATTGAGAGCTATAAATAGCATTACTCGTTTACTAGACAAATAAATATTAACAAATATTTCTTATTTAGCTAGTGGTAAAAGATTTTTCTAATTTTAATATAGTCAGTTAAATATTATTCAATGGATTGGAACATTTATATGAACTGACTAGATCCAGATGTGAACACTCATTGTTATAATTACGTGTGCTGTTTACAAATCATTTCAGCACAAATGTTTAAACTCAATATTTAGGATGAGTAGTATGACAGTTCATTTAACGTACTATTGAAATATATGATTGATCATGTGTGCAAAATTATTATTGTTAATAATAATTTTAAGATATTTCCGATTTGTAAAACATTACAGAAGCAATGAATGTAAATCCTAACAACAAAATGTGACTAGTTCATACTTCTTATGTAGAAATATTTAATTATCTATTTCAGCACATCATATTATTAAGACAAGAAAACAATGTCTCATATTGTGCCATAACTTTTGAAAGTACTAATTTCCATAAAATCATTATAATTGTAAATGTTTAATCATTTGGAAAGGTATTATAGATTCAACATGTTGGTATGTTCAGAAGTAACATTACTGATCAACGGAAAATAATTTTGGTAAAAGAGGTATTATTGAAAAAAATAAAATGTAACACTTTAAGTATTACATTTATTTTTTTTGCATTTTATTATTAATGCAAAGCTTTCTATTTCAAGGTTTATTTAAAATTGAATTTTTTTTCTTGTAATGAAAAAAGGAAATCTATACCAATTATTTTAATTCAAATTATGATAAAAGCTATTAGGAATAAGGAAAAAATGCGCTGTTCAAAAAGGTTAGATCCACTATCTTCGTTACAAACTATATTATTTTTGTCTGTTTTTAATTTAGTGCTAGCTGGGTTGATTTTTCTTCTCTCGAATATTAACACAAAAACACAATTGTGACTCTTAAGGAGGACTAATGATACTTCTATCCATCTTGGCTTTCTGCTACTAGAAGATATGAATGTGTACCAGATGTATGAATAAGATCATATATATCAAAGTATTAGATATAACTTAAAAAAAAGAGTCAGACCAGCGGGTAAAAATCGACAGGAACCAACTAGATCAGAAGAAAAGTGAGGCACTAATTATGCTAATCAGCGAGCCGAAAAGATCGATCTGAGACAGAAATAGAGAGTAAAATTGCTCCGGACACCTATAATGAGTGCAATTAGAGAATACTCTCTATTGTGGTTTCCAATGTAAGAAAGAGCAAAGAAAGAAGGTGAAATTGACATAAATTCAGAATTTTCAAATTTTAATATTAAGAGTGACATTAGTATGTGCCAATGACCCATGTGTTTTGAACTATTTTTTGATGTGATGACATTTGGGACTTTCTTACAAAAATGAGCTGTATGTTTCACTATGTATGTTCAGCAGAAAGGTGGACACATTTACACTTTGTTCGAAGAAGCAAAATGTTTAATTGGAATTTTGATTGCATCAGGATCAATGTTGTACCAAAAGGAATGTTTGGGGGAAAGGACTCGAACACTTAAAATGAAGTTTGTCAGTTCGAGAATGAGAAGAAACAGGTTTCAAATGATAAAAAAAAATAGCTAATTGCAGACAATGACCTAAAACAAAATGACAGATTTGCAAAATTTAACACATCACATTTCTCTACTGAATAAACGATATATGGAAAAATATGGATTCGAGAAAGACACTTGGCTATATATAAGCATGGTACCATATTATGGAAGGCATGGATCAAGCAACTTATATTACTGTAAACTGACAAGATATGGCTTTTAAGAAAGAAAACGAAAGATTCATTGTACAACCTAAACACAGCAGGAAAAATATAATAAATTCACAAGAGATGTTATTGAATGGAAGAAATTGTGAGTGCTTTAGAATTAAAATGAGATCCAGAAATGGTTGTGTCCTGAATTGAAGTTCTGCATAGTACAGCAGAATGACAGCGGCAGTGTATCCTCTTTGGATCACACTTTTTTCAGAAGATTATTATTCAAATTATATTGAAAAGCATTGTAGTTTACACTCATTAGGTGAAGAACCTAAAATAAGCAAATTATGATACTTGCACACATTCACTGCGAGATTTAGCAAGCCACACTAAGCATTGGATTTCACTAGCAGGAAGATGTGCAATGTGGAAATGAACAGATCAATCAATACGGATAATGAAACACAAAGTTGGCATAAAACTGATTTCATAGTCCATCCTAATTATTAAACGTTTATTTTGATATCTAAAATAATATAATTTTGGTCTTTTTTAAAAAATTAAATAAAGAAAAAATATAAGTGTAGCCTTAATCCTGAAAAACCTGGCCTCCTCCATGCCTGGTGTTCAATGTTAAAGCAGTCCACATTTTTAAAAAAGATATCAAAAAAAGTGAAGAATTTCAATCGAAAAACATTACTACTACTATAAGCTAGGTCATCATTTATTTACTAAAAATATAAATATATAAAAAATAAACTAGGGGCAAAAAACGGGTTAATTTATCACAAAGAATGACATATTTCTGAAAATAATATCTTGCGAATTGTATTTTTATTTTCTCTTCCATATATGACAAATATAATATTTATACTTAATAAACATATTTCATTGAATCATTCTCGCCGCTATTGTTTAACTTAATCAGAATGTTAACTCTAAACAATGTGGAGAATTACTGCACTACATAGTTTAGCGGGAGAATGTACACTGGGAAATGTTGCCTTGGAATTCATTTAGAAGAATTAGTTTCAAAATTCCATAAAGTATAGCCAGGGCCCTACGTCTGCTTTCCTTTTTTTTCTATTCCCATGGTATGATCATTAGGAGAGGGATTTTGATGACCTAAAACATTTGCCAAAATGATAAATAAACTCTCTTAGATGCTTTTTAAAAAAACTAAAAACAAAGAAATGTAACAAATTTAATCAAAACCACTTCAGATGAACACCCTCAAGCAGTTGAGTATGTTACTGATGTACTTGAGTTTTTTTCCTTTTGTTCAAAGAGACACAAGCCGGCAAACTTTGGTTTTTACTCTTTTTTTAAAGAAAAGGTCTGCCTTTATTTATTGCAAAATCAGCCAAAATGACAATGCTAATAAGTCACAGGAACCTTGGGATGACAGAAACTCGCACGGCTATAACATTACATATATGAGTGAAGATATCAATGGGCCACTCATGATTTTTATGGTGAACATATGTTGCACCTCATAAATATTCTTTGAAGCAAATACTATGAAAACAATATACAAATCTATTGTAATTAACAAAAAATTCTGTAAAAATTACCTAAAAAGTAAAGATAAAAAAGTTATTAGTCAAATTCAACCATAATAAAAATAAATAAATAAACAGTAAAAATGGGTAATTTTGTTTTTGTTATAACACAAAAATGATATTTATACAAACGGCATTGGTCTAAAATAAAAAGAAAAAAATCATTCAATTAATATCTGCCCCTAAAAATTATTTAGAAAAGATTAAGTGTAACACAATCTGAGTAACCATAATGAAATAGCTTAATTATTGTAACTTATAACAAATAGATGTAGTGAAATCATTTAATGTAAATACTGCAAAGGGAAGCTCTTAGACTTTAAAAAGTTATTTTGACACCATGCAGTAGTAATATATTTTGGTTTTTGGTATATTTAAGTAAAGAAAGGATAGACCTGCAAGACTTTAAGGAAGCCAGTTACATTAGGTTCTCGCCCTTGCATTCCCTTTCTCTATTGCATGTGTATGATAATTTACAAAACACACTGTATCAATGAATAACTGCTGCCGGGGTGACCTTTCCCAAAATCGTGTGACACTTTTGAAAAACACTACCCTACATTAGCATTCAACCTTTTCTTTCTAGAAATAAGCACAATAATTAACTAGAAATCTGTTATCATGGCCATTTTAATAAAATAATTCTATATCTTACAAATATTTAATTGGAGCATAAATTTCATTATTAAAGTGAAGTAATAAAAGAAACAAATGAGTAATTTGTTGAAACAGTTTAAAATTTTAAAAATAACTGGGCAAGCCTTGAATGTGAATGATCTTCTGTAAGACTCAAAGACATCTTTTTGTTTCTATGGAAATTATGAGATTCCATAAAATTTAAAGAATACATATCATTTATACAGTAGTTATAATGCATTTATTACATTCAAGTGTCAAGAAAAATAAACATATTAAATAAAAGATTTTTAGGTATTGAAATCAATAGAGAGGTTTTATATTTCCCAAAATGATTTACAAATAGTTGCAACTATAACATTCTAATGCAAATATATATTCATAATCTGTTGCTAAAAGCATGAACAAAGGGATTTTTTTCATAATGTTTATTATAGAGACATTATTTACTTAACTCAACAACTCTTGACAGGGAACAGTTGTACTTTTTAGGAAAAGAGTTAGTCTATTTATTTCTTCACATTCTTGACACATAGCTTTTAACCTGCCTTTGGACTTGCAATTTCTATAAAATAATAAAACCAGAAAATTTCACATTCCCCTGTAATATCACTTGATTGATGTGTGATATCTGAACAAACAGGAGAGCTATCTTAACTTTCAACAAAGCTTTCAGGTAGAAGAAATAGTCCCATTTGAAATTCCAAGATATTGATACAATTAGAAATCAAAGAAAAAATTAAATCCCAAAATTCATCATATATATAATTTCTTTTAATTTCTGGCCCAACTAAAAGTTGCACACTATTTTAGTGTGTTTACTTATATCTTTTTCACTTACTAGCCTACTTATTTACTGCAGAGAATCATGTATAAGCGTTCCCTTCCTAAATATCATGTTCAGATTTTATTCATCTGCTAAGAGCCTACTCTTCATAGTCAATTCCACTCAAACTAATCTGACGCTAGTCTATTCTCTTTGTTACCCAAAGATTTTAATAAAATTTCATAAAAATTGTAAAACTTGCCTCATGTGGAATGGTAAATGCAGAAATATGGCTAATGAGAATATGATCATGCTCCTGCTAAAAATATTTTCTATATTATATTTATATTTAGACAACCAAATAAATACTTTCAAAAAATTTATAATATCATAATTTTATTTTATGAAATTCGATGATGATTCAGAAACTGCTCGTCTCCCTTACAACGTGAAAATTTATTTATAAAAATTGTTCAGAATGATGCTGCTAAAATGTTTTTACAATATTCATTAAAGGAAGGAAGAACACAACAATTTTTAAAAAATGAAAATAAAACACTAAATCTGTACCCAAATTCAATGAAAGCTTCATCTGTAAATATATACCTGAAAATGAATGGATTATATACAAAAACATATACAAAATCATAAGCTGATAACTCTCAGTATGTGTGGAGTACTGCCAACCACATGTCCACTAACCCTAAAAGAGTCATTGCATAGATGGATTAACAGAATGCTGTGTTGAGTGAAAGATGTAATTCTTAAAGAAAGTGATCCTAATGTTAAAAAGAGGGGATGTTGATATTGGATATGTTTTATATGACCCAATCACTCATTTAAAAGAAAGTCTATTGGAACGCTTCCAATATATGCGATATGATAACCATTCCCGGAGACTTAAAATTACATAACGTACTTACGAATGTGGTGAAAAACAGATGCATAATGCAATTTGTTT